>JAJHSJ010000004.1:60986119-61211119 GCA_021015155.1 Magnolia officinalis
AAAATGGTAATAATGGTAACAATGGTAGTTGGAATAAATTAAATCTAGGAAGCAAATGTAGACGCACCTTGTCGACTCGGTTCGAGTCGAGTTGACTCAGCTCCTTCCCACTCTCTCATCTTCCTTCCTCTTCTCTCCACACTCAAGACCCCTCCTCCAGTTAGATCTAGACTAGGCTTATATCTAGGTTGACTCAACTGACTCAACAGTGAGTCAGCCAACAACTCAGCTCCAAACCTTCCTTCCCTACCTTATCTTCTTCTTCTATCTTTTCTCCTTTCCTTTCTTCCTTTCCTTTCCTTCTCCCTTCCCTCTTATTTCTTCTCTCTCTCTCTCTCTCTCTCTCTCTCTCTCTCTCTCTCTCTCTCTCTTTAGTTGAAAAACTTCAGCACTATCGTACTGGACTCAGGCCCCAAAACGAGTCGGCAACCTGACTCGAGTTAGTGAGTCAACTCGACTGTAACTCGCGACTCGTCCCTATCCTTCTTCTGTATTTTCTTTCTTCCTTTCTTCTCTCTACCTTCTCTCCACTTTCTTCTTCTTCCTCTATGGACAGGGAAAAGCCTCCCGACTCGACCCGCGACTTGACCCGACTCAGACGGGTGCGGCAGCACAGCTGCACCATCCTCTCTCTCTCTCCCTCTCCCGTTCTCTCTTTCTCACCATTTTCTTCTCTCTGGTGAGACTCAGACCAAGCCAAAACTCAGCTCGGGCACCGTTCGTGAGACCTGAAACTTGGAGTGGGTTATGACAGCAGCGGCGAAGAGGTTGAACTCGGGGAAGAAGCTTCAGCTTCAATGGCAGATCGCCACTCGATGGAGTTTTCTCAAATCCGGTCGTTGTGGATTGATCAGAGGGACATTAGGAAGCTTGCAGATAAGCTTTTTCGAAGCTTAAAGATGATTTGGGTGGTGGGTTCGCTGGTGGAAAGGAAACGGTGATTTTTTTCTTGGATGGCTGCGAGAATGGAGGTCGAGCTGTTGTTGCTCGATCCGCCCCCGTTTATAACAAACCCAACCTTCACCTAGACTGTTGGATTGAGGATTAAACGCTCCAGATTGGATCTGGCAGAAACCGGCTCCCAAAACCATGGCAGGACCGAAACCATCCCACCTTTTTGCTTAGAACGCCCTAAACGGTGGAGACGGCTGAGATGTTCCAGAAGAGGGACGGCTAGGATTGACGGTGCAGGAGGACGCGGATCGCTCTGCTGGCAACAGCAGACAATTTCCATTTTCGGCAAAACGCCCACACACAGCCCAGTTTTGGCTGAGATTGTGCACACGGTTGTGAGGTCCAACGGACGAGAATGGGCAGGTTCTGATCGTCCTAGGGTCCTCTAAAATATGGAGGGTCTGGATCATTTAAGTGGGTAGTGGAGGTGGGCCACAACTCGATCAAAGAAGGGAGAAAACACAACAGGCCGCTTTTGAATGGCAGCAGGTGGGAAATGCCTCCCGTTTTTGGAAATGTCGGGTAAAAGTAGTTTGATTGCTTCCCACGGTCTGGTGCATAGAAGGTGCACACCAACTAAGGTGCACACACGGCTTAAGGTGGGGTCCACCGAGATGTTTGTGATATATCCACACCGTCCATCCTATTTCCCGGGTCCTGACATAGTCTTTTACTGAAGACGGGGTAGATCTAAGGTCCAGGTGGGGCCCACGACTCGATTCGGGCCCTATTTATGGATTTCCTGCCGATCTAGTGGTCGGATCTTCCCTAGATTAAACGTCAACGGTTAAAAAGTCCTCATGGTCCATTTGTAAAGCTTTCATCACCTGTTACCAACCAATACGAATATTAACTTAGGTTTCATTATTTTTATACATTACTTATAATTAAAATAATTAAATCTCATATACATATATACATATAATTTTAATATTAACATAGTACTATATGCATGTCATTGATCACTTATTTATCAGTATATGATTCATAACATACAGTCTCATACATATATATGAATTATAAATTGTATAATATCTTATTTAAAATTGCATCGTTATAAATTTTTATTCAAATATGTAATAGTTTTTGGTATACATGTTTATAGAAATATTCAATACTACAGTAATATTTATAACTCAATTATACATTGTGGAATTATTATTTATTATGTTAGTTAATATAATATTATTTTCATAATATCTTATATACATTAAATACATACACATCAATTTACCATGAAATTTTAAATCTTTACAAGGTATATATATTTCATAGTGTATATATTTACGTTGCATTATTTATATATTTATATTAAATTAATCTACATGGTAACACTCGAGTACTGGAAAGTACGGGGTCACAAAAGTACAAGTCTCGGATTAAGCTGACTCAAATCTACAGGATACGACTTAGGGTCGATCACAAACGTCGATATTCGGTCACGGATTGTCGGACTTCGACGGGAAGGATCGTGGGAGTCGACGGAACAGTACGGACTAGGATATGGGTCTTATAACTCTCCCCACCTAATAAAAATTTTGTCCTCAAAATTTAAAACACGACACAACCAATATAGAGTTCACAAGGGAGGGAAGTCCTATCGCTATAATATACTCATCAAACACCTAAGGGATGGGGACAACGCCCACGAATATCAGCCTCTTACCCCCAATACGCCTCGTCAGCACTATGATGATACCACGGAACCACGGGTCCTTGATTAGAAACAATCGAAACTGGAACGCTAAGCAGTCTTACAATCTCAACAATAGGGAGCCATATCAGAAAGTTTCTAAGTCATTCGAACTCGGGGGTCTAACCATTCTAAGTTCTTAACAATCACACAGTGTAATGTAGCTATTAGTAGATATGTAATGTTATCCTCAGGTATTCCCAAGTTATGCTTTGATACCAACTTTTGTCACACCCCAAACTCAAAAAATGGGCTCACAAAATTTCCGATCACCGAATCTGGTGCCGACAGCTTCTGTAGTTCCCCATTCTCAGCTCCCAGTGCCCATATGTCAGATTCCGATCCTGGGATCCTATAAGGAGGATTTTCAGTATGATTTTTTTCTATATATAATGGAGCATAACCACAAGCATAACCAAGTCACAAAACAACATCACCACATATCCACTAATATAATCATTTGAATACAATGCTGAAAGGGAAATACATATATCAAAACCAAAGCTCCAGAGGACAGCTGCACGCTCCAAGCTCAACACTACTGTAACCTAATGCCACCTGCACCCATTTATCGTGCATAAGCTTACAAAAGCTTAGAGGGTGGTGAAAGTGTGTGCACAAGATAAGTGCCAAGTATACCATAAAGTCCATAAATCATACATCATCGGAATAAGCGGAAATACTGACAAGATCATGAGTCATACGATATCAGAGTAAATAGAAATATACTGGTAAGTCTATGAGTGTTATCAGCCGTACCAAGGCTATACGATGCAAAACATAATAAGACAATAACAGATACTGAGGATGCAATGCAATATGCAAATCCTGACGAGCCACGAATACCATCAACCTCATCTAGGCCATCTAAGTGCAAAAACATAGTAACTTAAAATGTTAAGTACTGCGGATGCAATGTAATATGCGGTGCGAATGAAATGACCATGCAGGAACGTGAAGTCGGGATGATAGTACGAAGTATCATAGGCTATGGGGTCTATCACAAGGGACTTCTATCCAAACCAGTCCCATACCTAAATTTGGATAGTCAGACACAATGTAGTAAACTCCTGATCTCAGGTTAATCGCGCGCCCAATCGAAATCCTGGCCATGCGAAGGTATACGTGACAAGTAGTTACGCACCACCAGCCGGAGTGGATAGTGAATGAATAAATGAATAGATATGCAATTCCTGCTCAATAAGTCCACATATCAGCATGGTTGCTCTCTGGGGAAATCACCGGGGTCTATTACACTTCACACCGACTGCCTCCTCCCTAGCTGCACAGCCCTGCGAGTGGAAGAGACCCCACTATCCGCCTAGCCAGCGGTCTGCCAATACCTGCTTGGCTCATCGATAGTGGACCCATTTACGAGCTGGTCATACTCAGCCTGGTTTATAGCCCCCTCACTCGAGCGGATAAGGCTACACCCCCTCCCAACCGACCACGACATAGTGGGAGACGAGGCCTACTGGTATTCGGCACTCGGGCTCTCATGTTCCACTCGGTCTAGACGTTGGGGCACCTCTTGGCCTCAGAGATTCTGAAATTTTCACCCAAGGACATCCTAAGTACCCATAGTGCTAGAACAAAATATTTTCAGTGTCCCATCTAGCCATCCACGATGTGCCTGTGAAGGCCACAGCCCTGATGTCGCTAGGGCATACAATGATCATGTCACAGATATGCGAGATGCATGAGTCACACTATCCAGTCATGCAGCAATCCTATGTGTACGGCGCGATAATGTGGGCACTTCGTCTTATAAGGAGTCCCGTAAATAGTCTGTCCAATGGCGTATGCAATGATCAGTCACTACTCATATCACGCAGACATATGATGCGTATGACATGAGTCATGGAATTATACTAAGCAGGTTATAAAGTAATGAACTATCCTTACAATGCAGATGGGCCTTGACGGCTTACACACAATAAGTATGGGCCTATCAATGGACCCTGGAGAGAGTCTGTAACACCCTGAAAATCGGGGGTCGAGCATAAACTCAACTCTTGAGTTCCAACGCATCACTTATGCAACATAATGAATGATGATTGAATGTTGTCTGTATTAGTGCATTGAACATGAGTGAGATTAAGCCAAAACAACATATCATACTCCAGAGACAGTTAAATTGCAAGCGGAAGGCTGTGATAGATATATAAAATATATAAACTGTGATGAGTCTCCAGAGTGTGATAACATTACCAGGTTAAATAATTACAAATACAATTCCAAAATATACAAAATGCGTAAGGTCCTCTAGTCGACATCCCTGTAACCCCGTCGATCAAGACACGGCTCACATGAAGCCGCCAGAAAACAGCATATATGAGAAAGCATCCTTGTCGTTACAAAAGTCCGGCTCCGCCTCAGGAGTAGCGTTACCATCTGCAATCAGACAAAGTCTGGTGGGTGTCCGAAACACCGTCCCGTAACGTGGGAGTGAGTGATCAACTTAGTGGAACAATAAAGCATAGGTTAACATGTTATCAATTCAGCGAAGCAGTAATGATAAAGCAGTACAATCAAACACTCCTAAATACTCTTATTAATGCAAGTATGAATGCAGTCATGATGCATGCCCTCGCCAACATACTCCCTCGTGCGACACCATCTTACGTCCGTGTAATGCTTTCATCCTTCAGTGCCCCACATCTTCCAGGCACATGCAGTGCGATGATGAGCATGATTACCAAGTTGTTATTAGTCCTTTTCATATAGCAGTATTGGGAAACTAAGGTACCTCCCTTATATCATTCCCAAACAATGATCTATTTTAGGGTTGTCAATCCTAGATAATTTCATATGATGATGCAGTTCTAGGTTACTGTAAAGGGCTGCCAGGGCTGTTACACGCACTCGTTGCACCGCTCCCCCATCACCTTATAAATACAGGTCTAGTTTATACTCTGTTTACTACAGGAAGGCTTGTCGCCTCTCTGCAGATTCAGAGTATGCTCGAGGTCACTTTATAACCGAGTTATGATTGGTCTGTGATCGTCCTGCGGCCGATCTGTATCTAACCTATGATCGGTCTATAACCGAGCTATGGTTGGTCCGTGACTGATCTATGGCCGAGCCATGGTCGATCCATAATCGACCCTTCGCTGACCCATGAATTAGATCGGTCTCATAGCCTCTTTTAGGCTTTTAGGGTGATCACGTCGGCGTTACCCTTTTTGGGAGGTCAGTTTACCCTTGCATTTGGGGGTCTTATGAGGCTCGAACCATAATGGGTCCAGGCCGATTTAGAAGAATTGGTTCATTTCATAAGCCGACTTTCGGACTTACATATTTTTCCCCAACAGTTACCAAACAAATGAACTTTCAAATTTGCCAAATCAAAATCAATGCAAATTCATTAATTTAACATTTTGAAGATGAGATATATCAGCTTGCAATCTTGTCATTTTCACCCTTGAGCCTTTGGGAAGATTGGCCAGATCTTTCCTAGTTGTTTTGTTCCCACCATAATAAAAACACACAAAGGATGCATACACAACATTGGGGGATCTATTAAGAGTGTATGTTTTCTCAGCAGAGAACAATGCCATTATTTTCCCATTGTATTCAATCAGTAAAAACTGATGGGTTTTTTTCCTCCCCAGGTCAGAAGACCAGACAGAGCTGCTCAACCGGTCGAGTGGTACTCGACTCAAAGTACAGCGAGTTTTGGTTTGAAAATTCCAAAGTGCTCGACCAGTCGAGGGAGGTGCTTGACCGGTCGAGTGGGCCGCTCGACCGGTCGAGGACCCTGCTCGACCAGTCGAGGTTACGCAGATTCAAGTCCGAATTTTGTGCGGACTGTGTAAATTTGAGGCGGTTTTCATAGAGGTGCGGAAAAGAGTTTCCTAAACTATAAATAGGGGTCCCTAGGGCCTTTCTAGGGAATGCAAGAGAGTTTCCTAAAGCTTTGCAAGAGTTTGCTAAAGGGTTTAGGGCTATCAAAGGTGAGAGAGAGAGAGAGTGAGAGAAACGAGAGAGAGGAAGCTTGTGAAAGGGAGATTCTGCTCGTAGAGGTGATCTACTTCGCAGTCGACGTCTCAGCGCTTCTATGTCCTCGTGATCGGTGATATCTCTCCGTTTTTCTTTATTTTCTTATTGTCCATCCACTCCTGCGTGAGTGAAGAAGGTTTGATCTAAGCGGTTTGTGCTCGTGAACAGTTGTAACATTCTACTTCATAGTGAATTGTTGCTCTGGACGAGGTCCTGTGGTTTTTACCTCTTTGAGGGTTTTCCACGTAAAAATCCCTTGTGTCGTGTGGTTTGTGCTTTGATTTATTTCCTTGCATTATTATCCCATAATTCTGGTGTTTTGGGAGGCTAGATCCTAAGGTTTTGTGCAACAACCCCCAACAAAGTGGTATTAGAGAATTCAGGTTGGTTGAACGGAGTGGGATCAGTTCTGAGTTATGGAAGGTGGCTCATCAAGAATGATCAGTCTCAATGGTTCTAACAAGACCATATGGAAGGCTAAGATGGAGGACTTGCTTTATTGCAAGGACTTGTATTCTCCAATTCAAGGCATATTAGTAAAGTCAAAGGATATGTTAGAAGATGATTAGAAGAAGTTTGACCGAAAGGCGGTGGGGTTTATTAGACAATGGTTGGACGATTCCGTATTCCACCATGTGTCTACGGAGACCTCAACCGCTAGCCTATGGCTGAAACTGCAAGGGCTGTATGAGAGGAAGACAGCCAACAATAAAATTTCTCTGATAAGACGACTTGTGAATCTCAAGTTCAAAGATGGTGGTTCTGTGGCTGAGCACATGAATGAGGTCAGCAATATATTGAACCAGCTCTCCACTATGAAGATGGTCTTGGACGATGAATTACAGGCTTTACTATTGCTTAGCTCATTGCCTGATAGTTGAGAGACATTGGTGGTGTCTCTAAGTAACTCCGCGCGAGACGGAAAGGTGTCCATGGAACAGGTAACTAGTTGTCTCTTCAATGAGGAGACAAGGGGAAAGTCTCAGGGGTCTACTCAGCAAGAAGCCCTTGTGACATAAGAACGGGGGAGAGGAAAGAACAGAAAGGGCGGGAAGGCCCGAGATAAATCAAGAGGCAAGTCGAGCGTCAAAAAGGATGTTGAATACTGAATTGTGGTAAGAGGGGGCACTACAAGCATGAATGTCGTAATAAGAAGAACAACAAGAAATGAAAAGAAAAGGAGAATGAAGATGAATCAGATTCCACTGCGGTCGCTTCAGATGGAGACATTGTAGTTATTCTTTCAGCAGATCATGAAGTTTGTCTCACGACTATGAGTCAAGACACCGACTGAGTGATAGACTCGGGAGCCTCGTTTCAAGTGACTCCACGCAGGGATTTCTTCACCAGCTACAAGTCAAGTGACTTTGGGACTGTGAAGATGGAAAATTCTGGCATATCAAGATCGTAGGAGTCGATGATATTTATGTGAAGACCGATGTGGGCTGCACATTGGTTCTCGGGGATGTGAGGCACATTCCGGACCTTCACCTCAACTTGATGTCGACGGGAAGGTTGGATGATAATGGCTATGAAAGCCGATTTGTTGGTGGGCGCTGAAAGCTCATTAAGGGTTCATTGATCACAGCAAGAGGAAATGAGTGTTGCACCCTTTACAAGGCAAGTATCAATGTGTCCAAGGGTGGGTTGAATGCAGCGGAAGATTCAGTTATTGACATGTGACACAGGCGTCTAGGCCACATGAGTGAAAAACGACTTCAACTACTAGCAAAGAAGCGCTCCTTCTAGATGTGACATGTATACCTCTTAAAACCTGTATTGATTGCTTATCAGGGAAACAACATAGAGTTTCATTTGTTAAATCTTCTTCTCATGTTAATAAAGTGTATGCATTAGATTTAGTTTATTCCGATGTTTGTGGTCCTATGAGGACAAAAACCTTGGGTGGGGTATTGTATTTTGTCACTTTTATAGATGATGCATCTAGGAGGGTTTGGGTTTATGCTTTGAAATCCAAGGACGAGATCTTTGGTGTGTTTAAATTGTTTCATGCTATAGTCGAGAGAGAGACAAGTAGATCATTGAAGTGCATCCGCACTGACAATGGTGGTGAATACATCGATGACTTTCATGAGTATTGTAAGTCCCTGGGTATACGGCATGAACAGACAGTTCCCAAGACCCCCCATCATAATGGTGTGGTTGAACGAATGAATCACACCATTATAGAGAGAATCAGATGCATGTTATCCCATGTGAAGTTATCCAAGATGTTCTGGGGAGAAGTAGTGCATACGGCAGTATATTTAATAAACAAGTATCCATCAGCCCTGTTGAATGGAGAAGTACCTGAGAAGGTGTGGACTGGACATGATCCATCGTACAGTCATCTCAGGGTGTTTGGATGAAGGGCATCCGTTCACGTACCAAAAGACGTGAGGTCCAAGCTCGATACGAAGATCAGGTAATGCGTGTTCTTGGGGTACAACGATGAAAAGTTCGGCTACAGATTGTGGGATCCGACTGAGAAGAAGCTCGTCAGGAGTAGAGATGTGGTTTTCTTTGAAGACCAATGTATTGAAGACATTTGTAAGCCAGAAAAGATACAACCTAGTTCAGGAGAGATAGAGGATATGGATTCGGTTATTCCTCCTGTGGTGCCTGATGACGGGGGAGTACAACAAGATGCAGAGGACGAGGGAGTTCCTACAGAAGATGGACCGGGCGAGGAGCCCCCACCTGATCCACTTGTTGAGCCACAGGTGAGGAGGTTATCTAGGGACAGACATCCATCCAAGAGGTACTCGCCACATGAGTATATTATGTTCACTGATGGGGGAGAGCCAGAAGATTATTCTGAGGCCCTAGCCGATGAGCATAAGGGGGAGTGGTTGAAAGCTATGCAAGAGGAGATGAAATCCTTACATAAGAACCACACCTATGATATGGTGAATTTGCCTAAGGGCAAGAAAGCTCTGAGCAACAAGTGGGTGTTCAGAAAGAAGATTGAGCAGGAGAATTCACAAACGAGGTTCAAGGCCAGACTTGTAGTGAAAGAGTTCGGTCAGAGGAAAGGTATAGACTTCGAGGAGATATTCTCACCAGTGGTGAAGATGACATTCATATGGGTGTTACTTGGGTTGGCGGCGAGCATGGATCTGGAGATAGAGCAATTAGATGTTAAAACTGTCTTTCTCCACGGTGACCTGGAAGAAGAAATCTACATGCACCAACCAGAGGGGTTCGAAGTCAAGGGCAAAGAGCATATGGTGTGTAGGCTGAGGAAGAGCTTGTATGGGCTGAAACAAGCTCCAAGGTAATGGTATAAGAAGTTCGACTCGTTCATGTTGAAGCATGGATATGGTAGAACGGATCGGACCACTGTGTGTTCACGCGCAAGTATTTAGATGGTGATTTCTTGTTCTGCTGTTATACGTTGATAACATGTTCATCATGGGAAAAGACATCAAGAAGATTGACAGACTGAAACAGGAGTTGGGCAAGTCATTTACGATGAAAGACTTGGGCCCTGCTAAACAGATCCTAAGAATAGAGATAACCCGTGACAGAAGCAGTAGGAAGCTTTGGTTGTCATATGAGCGGTATCTTGAGAAAGTCCTAGAGCGGTTCAATATAAATGCAGCGAAGCCAGTCAGTACTGAAATAGCGGTGAAGACCACACTAGTTGAAGTCAGAATATGCCAATATGTCCTAGAGGGGGTTAATAGGACTTTTAAAAGTTTTTATGATTTATTTAAAATCCTATCATACTAATCCTAACAACAGACACATATTAGGATTACTAAAAAAAAAAATAACTCTACTGGCTTCCAAGCCTGGTAGAGGATCCAATCACAAACTATGAAAGAAGTAAACAGTATACAAACTAGTTTATGATGGATATGACTGTGTAAGTGTGTAAGGTGTTATCTCAGATATATGGATATGAAAGCATTGACATAAAACACACATATAGAAGAATAACAATCGCAAATACAGTCATTTTTATAGTGGTTCGACTACTTGTCTACTCCACTTCCGGTAACCGCACTCAACCCTTGAGTGTACCGGATTTCACTAAGGAGGTTTCACATGGTTCACCTCTAACCTAAGGTTTTAAATCAGGTTCACCTTCAACCTTTACAACTTACATTAAGGCTGACTGTTTATGCTCTCATGAGCAAGGGTCAACACAATGCACCCACGTTTAGGCACACTGGCTAAGGATCTTCCATAAGACCCTACTGGAGGTTTCTACACGGTTGACCTCAAACCTTAAAGTTTTACCCGGTTCACCTAAAACCCAGAGTTTTACTGGTTCACTCAAAACCAGATGTTTATGCTCTCCACAGAGCAAGGGTCCACACAACGCACCCACCACGTACACTCCCACCGGAGGCCTCCTTGAGGACTTCAAAGGGTGAGAACCACTTAAGACCCAATCCTAGAAAGGAATGTTTACAAGTGTCCTCTTGGACTCTGGATACTTACAAATAAGCTGATGAGTCCCGTTTAACACAATGCCGAAGATCTCCTCCTCCTTGTTGACGAATAGTCTTTTGCTCCCTTGAACCGCAACACAGAGTGATGTACCAATACTCCGCTTTGGGTTGGGTCAAGGTTATGATGGAATCCTACTCTCTAAAGATTTTTCTATAGAGAAGATAGAGTAGTTCCAATCATCTAGGCATTCAAGGCATCCCAGCTTAATGATTTGCTATTAAGGTAGTAGCTGGAGGATCCTTGAATGCGGAAATTCATTCCCCAATCCACTCTATTAGATATCAATGATGAGGGTGGATTGGAGGATGAACTCCCTTGAGAGAAAGGGCTTTGGATATAAGATGTAAGTTAAAACACACAAAAGCTCTCTCTGTTTTCTCTCACAGCAACAAAAGACAGTCCTCTATATATAGGTAAAAAGTTCCAACGGATATAAAACGGTGACAGAGTTCGATATCATCGAGCAGGTTCGATATCATCGAGCGTATACTCTCGATAGCATCGATGGTCTGCTCGATGACTCGGACTCAATGTCATACGCTTTTGAAACTCTTTGCCAATTGGTCGATGAATTGAAACTATTGTCGATGTCATCGGATTTCGAACTCCGATTCCATCGATGACAGGTTCGATCCATCGACACTTGAAAAATGAGAGAGACTTGACTTTGAAATGTTTCAGATTTTCATGAATGATCGGGGAACCATCGAGATCATCGAAATTTGAATGTCGATGATATCGAGATCAGAGTCGAGGCATCGATAAATCCAGTTGATTTATCTTTGAGCTTGCTGGACAGTTTATGATTTTGTTCGATGTAATCGACCTAGTGCCGATATCATCGATATTTGAATATCGATTCATCGATCATAATTAAAAACGCCTTGAAATATCTGCTGTGAGAAATGCACGCCCACCATCGATATCATCGATGGACCTCCGATCTTATCGATATTTGAATTCAGATCATATCGGACGGTCATCGATATATCGAAGGAATTTGAGATTTTCATTTAAAAAAACAGGGACGCCGAAAATCTGCCTGTCGATCTTATCGAGCCACTCTCGATGGACTCGAGATTTAAATATCGATGATATCGATATGTGTATCGATACATCGATAATTCTTCCAGATATGTTGTGAAGTTGCTGGACATATTTAGTGCTTATATCAATGATATCGATAGGTGTATCGATACATCGATAAATCCGTCCAGATGAATATTTAGTTGCTGGATACCTTTGGTCCTCACATCGATAATATCGTTAAGGTATCGAGGACATCGACAGTGCAGGTCGATCATATCGAGGGTGCTTCGATAAAATCGACAAGGCAAGAAAAACTTAAAGATTTTCCTTTTTCGAAAAAAGTTTTCTCACCTTTAAAACCCTATATTTTTAACTTGTTTGTAAGGGTTTTTCTTTACCTGGTGTTTTGCGTCATGGGATGTGAGGCTTTAGATTCACCTGTGACGAGCTAGTACACATCCGGTTGAGGCAGACGCTTGAATTGATCTTCCTATCGAGCTCTGTAGACAGTCCGACCTACCACTCACGTAACTTGACAACCAGGGCACTTTCAAGTACTCTACTGGATGGTCACTTCAGATTGAGCGACAAGCAGTGTCCCAAGACGAAAGCAGAGGTGGATGAGATGAGGAAGATACCCTACGCGTAAGCGGTAGGAAGTTTGATGTATGCTATGGTGTGTACGTGTCCAGACATAGCATATGCAGTTGGTGTTGTCAGCCGATATCTTGCCAATCCTGGCAAAGAGCATTGGGCAATGGTGAAATGGATACTGCGGTATCTAAGAGACTCATCCAAGTTGAGCTTATGCTATGGTGACTGAAAACCTGTGTTAGAGGGCTACATAGATGCAGATATGGCAGGTGACATAGACTCCAGGAAGTCTACATCGGGGTTCATGTTCACGTTTGCAGGGGGAGTGGTCTCTTAGCAGAGCAAGTTACAGAAGGTCATAGCATTGTCGACGACAGAGGTCGAATACATTGCAGTCACAGAGGCATGCAAAGAGATATTTTGGATGAAGAGGTTCCTACAGGAACTTAGCCTGAAGCAGGAGCAGCAACACGTGGTCTATTGTGATAGTCAAAGTGCTATACACTTGAGTAAGAATCCAAGTCAGCACTCTAAGTTGAAGCACATAGAGATTCGGTATCACTGGATCAGGGATACTTTGGAACAGAAGGTGTTACAGCTTCAGAAGGTCCACACGGACGATAACGGGTCGACATGATGACTAAGGCATTGTTCAAGGGCAAGTTTGAGGTTTGTAGAAACCAGGCTGGCTTGAAGAAGGTGAATTCCCCCTGAGTCGGAAAGGAAGAGATTTGATGGGGTTTTTTCCTCCCCAGGTTAGAAGAGCAGACAAAGCTGCTTGACTGGTCGAGTGGTACTCGACTCAAAGTACAACGAGTTTTGATTTGAAAATTCTGAGGTGTTCGACCAGTCGAGGGAGGTGCTCGACCAGTCTAGGACCCTGCTCGACCAGTAGGAGTTACGTAGATTCGAGTCCGGATTGCTTAAATTTGAGGCGGTTTTCACAAAAGTGCGGAAAGGAGTTTCCTAAACTATAAATAGGGGTCCCTAGGGCCTTTATAAGGGAATGCAAGAGAGTTTCCTAGAACTTTGCAAAGGTTTGCTAAAGGGTTTAGGGCTATCAAAGGTGAGAGAGAGAGAGAGAGAGAGAGAGAGAGAAACGAGAGAGAGGAAGCTTGTGGAAGGGAGATTCTGCTCATAGGGGTGATCTACTTCGCAGTCGATCTCTCAGTGCTTTTACGTCCTCGTGATCGGTGAGATCTCTTCATTTTTCTTTATTTTCTTATTATTAATCCACTCCTGCGTGAGTGAAGAAGGTTTGATCCAAGCGGTGTGTGCTTGTGATCAGTTGTAACATTCTACTTCATAGTGAATTGTTGCTCTGGACGAGGTCCCATGGTTTTTACCTCTTTAAGGGTTTTCCATGAAAAAATCTCTTGTGTCGTGTGGTTTGTGTTTTGATTTATTTCACTGCATTATTATCCCATAATTCTGGTGTTTTGGGAGGCTAGATCCTAAGGTTTTGTGCAACGGCCCCCAACAAAAACAGAGGTCAATTTTATGACTTCCTATTGTTTGATTTTATATTGACCGAGGAAGACAATAAAATTTTCAACTAGCCGATTGGACTTTCGCAACTTTTTATCACCAATTGAGATGTCGTTTGGTAAACTGAAAATTAAAGTCTGAAATTTAATTTATAGTTGCTAAAAGCTTAAATTAGTGAATTTAAGTATTTATATGTACTGGAAAATTTGTTTGGTAATTTTTTTGAAAAATGTCGTGATATTTAAAAATAAATATTTTTTTTTCACAAAAACCTATTTGGTAAAAACAAATCATGGATGTTTGAAAATTGACAATTTATTTTATTTGCTTTTATTGTCACAATTTTTAATTTTTTTCGGAATATGCAACAAAACATGCTATTGCATTGATTTGGCACACGTATACACCATTTACATACATCTCACAAACATAACCCCTTAGTTAATGAATGCCTCAAACATAACACCTTGTATGATCACATACACCTGTACGAAGGAAAAAAATAAATATAGCTGGATCTAAAAAATCTTGGCCTCCCAAGAAGTTTCAAAACGATAAGTTTTCAATCCCCATTACTTCATGCAGTGTATTCCACTACAGGCTTTAATCAGCCTTTTTTGTTTGCCGACGCCTTAAATTTATTCGTCAAAATGGATGGATGTCATAAATATATACATGGTGATGAGCCCCACAAATCCCATGACATGTCCATTCGTCTCTAGTTAGCCAATTTGCATATTTCCTAACACCTCCGCACATAGATATTCTGGTGCTTGGGGCCGTGTGTGGCCCACGGAAATGCATGTAACAAATCTACTGAGTCCATTTATTCGGCTGAGTCCACAATAGGACAAAAACTCTGTGAGCAATACCACATGAATCAATGGGATTGAACGCCAAAGGTGACAGAAGTTTTGTGTCAGTATCATATTTGTGCCTAACAATGGGATTAAACGCCTTGGGTGAGTGAGTTTTATATCAGTATGATGTTTGTGGCTATAATTTATTTGAGTGGTAATAACCCTACCAACGGTTTGGATGGTATATAAACTTCATGGCCAGCTCTAGAAAGATCTCAACAGTGAACGCTTTTATTATTATTATTATTATTATTGTTGGAATGGATAACTTGGGCTTTGGATCAATCTCATTTTTGAGTTCGTCCCTTAACATGATCTTTAAAAATAGATGGATGGCATGGATAAAACCTATACATCATAATGTGGCCTACCTAGCTCTGCTATTGGACGGATTAGCGTCCAGGTGGGAGCAAGACGCAATCCGCTTTCCACACGGCTTTGGTGGATCCGAGTTTCACGGGAGCTGATTAGGTGGGACCCTAACTGTAGGCTCATTGTGATGTATATGAATACATCCATGCCGTCTATCTGTATTGGAAGCTCATTTTAAGCATAAAATTCAAGATGGACCATAGTAAACGAAACAATGGTGATTGACCATTAAAAACTTCTTGTGGGCTACAAAAGCTTTGGATCAAGATGATATTTGTGTGGTCTTTTCATCTAGGTTCTTTTGAACTTTTCAACAGGTTGGATGACAAATAAACATTCCAGTGGAATTAATGGAATTTTTAATGGTGGGGATTCAATTATAACCATTTCCTATGGTGTGGTCCACCTAAGATTTTAGTCAGCTTAATTTTTTGGATCGCGCGCTAGAATGAGCTTTTAAAATGGTTGGACAGTGTGGATTTAAGTAACAGACATCACTGTGAGCCCAACGGTCAGGGTTCCCACCCACCTCAGGATGCAGGATATCACCTAATCTGCTACCAGGGTTTCACGCACAGGGACTTAAAGTAGCCGCTTGCTACAGGACGCGAGACGGTGCTCTATGTGCCCCCCACCATAATGTATGTCTTTTATCCACACCGTCCATCCACTTTTCCCTATTAATTTAGGGCATGAAACTAAAAATGAGGCAGACTCAAATATCAGGCCGACCAAACTAAAAGGAATATTCTTGGGCCAAAAAGTTTTGGATCAAGCTGATATTTTTTTCCTTTTATCCATGTCCATGTGACTTAATTAATAGATTGGATAGCTAATATACATTACAGTAGGCCACATGGAAGTTTTTACCACTGTTTTCTTGTGGTATGGTTCATGTGAGATTTAGATCTATTTCATTTTTTGGTTCATGCACTGAAAATTCAAAATTGATGGCCAGTGTAGATAAAATGCATATACCAGGTGTGTACCACAAAGCACCATCCAGTAGCCACGCGTGAATAGGCAATTGTGTCAGGATTGTTATGCAATGCACTCCCTATATTTTTGGTTGAAAACATCATGTTTTGTGTGCCCTACCAAAAAATGAGGCAAATCCAAAGTTTAAGTGTAGACCATACCACACAAAGAAAAGGAATTGGACGTCTACCTTTTCAAACATTTTGGGGACCATACAGGTTGTAAATCAATTTGAAATTTATGTTTTCCCTTTACCCAGGTCTATGTGACCTTATGAATGGTATGGATGGAAAATACACATCATGGTAGGTCCTACAAAGGTTTAAAAAAAGAAAAAGAAAAAAATCAAAATCTCACCTTCAAATCAAAGGAATATTAACAAGAAGAAAGTAACTATTTGAAAAGAACTTGGCCTTTGAATGCTTAGGGATTTATTTATCGAGAGGGAGAAAATCCTACAACCTTTTGAATATCTTAAAGAGTAATCTTGCCAGTTTTAAAAGTTGACAGTAATATTTTAGTCAAAATTCAACAAAAATTTGAAAGGAAATGACTTACCGCATTCCATTATTAGTTTTAAGCCAAGTTGTGGTGGCTGAAAAAAAAAAAAATCTTAAATTTTAAGTGATTTTCTCAATTAAACACTAAATGTCTTTTAGTTACCAAACAGTTTGAATTATCAAAATCACTGAAAATGACAATTTTAAGTAATAAGTTACAAATTAAATTCACCAAACGCACCCTAAGTGTTTTAACCATAACCCCTTGAGCAGCTCCACAAGAAGCTATATATGCTTTGCTTCTATATTAGATGGAAATGTAGTTTTGTCTTCTACTACTACAGGACACACCACCTCCTCTGTTGGTGAACAGATAACCGTGGATTTACTTTTGTCCAGATCACCGCCCAATTTGCATTACTAAAGCATTACAATTCCAAGTCATTTCCTTGTTGCAGAGATAGTTTGTTCCTTTAATATAGTATTTTTATTTTTATTTTTTGGAAAAATTGTGTTTGGATTGTTGGGGACTGAATTCTTAGATTCGGTTTGATGCAAGCTAAGAATTTGTTGCCAAGGGGCTTTTAAAGACGTTGAAATGTCTCCTCAGTCATTGGCTTTAGGCGTCTTATTATTGTTGGACATCTAGCATTTCTTTTAGCTGTATAGTAACATCGCGGTTATGACCATAGATGCATTGGCATTCAAATAGTCGTATAACCAGCCAGGCGTTTTGACTTTGGGTAATTGGACTCCTTAAAATATCTATGTAAACTTCAAGAATTTCTAAAAATTTGGGATAATAATTCTTTTTTTTATTATTATTATTAATTTATAGAGGATGGTAGAGTATGCAAAAAAAGAAAAAAAAAAAAGAAAAAAAAATACAAGAAAATATGAAAAATAAAAAATAAATATGGTATCAATCATATGGCGGACGACAAATTTATACACACAAACACTCCTCAAGCTACAGAATAAATGTTAAACATGCCTAGCTTCGATATAATGTCCACTAAACGATGTCCCATAACTCCTTTGGTGAAAATATCAGCAAGTTGTTCTTTCGATGATAAATAAGGAATGCAAATAACACCACTAGATAACCTTTCTTATACAAAATGACAATTAACCTCAATGATTTTGGTCCGTTTATGAAATACTAGATTAGAGACATGTAACATCCCGAATTTTTGCCAATTTGGGATTAGATGTCCTTAGGCGATGGGTTGCTCTTAATACCTTATTATTTCGTCAGAACTGAACCCCACAGTCTAAAATCGCTTCTGAACCCATTTCCTTCACAAATCCCACCCTTCACTACCTTGTGCCTTCAATTTTTCAAAGCACTTTTGCCCTAGACACTAACTTAAACTAGCTAAGTAGTAAAACTTGGATCACTTTATATACAAACTACAAAGGCCTAAGTACCATCTCAACCAGAAAACAATTAGGATTAAATCCTTTAGAAATTTAACAAAGTTAACTAAGTGCAAACTCGATTAGCCATGAAATCCGTTGGGATCGCTTTAAATACGATCTGCAAGACCCAAAACTTGTAAAACATGTGACTCTAGGTTACCCTAAAGTCTAGAGCCAAACTCATTACCCGTCTGCTCTCGGGACTGAAACGAAACTTCGTATGAGGTTTAGATCGCACATCGGGAGTCCGATTAACACGAAGCTAAGGAACCAGGACCGCCCCACTGGGCTTGACAATCATCTCAAAAATCAGGCGATTCCGATGTCCCACGGCCATTTATTTCGATCCGGAGCGAGGGTGTGTGAAAAACACTATTCCTTTTGAAAATAAAATATCTGGAATAGTGATCTGGCACCTTTCGCTTGCGCATCAGTATTAAGCAACCAGACCGTCAGAATCAGACCAAATTACACCCTCGGATCAGGAAAAATTTCAGGAACATTTACATGTACTTGGAATTTCGGATCGTGGCCCACTGACCGTTGAACTGAAAGTGGCCCGCCACGTGCGATCTGGGAATCCGTTCGAGTCGAAAACGTAATCCCTCATAGATCCATGTGTGGTTAGCTTAAGTCTGACGTTTGGCTCAAGGAGGGCCACCAGAACCTCTCTTTTGAGCTGGAAAAGTGACGAAATACCTATATTAGCAGTAACCTTTGAACAGGAGTCTATTTCGGTGAGTTTTGAGGCTATATAAGGACCTTAAACCCTCTCCCATTCCAGCCATACGAATTTGGATTTGAGAGAGGGAAAAGAGAGAGAAAGTGAGGGAGAAGTGGGAGAATCTCCCTGCCGTCCTTCCCTGCTGCTATCCATGCTCCACCGCATCCTTCTTGACGCTTTTCCGGCGTTTCCGGCGTCGTTTCTAGGTAAGAAACCCTAACCCTAATCTGTTTTGGGGTTTAGACTGTTGTAGGTTGTGAAATAGCTAACATATTTCGTTCTATAGGTCGCCTAGTTGCCGTATACGGAAGCTTAGCAAACCTATCAACTCCGTTACGATTCTACGACAAAAGGTGCGGACTTTAGGTGTATAGGTTACGTTTTTCAACGCTTTCAATGTCAGATAATGATAGATTCATGATCTGCATGCAATTGCACATGTACAAAGTGCTTTCCGTTTCCTGTTTCGATTAACATTGTAGAATATGGAATTTCACATACTCTAGATATACGTAGAAATACCGTATACGTATTTTTTTTGGAGAAGGGTTTAACATGTTTATTTAATGTATGATTATACTATATATGGATAAAATACTAGTTTGGCGAAAGGAATCGCCGTAATACATGTTCACTTGTAAATGCTACGTATGTTGAAATTGTGTATTCTAGAAATACTGTATACGTATAAATTTTGGAGATGTATGTATCATGATTATTTGCTGTAGTAATATATTATACATGGATAAAATACTAGCTTGGCTAAAGGATAACCCTAATACATGTTTTACTAACATACACCATGTATGTTGTAATAGTGTATTCTAAGTGTTTGTGGAAATGGCTGAATGAGTATGGAATTCTCATTCATGCTCGCCATGACTAATTGTCATGGATTCATGATTGTTATATTGGCGATACCCCCTTTGACGAAAGGATTTGCCCTAAATCACGCCACGGCCATTATACCCTATATATGCTAAAATGTGTGGCCCAAGTGTTTGTGGAAATGACTGAATGGATATGGAACTTGGATTCCTACTTGCCATGACTATCCGTCGTGGGTGTACGCGAATTATAATTGGGGCAACTCCCTAGTGAAAGGATTTGGCCTAATGCCTATGTGATTGACATATGTCATGTATGTGATGTATGTAAGTTCAAGTATAACTTGAAATGTCTGAGTGAGTAGTAGTTAGCAAATTGTAATGTATAAGGGTGTTGAGACATGATTCTCAACCTCTATAAACTATGTGTATGATCTCCTTTGATAGTTGTGTGATTAGGAATTGAACATGTACAAACTCATGCTTGTGTTGTGATTCATAACATGCTCAACTGCTTTATGATTTTAACTATGTGATGCATATGTTTAATCTATATTTACGTTGTATGATCCATCATGGGTGATGGGGGAGCGGAGCAACGAGTGCGTGCAACAGCCCTGGCAGCCCTAAACGGATAATACCAGACTGATTGGAAGATTTGAATCCTGATCTATTACTGCTTTATATCTCTGTAATTGATTGTGTTTGGGGCTATGATTATAGTCCAGGCAATCGGTAACGGGATTGAACTCGTGGCTGAGATTCATTTGCCACGTGGGATGTGTTCGACGAACTCGAGTCGTGCGTTGCCTGTCGGCAGTGGCTAGGCCACACGAAGTTGTTTATGCACTTCATGTCGTGCAGCTCAACGGGCGATCATGCTAGTCGAGCTCATCAAGTAACCCGATCTGCCTTATGCATGTTCACCCTGTTTGGTCGCTACTGCTTGAACCTAGGGTACCAAACTTACCAGTGGCGATCCCCGTTTAACCATGGTACCTAGATCCGCTAAGTCGCATGAGCCGGGCATGGTGGTATGGGACACCGTGGTCGAGCTGTCGGCCTACGCTGGGGCCATGTGCCTTCCCGTAGTGACCATTGCGCAATCAACTCGTGAGCCGAATATGGTGGTATGGGACACTGTATTCGAGCTGTCGATACCTCGGCGAGAGCCGAGTACGGTGAGATCTGTGCTCGTGCTGACGGGCGACGAGTCCTCCGTAGTATCATCGAGTACACTCCAAGGGTCCGTGATTGGCCACGAGTCTTTCACAGCAACTAGAGTGTGAGTTGAGCCGAGTACGGTGAGACCTGTACTCGAGCTGACGGCTAGTGATTGAGCCGAGTACGGTGAGACCTGTACTCGAGCTGACGGCCAGCAATTGAGCCGCATACGGTGAGATCTGTATCCGCGCTGACGGGTGATGAGCCCTTTGCGATGCCTTCACTACGTTTCTCAAACCATAACATCGTATGAGAATAACTAGGATTGATGACCCTAGAATGGATCATGTTTGGGAATGATACAAGGGAGGTACCTTAGTTTCCTAATACTGCTGTTTGAAATGGACTAATAAAAACTTAGTAATCATGAGCATCATCGCACCGCATGTGCTTTGGAGATGTGGCGCACTGAGGGAGTAAGCATTCGCGAACGTAAGATGATGTCGCTTGAGGGTGGTTTGGCAAGGGCATACAGCATCATGTCATTTCATTTTCGCACTTAACAAGAGTAGTTAGAAATGTTTGATTTGTACTGCTTTATCATTACTGCTTGATTGAATTGATAACATGTTAACCTATGCCTTATTGTTCCACTGAGTTGATCACTCACTCCCACGTTACGGGACGGTGTTCCGAACACCCACCAGATTTGTTGAGTTTCAGGTGATGGCGATGCTTGTGAAGCAGAGCCGGACTACTTCTGTGATGATAGGAGGAGTTCTCCTGTCTGTATCTCTCTGGCAGGTCAATGAAGACCTGATAAGGTATTGACGGGGCTATGGCACATGGGATAGAAGGCATTACACTTCCTCACATTTGGTAAATTTTAGAACTGCAATTGTATTTATTTAACCTGGTAATGTTATCACACTCTGGAGACTCATCATAAGTTATATATTTTATCTATCTATCACAGTCTTCCGCTTGCAAACTTAACTGTCTCTGGAGTATGATATGCTGTTTTGGCTTAATCTCACTCATGTTCAATGCACAAATACAGTCAACATTCAATCATCATTCATTTTGTTGCATAAGTGATGTTCTGGAACTCGGGAGTTGAGTTTATGCTCGACCCCCGATTTTCAGGGCGTTACAAGACAATATGTATAACCACTTGATTGTTACAAAATATGATATACTGATGCCAAGATCATGGAAAAATAAGTGAAGCCAAAGAATCTTATTTGTGCCATGTCCTGTGGATCTATACTCAACCTCGGTAGAAAAACACGCAACGACAGACTATTCTTGCTTTTTCATGTAACCAAGTTACCTCATATGAAAGTATAAAATCCAAACATGGACAGTCAATTAGTTGCGCAACTGGCCCAATCAACATTGCAATAAGCAAGAATGTCTAGATAACCATGTCCAGAATACAAAATGCCATTTCATTTCCTAAGGCTTGATTGAGATAGCGAGGAATTCGACAGACTGCTGCAAGATAGCGAGAGCACGATTTTTACATAAACTTACTAACAACACTAACAACATAAGAAATATCCAGGTGAGTAATAGTTAAATAAATGAGCTCCCCAATTAGATAGCGATGGCACTTTGGATCATCAAGAGGAGAGAACTCAAGAGAAGTCGATGATTAGCTTCAAATATTGGTGTATCTGAAGGGCGACAATCCAGTATGTTAGAGCTATCAAGGAGATTGAAGGTTCACTTCTGTTGAGATATCAAAATTCCTCAGGTAGATTGAGCAAACTCGATGCCAAGTATTATTATAATGTCCTAGAAAAATCTGTTCAGAAACCCGAGTTTGACTACGGGTGGAACCGCTCGAGAGCCATACCCGACTACCTAATTACGACAATATGTATGTAAATGCTAAGCATTAGGTAAATTAAGTTCAGGCCACTGTTTCTACAAATGATGAGAGGCTAGGATCGCAAGTGCCACTGGCCCAACCCAGGGAAAATCTCGAGGGCCTGCCCTCTTGAGAGTACCCTGAAACTCCGTAAGGGACCTAAACTGCATATCGGGGGTCCGCTAGCCTTGAAACTAGAGAGCAATGTCCGTCTTACTGGGCTCGACGTCCATCGCGGGAGTCAAGCCTGGATGGTGTCCAGAACCGCTTAACTTGAATTGAAGGACGGGTGCATGAGAAGTGTGAATACCCTAAAAGAAGAAGCTGAAACTTAAGTGAATTAGGTCGTCCACTCTTGCACAAAGTTGAGAGTTTCGGACCGTCGGTTTATGACCAAACCTCACACGTAGGGTAAGGATAATTCTCCGCACACATCCGTATAACCGTGACTCCGATTGAATATTATCGACCATTGATCTGACACAAGCTTCCCACAGCCGATTTGCTTATCCGATTATATCGAAACTGTGTCCTAGCATTGATCCACTGGTAGGGAAGCTACCACATGGTATAGATGAGCCTGCGGTCCCTCCTGGGGGTTCCGTTAGTTAGAAATGACCGCCCATAGGGTATAAGTATCAAATAAGGTGGCCCCAGGGCCATTTGCACACTGTCTAGAACTATAAATAGCTCCCGATTCACACCATTTCCTCCCAATCCGAAATTGAGAGCCCTAAGGTAAGAAAGACAAGAAGAAAGAGAGAGATAAGGAAGAGAGAGATCGAAGGAGTGCTTGCTACGAAGGGTGACTCTCTTCCGTTTGACTCACAAGCCTAACTACCACAACTCCCGTTGTCGGAACTTCTCCGGCGACAACCTAAGGTAAAACTACAAACCTCCTTATGGATATAGGTGACCATCGATTCTTCCTTAGAAACATATTTCTAGAAGCGAGTCCGAGTCAGACGTGCTACCAAAAGGTGCGGACCATAAATGTTTAGGTTGCAATTTATCAATGTTATTGTTCAGTTATGATTTATGATTGCTAAGGTGGAGTTTACTTGTTATCTTAAGTATACTTAAATCACTATTAAATAAATTGCAAGTTGTATTGTAGTATTACATATGTGTTCGATGAAATGCCTAAATGAGTAGTTTATCAAAACTTGATTATAAAATGTTAACCCCTGTGTTGTGAATGCCAGTTGACATGATTTGAATAGAAATAGGACTACGAGAGTAGTCCGGGTAGTTGGTAAATTCCCGCATTTGAGTGATCGAATTAGGTTGGCCAACATGGGTAAGTTCAAACGACGCGGGTCAGACATTGACTACCGATAGTGGCTAGGCCATGCGGGGCGCTACTTCGCTTCATGCCGGTTACATTGGTGTGCACTCGTATTAACCGAAATTACCCAAAGAACCGGCTGACCTATTGTATGTTCACCATTGTCACGCCCCAAACTCGAAAAACGGGCTCACAAAATTTTCAATTGTCGAATCCGGTGCCGACAGCTTCCGTAGTACCCCATTCTCGGCTTCCAGCGCCTATACGCCAGATTCCGATCCTGGGATCCTACAAGGAGGATTTTCAGTATGATTTTTTTTTTGTAATGAAGCATAACCACAAGCATAACCAAGTCACAAAACAACAACACCACATATCCACTATAACAAAACTTTAAGTACAATGCGTAAGAAAGGGAAATACAATATAATGAAAGTAATAGAATCTCCCGAAGCTCGACTACACTCTCCAAGCTCAATACTGCTGCGACTTAATGCCACCTGCATGCATCTATCATGCATAAGCTTATAGAAAGCTTAGAGGGTGGTGAAAGTGTGTGTAAGGTAAGTGCCAAGTATATAATCAGAGTAATACAGAAGTATGTGGGTAAGTCTATGAATGCTATCAGCTAAATCAAAACTATGTAATGCAAGGCATGAATGTTATCGGCCATACCAAGGCTATGCGATGCGAGGCCTATGTAGCCAAACGTCATATGCGAGATGCAAAACAAGCGTACCAGTACTCATCAAGTACACATATCAGTACGGTTCCTCTCTGGATATCACCGAGGTCCAATACACCTCACACTGACTGCCTCCTCCCTAGCAGCATAGTCAAGTAAGTGGAAGAGACCACACTATCCTCCTGACTAGTAGTCTGCCAATACCTACCCGGCTCGTCGATAGCGGACACATTTGCGAGCTGGTTAAACTCAGCCTAGCTTATAGTACCCTCACTCAGGCGGATAAGGCCACACCCCCTTCCAACCGACCATGACACAGTGGGAGACGCGGCCTACTGATATTCGGCACTCAGGCGCTCGTTATCCACTCGGTCTAGACGTTGGAGCAACTCCTGGTACCAAAAAGGTTCTGTGACTTTCACCCAAGGACATCTTAAGTGTCCATAATGCTAAAGCCAATATTTTCGGTATCCGATACGACCATCCACGATGTATCCGTGGAGGCCACAGCCCTGATGTCGCTAGGGCGTGCAGTGATCAAGTCACACATATGCGAGATGCATGAGTCACACCTTTCAAACATGCAGCAATCTCACGCACACCACGTGCTCATGTCGGGCACTCCGTCCCATATAGAATCCCGTAAATGTCTCGGCCCAACGGCTTATGCTATGATCAAACATTCCTCATATCAAGCATACATATGATGCATATGGGCATGAATCATGTAGTTATACTAAGCATTTTATAAAGTAATGAACTATCCTTACAATGCAAATGGGCCTAGACAGCCTACACACAACAAGTATGGGCCTATCAATGGGCCTTAAGGAGATTCATAATGCGGACATTTAACCAACATTATTCTTACAATGTGGACGTCAAACCAACATTGCTCCCAGGGCATAGCCTGCCCTAAATATCATTACATAAACTATGGAGGAATCTCACATTGCAATGGACCATAGGTACATCCCATTGGGCCTTAAATACATCAAATGGGCCATATCACATGGGCCTTATGTATATCGAATGGGCCACACCAATTGGGCCTTACTAATGTGCCTTAAGTGCATTACAATGGGCTATAACCCATGGGCCTTGATTACCTCACAATGGGCCTAAACCCATGGGCCCTAATGCATCATAATGGGCCTTAACCCGCGGGCCTTAGAATACATCAAAAGCACCTAATCTCATGGGCCTTATATATGTCAAATGGGTCTAATCTCATGGGCCTTATATATGCACCAAGGTGGGCCTTAAAAATGGCCACAAATATATACATACATATATATGAATCATGTCAAAGGATCAACCAATCCTTACTTCAAATAATAATGGTGGGACCCACTTGAACCATGGATCTGACTCATTCTTTAGCTCATACTATAAAATGAGCTTTTAAAATGGATGGACAGGTTGGATGCAACACATACATCATGGTAGGCCCCAAAACAGCCCACCATTATATATAACATAAATGTATATATGTGGGAAAAGGTACAATGCGCTGGAGCTGACTTTAACATCCCATGAGGTCGAGCGGTGTGGGTCCCACCGTGATGCGTTTCGAACATCAACACCATCAGTCAGCTGCACTAGCCCATCGTGGGCCTAGGTCTCAAAAATCAAGTCAATCCGTGACTTATGTGGGCCACACCACATACAGAAGTTGAGAGGTGCCGTGCACCATTAAAACATTCATAATCATTCTTCTGGGCCCCCCAAGATGTGGTTAGCAAATCCAGCCCACCCATTATGTGTGTCCCACTTACATGAGGGTTCAGACCAAGTTTCAGGCGCATGCAAATTCCAAGTGGGGCCCATCGTCCACAGCAATGGACGGTGTACGTGAAACACATACATTATAGTGGGCTCCCACCATCCGCCTGGACGGTGTGCGTGAAACACATACATTACAGTGGGCTCCCACCATCTGCCTGGACGGTGGGAATAAAACACATACATCACTGTGGGCTCCATGTGGGGCCCACCATAACGTTTACTTTCCATCCAGACCGTTGATAAGGTCACACGGACCTGGGATGAAGGGGAAAAACAAATTTCATCTTGATCCAAAACTTCTGTGGACCCAAAATGGGTTTCAAAGGTGGCCGTCCAATCCCACTGTTTCATATGATGTGGGCCACCTGATCCATGGATGTGGCTGAAACTTGGAGGGGGCCCACTTCAGGGAGTGACCCACCACATGAACGGATTGAATGTTAAATAAACATCAAGGTGGGGTCCACGGCTGGAGCCGTGGGTCCCTGCCCACAGTCCGCCCGTACACAGCAGCAGGCGCTGCCTGCGTCTCTATGACAGCATCAGGGTCAGCTGCTGCTGTATATATATATATATATATATATATATATATATATATTTGAAATCTATATTTTTTTTATGGTTTTTCATGTGTGGGACCCGCTTCAGCCGAATCCACCCTAGCCACTGGTTTCCATGGCCTGAGATGGACCAAACAAGTCCAATAGCGGATATTTTTCGGTGTGTATGACTATCAAGGTAGATTTCAACGGTAATGACATTGTTTTCAACGCTATGGCCCACCAGATACTCGGATCAATCTCATTTTTCAGCTCAACACCTAAAATGAGTTGGGAAATAGGATGGATGGAGTGGATTTAATCGTTGCATCAAGGTGGGGTCTACATGGACCACCCTCTCCAAGGCTTGAGAATCAAGCTAATATTTTTATTTTCCCAAGTCCACGTCCAGGAACGTCCCTGGACGTCTGGTCATAACACATGCATTGAGGTGGGCCCTGCATAGGTGGGCCACCAAATGGATGAATGACATGTATAAAACATACATGAAGGTGGGGTCCATTCAAGTGGGCCACACCATCACATCATCACAAGAAAAGAGAAATGAAAGAGAGAGAGAGAGAGAGAGAGAGAGAAAAGGTGGGACACACGTGTGATGGAGGGACCCTGACACTATGGGCCCTCCCTTGCATCCAATCATCCATCAAATGATAATCAAGGTGGGCCATCGGCCACATCTTAGGGTCCAAAGTGAGATCCATACCATTGATCGGTAGGCCTCACTTGGCCCATCATAAAAACACAGAAATCTAGCCTATAGAAGCACCCACCACTTGATCTTCTTAGTCTGTTGGTAAACCAATCTCCTTGTGCTTCACTTTGGTGGTGGAGATGAGAAATGGATGGCTAGGATGAGAGATCTTGGGATGGCAAAGTGGGCCACAAAAATCACTTTTCTCTCACTTGAAAAGTCATGGACGTGTGGTCCTCTTGTTTGGAATTGTGAAGGAAAAGAGAGAGAGGTGTGGTGGTTGTAAGAGAAGTGATGGGAGATGGGTGATGGATGTGAGTGATGGGTGAGGTGATGGATTGGTTGACTTTGGGGTTTGCTTGACTTGTGAAGAAAGAAAGCATGAGGGTGCTTTATATTTGACATCAGGGGTGATTGATGGGATTGATTTGACATGTTGTAAAGATTTTCTTTGGGATTGTAAATGTGCGGCGTTTCTTTGAAAGAAACGCCGGCCCACATCTTCCGGCTTGGGTATCGGATCGGTGCGCAAGTCGTGGCGTTGGAACCGTGGCGACGGTGCGGGCGCAATGATACAGGTCTCAGATTAAGTCAACTCAATTTTACAGGATACGACTTAGGGTTGATTGTAAACGTCAGTTATACGTCGCAGGTTGTCAAAATTCGACAAAAAGGATCGCGGAAGTCAACGGAACAGTACGGACTAGGATACGGGTCTTACAACCTTGTATGATTGCAACTACTTAAATCTAAGGTACCCCCCTCACCATTGTGAAGATCCATTATAAACTATTGTACCGCGATCCTCAAGACTCGTGAGCCGAGCATGGTGGTATGGGACATCGTGTCCGTGTTGTCGGCCTATGTTGGGGTGACAAGCTTCCTCGTAGTGACCGCAAGCATCACTTTTATAACTTACCTATCATATGTATTTATCTAGGAGTGACGAACCTAAACAGATCAAGAATATAGGCGTAGGACCCTTGCAGCTGTCTCACGCCTAATGATTCAGTTAAGATCAATGTTTAAAAGGGAAGTGTTCTAGTTTTCCCAAACTACTGGATGAATAGGCATAATCAATCATTCAGCTAACATGATCATTCACCGCATCACATTAGCTTAAAATGTGGTAAAACAGGCGTTGGAGTCGCGTGTTGAGGAAGTGTTGTCATTTGCAAACCAGGTGGTCGGAGTCGCGTGTTGAGGGAGTGTTGTATGGTGAGGGCATGCATCATTTCATAAACTACATTATTCGCATTAAGAAGAGTAATTAGGAAATGTTTGTTTTATATTGCTTTATCATTCTTGTATTGATAGACTTGATAACATGTGTAACTCATGCTTTATGGAACCACTGAGTTGATCACTCACTCCCACTCTAGACGATGTTTTAAAACACCAACCAAATGCTAATGTAGATGTAGGGACTGTTGATGCCGATGCGCTGGAGCAGACATTCATGGATGAGGAGGAGTTCTCCTACTTCCAACTCTCGGATGGGCCGATGTAAGCCGTGCGCTTCTAGACAGGGAGTGTTGGGCACACAGGATTAGCTGGATGTTGCGTCCCTTATTTTGTTTTTTTTTTTTTGAAATTGTATATATATACATTGAACCTAGTTGTTGACTCATACTCTGGAAGAAATATCACAATATATGTTTTTAGACTTACACCTTTAATCACATTAAATCTGGAGTATGACACATTTTTTAGTATAATTCTATGCATGCTCAAATGCTCAATATAGAAGTAATTGGGAAATTGGCTTCTGAAATGTATAAGTAATATCTGAAATCTCAGGAGTCGAGCTTTGATTGACCCTCGAAATTCAGAGCGTTATAATTATAAACATCCCAAATCCTTAATTTCAAAGGTTCAAGTGAGAAAGTCCTTGACAGAGGCAATTTCATTAACACTATTACTAGTTACTACAATATCGTCAACATATAAAACAAGAATGGTAATAGAAGTCTCGCTTCGCTTAACAAAGATAAAATGATCCACGAAACATCGTTAATATCCAATTTAGATTATAAATGAGTAGAAACGTTCAAACTAAGTGTGAGGGAATTGTTTGAGGCCATACAATGGCTTTTTTTAGCCGACACATCTTTCCTGCACTACCCTGTGGACCAAATCTCAGAGGCAGATGCATGTAGATTTCTTCACAAGGTTTCCATGGAAAAGGCATTCTTGACATCTAGAGAGAATAACTCAAATGAAATTCATCTTGGCAACAGGGGAGGACGTATCATGATAGTCAATTTTCGAGTATTTTGTGAAGCCTAGTCGTGCATTATGTTAAGTAACAGTTCCATCAAGGTTGTACTTTAGAGTACAAACCCACTTGTAGCCAATGGCGTGACGTCCCTTAGGGAGAGGTGCTAACTCTCAAGTGCCCTATTGTTCGAGGCTTACATCTCATCAATCCTGACAACCTTCCACTAGTAGTCCTTTAAGGCATCTGTAATTGACAATGAAACAAAATAAGACAAAATAGATGAAAGAAAAGCACAAAAAGATGAGAATAAATGATAATATGAAACAAGATTGCTAATTAGATGTGGCGTATTCCAGTTGGTATGATGATGGGTAGGAGGAATGATTGTCCATTTGGCTTTCCAAAGAGCAATTAGTGTGTCATGAGACCTAGAGACAACAATAGGCATTGTACATTGAGCTTTATATGGTGTGGAATGAACTTAAATATAATGTTCTGTTGTTAGAGATGACGTCTCTTCATGTGTGGAAGTAAACTCCACATTTGGAAGGAGAGCACCAGTATCCATGGTAAGATATGTAGGTAAGGAAAAATGAGAAATATTTTTTAAGAAGGTAACATTTTTCAAGATTTATTTTCTTTTAGAAATTGGAGAATAATGCATATAACCTTTTTAAGTACTAGAATATCCAAGAAAGATACATCGAAGTGATCGAGGTTCAAGTTTATCATGAGGACCAACCACATTGACAAAACAGACACCCAACACATGATGGGTAAGATGGAAAAGAGATGTATTAGATTTTAATAGTTATAAAGGAAAACTATTTGCTGAAGATAGAGATGACATTCAATTGATCATATATATTATAGTGAGGACGCCTTCATCCTAATAAATTTTAGGAACTGACATTCTTATCATGATGGATCTAATTACCTCTACAAATGGCAATTTTTATGCTCAATAACTTCATTTTGTTGAGGGATATAAACACGTAACGTTTGTGACTCAATTAACCATATATATATATATATATATATATATATATATATATATATATATATATATATATATATATATATATATATATATATATATATATATATATATATAGATATATATAAGTATGGAGTTTTTTACTTAGGTATTTTTAGCATTATCTAACCAAAAGACCTTTATGACCTTTTCAAATTGTGTCTTAATATATCAGACGAAGGTTTTTACTATAGATAAGATTTCTATTTGATATTTCATGAGGTAAAACCATGTAAATTTTAAATAATCATCAACAAAAGCAATAAAATATATAACGAAATGTAGAAAAAACTAAGGTAGGACCCCATATATCAAAGTGAATCAAATCGAAAGGCAATGTTGCTTTATGGTCACTTTATGGATAAGTAGTACGAATGTGTTTTGATAATTGACAAGTTTTACTTTGAAAAGATGAAATATCATAAAATTGATTAGGAAGCAAATTAGCAATCAAATGAGCTGATATATGTCCTAAGTGAGCATGCTAAAGCCATAAAGACTCCCCTTTATTAGAGCCAAATGCCTCCACTTAAGAGAAAAGAAAGTTATCCATATTAAGCAAATATAAGCCATTAGACTCATATCCTCACTAATATTCTTCTCAGTCTATATGTCCTAAATAACACGATAGTTGGTAAAGAATGTGACTGAACACTTTAGTTATGTAGCCAATGAACGTACATAAAGAAAATTGGGAGGAAAAGAAGATCCATAAAGAACGGATTGAAGGGTCAATAATGAACTAAATTAGCAAGAGCCATTTCTAGAGATAATAGAATATAACCCATCTGCCAATTTAATATAAGTCGTCAAACTCATACCCCCCACTAGTCCTTTTTCCAGTCTGTAGGTCCTGAATAACATGATAGTTTGGAAAGAATGTGACTAAACACTGTAGTTATTTAGCCAATGAACTTACGGAAAGAAGATTGAAAGAAAAAGAATGATAAAGAATAGATAGAATGGTCAATAATGAACTAACCTAACATTTACTTATGACACATGACACATGATCTATAGCACTTTAATAAATGATCCATAACACTCCGGACTAAGACGAAAATGGACGAGAGACATGATTAGCAAATGTACCTAAAGGTTCCCCAAACATGATAGGTACAAAACTAGATATAGGATAGTTCATAGAAGTGTGACTGACCAAGGCAATTCGATTCTCCCCCTTAACAACAACATTATTAACCCCTCGTATGGAATGTAAAGTAGTGGGCCAATAATGAAAAATGGAACTATAAATATGGAACGACAATGGGCCCTAGTGAATGGAGATGGGGAAGTCAGATGGATTGGCAAAGGACCGGTAGATATCCACGATGTATGTTAAGCAAAAAGATAACGACAATCACTGATCAAGTAGGCCTCACTCATCAGTAATATGAGACAATATTATATATGGGTCCAACAAACAATGAAAATATCAAACTAAATCCAGTAAGAAATCCCAAATATAAGGCTTTGACAACCCAAAGCCACCTCTAATCGGGCCCATAATATTAAAATAACACATTTGTTAGTGGAGTGAGACTGAGACCCATGTAAGGCCTGTTTCCTAGTCCATACCATTCTGCCAACTTCCGCGATACTCCCCATCGAATTCCGGCAACCCACGACCTATACACAGCATTTGCACGTGACCCTAAATCGCATCCCGTAGATCTGAGTTAGCTCAACTCGAAACTTGTACCCTAGCAACCGTGCCGTCGCTACGGTCCAATGCTGCGTCTTGCGCACCAATGCGATACCCAAGCCAAGAGTTGTGGGCCCGCATATATTTTGAGAAAATACCGCATTTTATGAATTTCGAGAGAGGAATCTTTACCCAATCTATCACATCAATCAATCAAGCACAAGCTATCACAACCCATACCTAGGCCATCCCTCTCTTACCAACAAGGTATGACACCCATCCCTCTCTCACCCAAAAGTTAACTAATCCTATACCCTCCATGTCACCTCTCCTTACAACACCCATCCCTCTCTCCTTACACACCCACTCTCACTCATTCTACCTCATTCTCTACCCAAATCCCAAGCAACTAAGGAGAGAAAAAAATCCTAAGGAGAGGAAAGAAGCCAAGAGAGGACCCATCTCCCTACTACCAAATCTCACCATCCAACCCTTCAATCTTCATCATCCTCCATCAAAGGGAGAGCTTAGGAGCCAAGGATTCCAAGGAGCTAAAGAAGAGAATCATATGTGGGTGTTTATAGGACTAGATTTGTGATTTTGATGATGGGTCAAGTGGGGCGCCTACTTATTGATGGTATAGATCTCACTTTGGACCCTTGGTATGGCCGATGGCCCACCATGATTCATATGTTCATCCCATGATAGGGCCATTCTCCATGGACCCCATCATGATGTTTATTTTTCCTATTGTAAGAAGGTCATCTAGACCTTGATCTTGTGGGTGGGAAAGGCATTTCTACCATTGATTTTTATGATTTGAGGGCCCACATGTGGCGGGACCCATTTGATGTATATATTGTATATTCTAGGAGGGCTCATAGTGGCAGAGCCCTCCATCACACGTCTCTCTCTGTCTTTCCCTCTCTCTTCCCTATTTGCGGCCCACCATGATGTAAGTATTTTATTCATGTCGTCTCGTTTGAGGGGCCCACCTTGTTGACGTCCAGTGGACAGATCACCTGCCTGTCCGTTTGGGATAGGCCTGGCCGATTGGAAAAACACAAATATCAGCTTATTTCAACGCTGGTGGGCCACACGTGTGGACCCACCTTGATGCATGTGCTGAATCCACACCGTCCAAAAGCTGGACGTGTGGGGGCCACCTTGATGATGTGTTGTACCTGTACCATCATGGGGCGTGGGACACCACCGCCATATATGTATTTTATCCCACCGTCCATCTGGACGGTGATCCACCGTCATACAACTGTTGTATTAGCGTCAGCAAGTTCTGTGGGTCTGATCACAAGGCATGTGTTATATCTAAACCGTCCATCTACTAGACGCTGGGCCAGCAGCCCAGCAGCATATAGCTGCTGTATTGACGTCAGCAAGCTCTGAGGGTCTGATCATGAGGTATGTGTTATATCCCAACCGTCCATTATGTGGGACCCACCTATGATGTACACGTTTCATTCGTGTCATCCTGTACAGGGACGTGGGTCCCACATGATATATGTGTTTTATTTATATCGTCCGTCCATGGGACGTGGACCCCACCTGACACATGTGTTACATCCATCGTCCATCTGGATGGTGGGATCAACCATGATGTATGTGTTTCTTAGCCACACCATCCGTCCATTTTGCTGGACGTAGGGCTCACCCACTGTACACGCAGGGCCCACCTGCCATATGTACAGGACCCACCTAATGTATAAGGCCGTGTATGAGGCCCATTGAGATGTATATAGGTCCATGAGATGCGGCCCATTATGATGTATATAGGCCCATGAGATGCGGCCCATTGTAATGAATATAGGCCCATGTGATGCGGCCCATTGTGATGTATGTAGGCCCATGTGATACGGCCCATTGTGATGTATATAGGCCCATGAGATGCGGCCCATTGTGATGTATATGAGGCCCATGTGATGCGGCCCATTGTGATGTATATGAGGCCCATGTGATGCGGCCCATTGCGATTGTATGAGGCCCATTATGAGGGATGAGGCTTACCATGATGTATGTGTTATATACACACCGTTTATCCATTTTTTATGTCGTGGGTCCCAACGCCTTATGCAGGCCCACCATGTATGAGTGATGGGCACACACTGTCCATCCATTTCCTAGATAATTGGAGGGCAGAGAGCCCCGTTATGATTCCGATCCCAAATGGACCGCACTTTAGGACAATGGTGGTTAAATGTCCACCGTTGTAAACTTTCATAGGGCCCATTGTTAAGCTCATTTCCACCGATACCCTAGTGGGCTAACCCAAACTGTTGGGCCCCCACTAATGATAGTAATGCCCATTTTCCCTAGGGTTGTCTCATGAGGCCCACCATGATGTATGTGCTACACGCACGCTATCCATCCCTTCTCCAGCTATTGTCAGGGTTGTGGGCCCATTGAGAGTCAGATCCAAATCCCAAGTGGACCACAATATAGAAATAGTGGTGGTTAAACTCCACCGTTGGAAACCATACCTTGTAAGGCCCACTGTTATACCCATTTTCCAACCCATCTTCCCTCACCCAACCATGTGTAAGGTCCCACATGTGTGGTAGGTAGATCTTACCTTTTTGGGCTATCCCAATCCATTGGGCCCCCATTGTTGTAGAGGAAACCACCTTCTCTTATTGGGTTAACCCAAACTGTTGGGTCCCAATGATGCTAGGACCTTCCCACCATGCCCTGTAGGATTGTCCAAACCTTGGAGCCCACATTATGTTCATACCGGGCCTTCCATAGAAATGTGACCCACCGAGATTCATATTTTGCCTAAGTTTAGTGACCATACCCAAGGCCCATTTAGGAGTTGAGCGGGCTACCCAATCTGTTAGAAGGACACATAGTCCTAGATGTATGAACTCCACCAAGCCCACTTTGTGTATGTATCGGGTCCCATATGGAAGCCCAATTTATTCATGATAAGAGATTGAGAAAGCCCAATTGTTCACATGGTTAGCTCACCCTGTGAACTCACCTTGTTGTATACCTACTTCAGTCCCCACGAGAGATGTATCCTACCCTTGTACCCCATTTGCTAGGACCTCGTGACATGTACATATCATCCACACCGTCCATCTCCTTGTTAAGACAAGTGTGAGGTCCATCCTTGACATTAGTGCATCATCATCCCTTGCCGTAGACGGAAGAATATGTGATATCAGATTTGGTATAACCATTGTTTAGTATAACATCACCCCTTGTCGTAGACAGAAAAATACGTGGTATCAGATTTGGTCTATCCACTGTGTGGAAACTACCTTAATACATGGGTTAGACCCACCGTCCTTTCAGTTGACTCCGCCTCAGGACATATGATATGCTAGTACCTTGAGTAGGTTATGATAGTCTAACATGGACCATTCCATACAAACTTCTATATGTCTAGTAGGACGTATCGTTCAACCCCTACTCTTGTAAGTGGCATACTGGTTAAGGCCGATTATTGTTTATATCTGATAAATCATGCTAGTGTACTTAGTCTAGTAGGATACACTGGGAGACATGCTTAGTATTACATCATGATACATGCCCATACGCATCATTTGTATGCCTGTTGTGAGGAATGATTGATCATAGTATTTGCCGTTGGGCTAAGTTATCTGAGGGACTCCTTATGAGATGGAGTTGCCCCACATGATCATGCGGTATGTGCAGGTTTGATACATGATTGGATAAAATGAGTTATGCTTTCGCATTTGGTATGTAACATATCCACTTTGCGCACTGGTGATATCAGGGCTGTGGCCTCCATAAGCACATCATGGATGCTGGATGGGATACCGAAAATATTTGGTTCTAGCATACGGGCATTTAGTATGTCCCTAGGTGAAAATCTCTAAACTCACTTGGTACCAGAGGATGCTCCAACGTCTAGACCGAGTGGATACATGAGCGCTGAGTGCCAAAAACTAGTAGGCCACGTCTCCCACTGTGTCATGGTTGGTTGTAAAAGGGGTGTGGCCTTATCCGCCCAAGGGTAGGGGGAAAGGTTAGGCTGAGTCTGACCAGCTCATAAATGAGTCCGCTATTGACGAGGTGGGTAGATATTGGTAGACTACTGGTTAGGCGGGTAGTGCGGTCTTTTCCACTTGCATGGTTGTTGGTCTAGTTTTGGCGGCGATATGGTGTAGAGTGTACTAGACCTCGCTAATATCCCAAAGATGAGCTATACTGATATATGGACGTACTGAGTATGGGGTTGCACGTTCAATATTTGAATCATTCATTCACTATCCACTCGGGTTGGTGGCACGCAACTAGATCATTATGTGTACCTTCGTAATGGCCATGATTTCGGTTAGGTGCACAACTAACCTGGATCAGGAGCTTATCACATTGAGTCCAGCTATCCAAATTCAGGTATGAGACTAGCTTGGATAGAAGCCCTTGTGATGGACCCTACAGCTTGTGATACCACGTACTATCATCCTGACTACACACTCCAGCTTTGTCATCTCTTTACATTGCATCATCTGCATATGACATTTAGTTTACTATGTTTCTGTATTGCATGGCTTAGATACGACTGACGGTATTCGTGGACTCGTCAGGATTTGCATATTGCATTGCATTCTCAGTATATAACATTTGACTTATTATGTCTTTGCATCGCATAACTTGGATAAGGCTGATGGTATTTATAGACTTACTAGTATTTCCGCTTACTCTGATATTTATATGCTTGGCATATGCATTGAACACACATACACCACCCTCTAAGCTTCTTGTAAGCTTATGCATGATCGTTGCGTGCAGGTTTCATCCCTTATCCTTAGCCAAGAGATTAGCTTAAGAAGACTAATATCCTAGAAGAAAAACAAAAAGATCAACTAGAACCATGAAGAAATCGAAGTGGAAGAACGTTTTCGACGCTCCGCCTAGGCGTTCTCTCCTTTTCCAAACCCTAGAAGATGATTTGGAGTATCCTGGGGACTCCTTTAAATAGTTTTGTAACTCAAACTTTCGCACCACCCCAGAAAAATTCGCAAATCATCTCAAATTTATGCATTCCACGTAAACTCTGCGTAGCGCCTTCAATGTCATCGAACAGCCTTTGATGCATCAAACATGAAGTCTTAAGTTGAATCGGATTCGAAAGTTGCACCTTTTCGTACTGCGTAACTCTTCATGTCATCGAACATACATTCGATTTCATTGAAGGGTGTTCGAGTGATCAAGAAAGTGTCCAGAATGTTCCAACAAGTCGCTCTAGAAATTTCCATAAGAACTGCCTTCTATGTCATCGAGCACTTACTTTGATGTCATCGAGAAATGCTTCCAATTTGTCCAGCAACCAAACTCGATTTTCATGTACTTCTCGATATCATCGATCCATGTCGATGTCATAGACCGGTGGTTTCCTAAGATCCGTCCCTTCCCTTGGTCATCGACCGGTGGTTTCCTAAGATCCATGTTCGATGTTCGATGTTCGATGTCATCGACCGGTGGTTTCCTAAGATCCATGTTCGATGTTCGACCGGTGGTTTCCTAAGATCCATGTTCGATGTTCGATGTTCGATCCATGTTCGATGTTCGATGTTCGATGTTCGATGTTCGATCCATGTTCGATGTTCGATGTTCGATGTTCCTAAGATCCATGTTCGATGTTCGATCCATGTTCGATGTTCCTAAGATCCATGTTCCTAAGATCCATGTTCGATGTTCGATCCATGTTCGATGTTCCTAAGATCCATGTTCGATGTTCGATGTTCGATCCATGTTCGATGTTCGATGTTCGATGTTCAATGTTCGATCCATGTTCGATGTTCGATTGATGTTCGATGTTCGATGTTCGATCCATGTTCGATGTTCGATGTTCGATCGATGTTCGATGTTCGATGTTCGATGTTCGATCCATGTTCGATGTTCCTAAGATCCATGTTCGATGTTCCTAAGATCCATGTTCGATGTTCGATGTTAGATGTTCGATTGATGTTCGATGTTCGATGTTCGATGTTCCTAAGATCCATGTTCAATGTTCCTAAGATCCATGTTCGATGTTCGATCCATGTTCGATGTTCCTAAGATCCATGTTCGATGTTCCTAAGATGTTCGATGTTCCTAAGATCCATGTTCGATGTTCGATGTCATCGACCGGTGGTTTCCTAAGATCCATGTTCGATGTTTCCTAAGATCCATGTTCGATGTTCGATGTTCGATGTCATCGACCAGTGGTTTCCTAAGATCCATGTTCGATGTTTCCTAAGATCCATGTTCGATGTTCGATGTTCGATGTCATCGACCGGTGGTTTCCTAAGATCCATGTTCGATGTTCGATGTTCGATGTTCGACCGGTGGTTTCCTAAGATCCATGTTCGATGTTCGATGTTCGATGTCATCGACCGGTGGTTTCCTAAGATCCATGTTCGATTTTCATGTCATCGACCGATGGTTTCTTAAGATCCATGTTCGATGCATCGATCCATGTAATTCTCGATATCATCGATCCATGTTCGAAATCTTCAATCTTGGTTTCCTAAGATCCGTCCCTTCCCTTGGTGATTCTTGAGCATTAAATTCATGTTTTTAACATTTTTTTTTTATTCCAAGCTCTTAGATTCACCTTGCAAGACAAACATGCATAAATATACCAATTAAACGTTATCATGTTCATAAAACTAAGATATAAACAGGGAAAAATATGCAATATTTGGCACTCAACAATGTCTAAGAACCAAATGCTCTTTTATAAGAAATCGTGTTCCAATTGCTAGAAAATAGCTAATTAACAGCTCTGTTGATAGGATCGAAAGGCCATTCAATGGGATCGAAGGTCCTTTGATAGGATCGAGCACACCATTGATCCCATCGAGAAAATTCAAAAATATATCTATTGGGTTTAGAGTGTTTCTTTAATCAGATCGAGTGGTCCTTCGATGCCATTGAGACCCATCGACAAGTAATCGATGGGATCGATGACCACTTGAAAACTATTGTATTTTGGTAGGTAAGATTACAACAGCTTAATACATCTTTTAGCCTAACTTATTATGTTTCAATTGAGCTCTTAAGGTTAAGGGATGATCAATGAATGTTTACTTATTAAGGTTATGATCATTTAGAGGTTGAGGTTGTTTTGGATATAAGAGTTAGAGTCATCAAGGCACCTCATTTATCTGCTCTTCACTCCTTGATGCTTCAAGTCTTTATATGTCTTTAGCTTTCATCTTTTAAGGGCTCAACCGACTCCCTAACACACAAATGCACGTAATTGACAAATAAAGTGCACTAACACACAACTCACCCCAAATGATGTGTAGATCTAGTTGGAGTTTCTCCAGTGTGTTGCTCGACACAAACAATAAAAGGGCATTCGCTTTTACTTTCTTTGTTTTATTGTTTTACTTTTTTGTAGTAAGTGCCGTAATCTCCACGCTTAAGTGAATGGACATGTTTTCTATTATGTCAAGCCTTTGTAGTTGAACTTGTTACTTCATTACAACTAGAACATTCTAAGGCCACTAGAAAACTAAAAGTTGCAATCTCAACCTTGGGAACAACCACTAGATCATTTGATAGTCCTTCTAAGTATTAATGGTTTAAATTTCATCGGTATCTCCTGACGTTTTGTGGCCGATTATATTTTGATGCCAAGTGGAAATTTTCTTTTCTTGTTCGACAAATTTTTTTTCATTTCTTTCAACCTCAAGTTGTTTTTCTAGCTGCCTTAAGTTTTGAAACAAGAGTATTACGTCATAAGATATTTATATGCAACTATTCACACACTATTATGCATACTATCATCATCTTTTAAGATTTCTACATATGTGATAATTTCCATCTATTATATATATGGTAGACTTCATTCTCATAAGAGCTAGCTATTTGATTTTCACAATTACCTTGTAAATGCCTACAAATGGGCCATCATTACTTTTCATTATTGTTTGATTAAAGAAGAAATTGCTGCCTCGAAAACTACAATTTCATGTGTTTTTATATGTGCAAAAACTATGAATCCCACAATGATGAATATGTTATATCCATGCCATCTATCCGTTTCACAAGCTCATTTTAGTGCATGATTTTAAAAATGATACAAATCTAAAGCGTAAGTGGATCACACCACATGAAACATTGGTCTTACGGACCTTAATCGTTGAAAGCTAAAACCTTCTTATGACTCACACTGATGTTTATTTGTCATCTAATCTGTTTAAAAGATCATACCAAAATTGATGAAGAGAAAATATAAAAATTTGGTTGCTCCAAAACTTCAATTCCCCTTGAAAGTTATCAACAATAGGCATTCAATTCCTACTGTTTTATTATAGGATCTGCCCTTTTTTTTTTCTCATGCTCTAAAATGAGCGGCCGGATGGGACGGGCAACATGGATATGACATACACACAATGGTGGCCCCCACAAATTTTATGATGTAAATGTTTTTCTACCTGTGTTTTGCAACAAATCAATAGATTTGTGATGCAAGGATGAACGTGATGAGGTTGATCATCGTCTTCCTCAAGGATAACTACTTCGAATAGCCGGAGCTTCTTTGGACTCCTCATAGAGACTTCTTGAATCCACAAGAAAAAAGCAAAGAAAATAAAAAAATAAATTCTATAAAATTCGAAATTGATTGATGAATGACTAATCTGTGTGTGCCTGTTACATCATTAATATAGAAAAAGCTAAAATTCGTAATTACTAAAAATAGAAAATTTCTAACTCTAAAAAAAATCCTAATTCTACTAAAACTCTTCTAAAGCTTAATTTTGGAAAAAAATAAATAAATAATCCAAATAAACTTTTGCTAGAAGATTCCTAGCATAATTACAAGTTATTTCTAAAATGAAAGAAAATCTAAAACTCTAACAATAGGAAAATATTAAAAAATTCAGAATTACTAAAAATAATTTTTTTTTCCTAAAAATTTATTTTTGAGCTGAAAGCATGCGTTTTCTGAGGATACGGACAGATGCAACCCACTTTGTGGGTTAGTTCACCACGGATGGCCTGTTTCAGTAAAGATTGATAGGTTATGCGCCCCGTACCGATACTCAGATCAAAAGTTACAGTCAATTTACGGTCCACCTTCTTTTGACCTAACCATGCTAGGAACGTATCTGTGACACGTTTTACATCAGAGCCCTCCACTTGTAAAAAAACTCTTCCTCGAGTTACTCAAGGGATTTGGCTCATGATTCTGAGATAACTTATAACGTCAATGTTTATTAGCCATTTTTTTGTACTTGTCATTAGGCTCTTAGCTGACACAATACATGTACTCATACTTTCCTTGATTTGATTACTATCGATCAGTTCCTTCACTTCTACCTTCAAGATCTCACATTCTTTCTGATAATGTAGGCAATTAGGCAGACTTTTTTCTTAGACGGGATCAATGTAGTTTTGCATATCTCGTATGGGAGACAATTTATTAGGGAATTCATCGAGTACAACTACCTTGAACTCCTGCAACACTGGTTCCAAATCCTCTGGGATGTTCATAGGATCCACGTATTTTTTCTTTTCAACTAATGCACACATATATCTCTCATTTCCTCAGATTGTTTAACAAAGGCATGTTCAGTTATGAGAGACTGTCCCTCCACTTTAAAAGTCTTGAGTTGATTCTCTGTTCCCATAGGGCCCATATGTTTGGCACCGATGAATCATGTGGCCTGTTATAACTCCGTTTCAACACGGTCTTCCCTCGCCGACAAAATATGAGATTTCTCTGCATATGCCTTTACTGATATGTTATCTTGCCAATAATTTTAGTTTTTTTTTTTTTTTTTAATACATTATCGTAGTTGCTAGGGAGGAATCGCATGCATAATAACTTCTTCATCCGCGACCATGTGCGGATTGACGCCTTCATCTGTCTCGTCCACTCGAGTTGAAGTTGTTCTCACTAAGCCGAAGCTCTGCTCGTCAACTCATATGCCACAAGTTTAACTTTTTTTTCTTCCACGATGTCCATGTAGTCGAAGAAACATTCGACTTTAAGCAACCAATTAAGGAAATCCTTAAAGTAGAGTTGGTCATTGAAACTAGGAAGATTGACTTTCATCTTGAATTCTTAATCCATCTAATCTATTTGATCTATTTGATCAATGCCTCGTCTAGGATGTTGTGGAATTATGTCACTGAATCCCACCTTCTCAGAAGTAATCCTATGGTTCATTACTAGCATCGCGCTACAATCAGTGCGATTACGAATTCCAGCAATTATTGGTGGTGGATCACCACCATAAATACGGAGCTGCCCTAGGGCCTCCGTTATGCGATCCGCCATGCGATCGATGGAAGCCTACAGTCATTGCATGGCTTGTCGATTCTCTCGTTGCGCCGTTTCGAAAGTTGCTGCCATTAAAGGTAAATTCCTTGGAGACCATCCATGTGATTGTTCCTCGACCCGTCATTAGAAGTCATAGATTCGAGAAAAAGCCTTGTACTGATACCAATTGACGCATGGATAAACGTGATGACATAAATCACCATCTTCCTTAAGGATAACTAATCTCCGAATCCTCGGAGCTTCTCTGGACTCCTCACGGAGACTTCTCGAATCCATGAGAAAAAATCAAGGAAAATAGAAAGTAAATTCTATAAAATTCAAAATTGATTGATGAATGACTAATCTATATATGCCGGTTACATCATTAATTAATATAGAAAAAAAATAAAATTCATAATTACCAAAAATAGCAAATTTTCAACTCTAATAAAAATCATAATTCTACTAAAACTCTTCTAAAGCCTGTTTTCTAAAAATAAAAATTTCAAATAAACTTTTGTTAGAAGAGTCCTAGTATAATTACAAGTTATTTCAAAAAAAGGAAGAAAATCTAAAACTCTAAGACTAAAAAAAATATTTAAAATTTTGAAATTAATAAAAATAGTATTTTTTTCGTAGAAATTTGTTTTTGAGTTGAAAGCACACGTTTTTTGATAAAATGGACGGATGCGACCCACTTTGTGGGTCGGTTCACCTCGGATGACCTGTTTTAGTAAAGATTGATAGAGTGTGCGCCCAACAACGATACCTAATACCTGGATCAAAAGTTACAGTTAATTTATGCTCTACCTTCTTTTTGCCCAATCATGCTAGGAATGTATTGGTAACACGTTCGGCATCAATTCGTTAACTTAGCTTTAGGGGGTGTTTGATTTTTCAATTCCATGCCAATGCAACTGTACTTAGCTTATGATTATTATTTACATCAGTTTGAAATCTAAGGTGTAGTTCCACTTAGATTCTCCGCATAGAAATTGATGATTTAAATCTCTAGAGCCCACTATATATATTCACAGTGTCTATTCATTTTACTTCAACATTTGAAGGAATGAGTCAAAAAATGAAGTAGATCCACGGCTCAAGGCCCTACACGGTAAAAAAATAAAAATAAAAATAAAATAAAAAGAAAATAATAATAATAATAAATCACGTTCCTAGGAAGTTTTTAACAATAGGCGTTCGACATACTGTTAAAAGTTTTTAATGATAGGCGTCCAACCCACTATTTCACAAGGCATGGTCGACTTAAGCTTTGGATCTACCTCAATTTTAGGTACATGGCTTAAAATCATCCTGCAAAATGGATTAACAGCGCGGATAAGCCACATACACCGCGTAGGGCCTTACAAAAAATTCAGGAATCCTGATCGACAAACCATAAATAAAAAATTTTCATTTTCATGCATTATGATTGATCTCATCATTGATATATTGCCTGCATTAAATACCGTGTGATGATGTAATCCAATAACATTGCAACAAAATAGATATTACTCTATTTTGATGCAAAATCAAAATAGCCATTTACAAAACAAAAACTCCTTATAGCCATAATTATAAAGTACAATCAAATTACGTCTCTATAGTTGGTGGATAGTAACCAAATCCATTTCGGATGTCGAGGCGGATATCATATGATATTGCTATATCCGGTGAGAATCTGCCACGCTCACAGCCTAGCTGTCGTAATCATTTCTCATGACAATCTCACGAGAGGTAGAGACAGATATACATATCATTGGAAATCTCGAACTTAATATATCGTTGCTGGATAAATTGGATTGATTCCCATACTATCTCACGCAAGATATCGTGTTGCGAGAACCTGGATGACCTTTGGTACATCCATACCGAACAGATACCTGACACGTGTAAATTAGAGGACAGGTGTCACATGCGATCCCCCAGGTTGTTGGCTTGTTCAATAATTCAAAGCGGTGGTGGGCCCACCAAAAGGCCAGATTGCCCAATCCTTCAGATCCTGCCAACTCTTAGGATCGGGACACGTGCCCACCTGTTTCCATGTGGAGGTAAGAGATAAAGCCAAAACCTATACGGACTCCACCGCACTCTCTCCTCTTTATTTGGTCTCCATGGAAGGTTGTGAACGGCAAGACGCGTGCGGGAGTGAGATTGTGCCATGTGGCTCATTTGACGGTGGATGTTTTAGGCGCGTGGGTCTTGGAATTTCGAGGTGCTTACGGACGTTGGTGAGGAAGGACAGCCGTGGTTGGAAAGTGACGTGGTATGGAACTTGCTTTTTGTCTCAGCCTCTCGTGGATGGTATAAACATTACGCGGGTGAGTCATTGTACAATTGGTGATCTACACCGTTGATGAGCCAAAGTTTCTGCTCATGAATGAATATTAACCCTTGGATTAAGACTAGTTATACAGTCAAGGGCAAGCAGGAAACAATCCACATTCAATCAAATGGGACTGGAATACTCTAGGCCCACCATGTATTTGTAAAATCCAATCCGTCCATCACGTTCTGTCTTCGATTTTAGGTGATGAAAGTAAAAGGCAAGAGAAACAACTCAGGTAGGTTTCTCCACGTGTGCCGACCATACAGGTTTGTATGTGGGGCCACCGTAGCGTGTATCTTTCATAAAGTATAACTCACCAGGATGGTCAATATATAAAAATAATCATGATCCAAAACTGAGAGGTTTAAGGAACAATTTTATATTATTCCCGTTGATGTGACTCATTTGAGCGTTTTATTAAGATGATATTTCATATGTACGGTAAATGTGAGTTTTATCATTTGATGGACGGAGTGGATTTACACCTACAATATGGTGGGCCAATGAAGGTTGTGTAATCTAGGCACTACGTAAAACTGTAGACGCTTCCGATCCATAAGATAAGGCAATTGTTTGACGGATAGGATCTTCAAATCCGGTATATTTTGGGGGCCCTAATCAATATTGGGAACCATCAGATCAATGGTCTGATGGCCCTCATCCAAAACAGGGGCCATTGAACGCAGACCATTAACAAAAGCCTTGGATAATCTGATATTTGGGTTTTGCTTCATTTACGTCTGTGTGACGTTATCACAGGTTGGATGACAAATAAGCATTGCGCTCTAAGAAAGAATTTAATCATGAACTTTCAACCCCCATTATTTCATGTGATGTGGTCCACTTGAGATTATTATTATTTTCTCATGCCCCTGTATAAACTAGCTAGCGGGCAAAAATACATGCATCACAACGAGTCTCACAGTCACCGATCAAGCGACCTCATGGTTCCTCAGATCCACCAAATCTGTAGCCATGGACATCTCTTGTACATGTGATCGGTCTGTGTGTCAATCTTTACCGTCCAAATTGTGATCTACGTTGAGTTGTGTAATCCAGCATATAGGTGCAGTTCAAAATCTATGCCAGCAAACGATCCTCACCATTGGCAAATGGACGGTCTAAGGAAGACAAACCAGCGATGGGATGGCTAAGGCACGGCGGAGGTTATTGGATGCTACAGCACACATGTATGGCATGAGTTTAAAGCATAAACACAGTGAAATATGTCAGTCTACAAATTTCAATGAACAAATTTTCCTCCCATGCATAACCACATTTGCCTTCGTCACGGTACAAATTTGAGAATGGGGATGAATAAAAGTTCAGTTGAGATGTTGATCTGTAGCTATAAGAGAGGAGTTTACTATACAAGCTATGAAATTTCCAAGTTCGGTAAATTAGAATTTTTAAGATGGATTCATTTCTTTAAGAAAAAAATTTCTAACTAAAAACCCCACACCTATGTCCTAGGAAAAAACTTAATTTAAGACAAACTAATCACTCATGATATAGTGGTAATGATCCAATGTGAGATCTTTGAGATGAATCATTCCTAAAGCAAAACATCATGCCAAATTCATAAATAAACTAGAAATGACTTATCACCAATATCTTTTAAGTTTGTTCTAAATCATTAATTTGATCAAACTCAATCCAATTTATTTGATTCCATCTACCAGCTACATAATTCTTAATGTTACCATTGTGATGCACACTTTGTGATTGAGATTGAATAGATTTATGTAATTTGTAAATTTGACATGCTAAACCCAATGAATAATATATACACACACACACATCCAAATCTATGTGATAGCACATTCAATCCGGCACCTTCAATAAACCTCCCACATATTACCACCACTATGGATCATTTATAATCTTAGGCTAATTCATTTGTATGATTTGATATTAATTCAGTCACTTTTCTAGCATACTAATATAATTTAGACAAATATATACACATGGCCATAAGAATGCACACCAATAGTATCACCTAATCACAAATTTTCCCCATAGCATAAAGTAATACAAACACTAAAATCACTTATGGAAGTAGCATACTTGTACAATTTGATTGCAATCAATTCATAACTTGAAAGCAATTGATTTCATAGCACATGTAGCTTAATTCTGTTGCGCAGCACGCCAACGACGCAATGAGCCGAAATCCAATCTCAAGCCTCACCCACAAACGATAAACAAGAAGAAATTTAAACTAGAAATAGATCAAAGCAATCCAAACAAACCACAAGACAAGATATACGTGGAAAAACCCCAACAAGGGTAAAAAATCACAGATGCAATCTTCTATTATGAAGAAAAATAGAGATTACAAAGCGATATACTAACCTCTCCCTTGAAAATATAGAGAAAACCCTTTGCCCACACCTTAGAATAATTTTCTAATATTTTTCAATACCCTAGAAAAGCCCTAGGGACACCTATATATAGTTTAGGTAACTCCCCTTTCGCACCCTTGTGAAAAGCGACACAGAAATCCGCAGTCCGCATCAGATTCGGAAACGAATCTGCATAACCACAACCGGTCGAGTAGACTGCACGACCGGTCGAGCGGACCCCACAACTGGTCGAGCATGAGCCTCGACCGGTCGAGCACCTCGGAACAAAAAACATTATGCTCGCTGGATTTTGAGTCGTGCCAGTCCACGACTGGTCACGACCGGTCGAGTGGGCTCCACGATCGGTCGAGCAGGGGCCACGACTGGTCGTGCACAGCTCCAGATGTGGCTCCACTTCTTAACAATCTCTCACTTGGAGACACATCGCTATAAACCTTTGTCTTCTTCATCCGGAGTGCACGACCTCCCTGTCTTCAAGCCTGAAAGCCAATCAAAGCTGAACAGAGCTTCAGCTTCTCCCGTGTGACCGCCTTGGTCAGCATATCAGCAGGAATCTCACTTGTATGAATCTTCTCCAGAGCAATCGATCCATCTTCCAGTAATAAATGTATGAAGTGATATTTGATGGCAACATGCTTGATCCTTGAATGAAAGACTGAATTCTTAGTTAAGTGTATTGCACTCTGACTGTCACTGTACAACTTGCAATTTGCTTGCTTCTTACCCAACTCTTGCATGAAACCTTGCATCCACACCATCTCCTCGCATGCTTCTGTAGCCGCAACATATTCTGCTTTTGTCGTACTAATAGATACTATCTTCTGTAACTGAGAGACCCAACTAACTGTAGCACTACCCAGAGTAAAGACATAACTTGTAATGCTTCTTTTGCTGTCAATATGTCCTGCCAAATCTGAATCCACGTAGCCTTGTAGCTTGATTTCTGATCCACCATAGCACAGCCCTACATCCTTAGTACTTACCAAGTATCTAAGGATCCACTTCACAACTTCTCAATGTTCCTTTCCAGGGTTGCTCATGAATCTGCTAACAACTCTCACTGCTTGAGCAATGTCTGGCCTCGTGCTCACCATAGTATACATGAGACTCCCAATAGCTGACGTGTATGGGACTTTAGCCATGTAGTCCCGTTCCTCTTGCATCTTTACACCTTGCTCCTTAGATAGCTTGAAGTGATTGACTAATGGAGTGCTAACCGGCTTAGCACTTCCCATGTTGAATCGATCAAGTACCTTGGCTATGTACTCTGCCTGTGACGAAACCAGTTTCTTGTTTTCCCTGTCACACTTTATCCTCATACCTAGGATTTATTTTGTAGCTCACAAGCATGTCATCAACGTACAGAAGAAAGATGATGTATGACGTATCAAACTTCTTCAAATAGCAACAGTGGTCAACACGATATCTCCCGTAACCGTTTCCCGACATGAAACTGTCGAACTTCTTGTACCACTGCCTCGGGGCCTCCTTCAGGTCATATAGACTCTTCTTCAATCTGCACACCTTGTTCTCCTTTCCTGGTGCCACGTATCCTATCGGTTGATGCATATATATATATCTCTTCTTCAAGGTCCCCATGAAGAAAGACTGTCTTAACATCTAACTGCTCTAGATGTAAGTCCTCTGTAGCCACTATACTCAAGACCATGCAAATCGTAGACATTTTCACCACAGGTGAAAATATTTCAGTGAAATCGATTCCTGCCTTTTGTTGAAAACCTTTCACAACTAATCTGACCTTATACCGTTTCGAACCATCGTGCTCCTCCTTCAGTCTGTAAACCTACTTGTTATGAAGAGCTTTTTTATCCTTAGGTAAAGTGACTAGCTCCCATATACGATTAGACTCAAGAGAGTCCATCTCCTCATTCATGGCCTGCTCCCACTTAACCCGTGTATCTGACTGTAATGCCTCTTCAAAACACTTTGGCTCACCATTATCTATCAGCAGTAGATAATGTAAGAAGGGTGAGTATTGGACCGTGGGTCTCCTCTCCCGAGTAAACCTCCTCACAACCGGTGTATGCGGCTCTGCCTCATAATGCTCCTGTGCATGATTATCCTGTGGCGCTGTAACACCCGTGTCCGGTAACTCTTCAAACTCTACGAATTCCTTTTTCTCGGCCTTATTTTCTTGCACACTGTCTTTATGCATCACCTTTTCATTGAAGACTACATCTTTGCTTCTGATGATTTTCCTGTTTTCTGCATCTCAAAACCTTTAGCCAAAATTATGCTGCCCGTATCGTATAAACTTGCACCTCCTACACTTCGCATCCAGCTTATTTCTGTGCTCTGCATCAATGTGAACATATGAAGTGCAAACAAACACTCTGAGATGTGCAAGGTTCACTTCTTTCTTAGTCCACGTTTTTTTTGGCAGCCCACCATCCAATGGTGATGAGGGACTTCTATTGATGAGATATGTGGCAGTATTCATAACATCTGCCCAAAAGGTCCTGGGCAACCCTTCATGTAACCTCATGCTCCTGGCGTGCTCAAGGATGGTCCTGTTAATACGCTCAACCACACCATTCTGCTGTGGTGTCTCTTGTTTCGAACAAGAAACAAAATGTGTTTGATTTGGGAGATTATCTTATTCAAACATAACAGAGAAAGGGTATCTAAAACAATCATCACACTTTATTAATATTGAGTTCATTTACATCCTTTCAAACATCCCTTGATTATAAGATAGATTACTTAGAATAAAGGAAATATTATAAGTGCAATCATCATAGTTAAATATTGAATTTGACAGCATTTCGACAGTGATTTCAGTCATCTCCTAGAAGTTAGGAGGAATATGCTCTTCTACTGATCATTCTACTTTAGACTTGAACAGAAGGAGCTTGAAGACTTCAACCATTTCGGCAGCATAATAGCCCTTTGTCGTCACAAACTACAGAGCAGTCTGGTTGCGCGGACCCGCGCAACGGATATCGGTTGCGCGGACCCGCACAACCTACTGGGACTTCCTCTCCTACCTTTAATCTTCCTCCTTGCTCTGCTTCCTCCAAAAAACTTCAATCCCCTCAAATAAAGGAGGGGAGGGGGTATTTATAGGCCCTCGCACGTGTGGTACATCGATTTCAGTGTCGTGGGACCCACCTTACTTCAATCTTAACCGTTCAAGAAAATCTTCTCTTGAAACCAACTGCGCAAACCCGTGCAACTGATCTTTGGTTACGTGGTCCCATGCAGTAGACATTGGTTGCGCGGACCCGCGCAAACCATCTTCTACTACTTCGGATCTTTTTCAGAGAATAGAACCTTGCGCAACTGATCTTTGGTTGTGCGGTCCCGCATAACCAATGTTTCTTGCACGGTCCCGCGCAATCAATATTGCTGTTGTACAGTCCGGCGCCATATTAAGCTATTCTTTCTTCTCTTCTCCTCTTCTTCCTTCAGTACCTTCCTTCTTTCTCCCTTGTCTCAGATATCTCTTCAGCTCTTCAAATCAACACATGATGGAGATTTTACACATTTTTCGTGCACCAACAGATGCCCCCTTAATCCTTCTTTGATTATTCCTGAAATCAAATGGAGGATCGATCTTCTTCTGCCCGAAGAACTTGAATGAGAAGGACGACTAGATGATCATGTTTGCATAGAAGACTGGCTGATCATCTTTAACCAGATGATCGAATGATCACGTTCGAAAGGAAGATTGGAATGCTCGCGCTCGAATAGAAGACTTGAATCCCCCCAGTCAGTAGTGTTGAGCGAATGGTTCACTAGAGAGGATAAAATTCTCTTTTCATCGAAACACATCTCTGCAACAGCTGTGACGACTTCGTCTTTGAGTATCTGGACTAGAGAGCTATCTTTCAACACTACTGCGGTTGCAACGGTCTCTTTGATCAACTCCAGCGATTCTTTCCTTCAACTCTGTATCTGGGGTTGTTCTTTAATGCTGCTCCTGCTACAACAACTTTTTCTACTGTTTTCTTTATTCATGATCTGCATAATCCAAGCTTTCGAATAATGACCTTTCTTCTCTTTTTAGGTTGATTGTGATATTCGCTCTATCATTGTGCTTCGTGTTGCATCTTTTGCTTATTAAATCATGCTTTTGGAGATATCATCTCCAACTCCAAAGATTCAACTGTTGAGTCTTTTGTCAAGTCTTTTCTAGTTTGTGCTCCTTAGCATTTCTTTATAGACTTTGCATGGGATCTTTGCTGGTTCTTTGAAGGATGGATAATCTTTGCTGATTTGATCCTGATTCAAGAGAAACGTATTTTTGCATTTTATTTACTTAATATTTAAAATGTTCATCAGGCAATTACATATTTGAGGATATCTAGAGTGAAATGTATTTACTGTATTTGAATGTCGCACAGTTTATGCTTTTAAGTAATGGAGATAGTATACTCTTGACTGACTATGCCTTGACTGAACGGGACTAAGCTAGACTTGACTTATCTTGACTAAACTTGACTTGACACTAGACATTACTAGATTTAACTGAACTGACATTATTAGACTTAACTAAATTGACATTATTGGACTGACACCTACACACAGTTTAGGCTCTTGAGTAGTGGAGCAATTTTAGACTCCTAAATAGTGGAGTCGGGTCTCATGTGATGGCCTCTGTAACTCTTAAGAGTTCGCTGGACTTCTCACTGCTTAGGGAGTTCACTAACCGCGATCCATCAGAGGGGCCCAATGAAGCTACCGGGACTGTGAACTCGGTTGAAATTATGCACAGGGTTGGCCATGGTAACTCTCTAGAGTTCACAGAGCTCGCAAGACGACCTTTAGGGTACCAAATCCAGGGCTGTCAGTCCGTCAATGAGTAGGTTTAAACCCTTCCTCATGAGTTAGTACTGAAATCAAACCGTAAATCTGGGGAGTCCTATGCATGGTTGGTCTATCTAAAGCTCACACTGCAGCCCTCATTTTCTTCGTCTGCAAGATCGAGCCCATTCACGGGAGGGCATTTTCCTCCATTCCTTGTGACGCTGCCAGGAAAACTATACAGACGGCATGGGGGTTACACATGACTGGCCATTTGAGGGCTTTTGGTCATTGGCTCTGTCAGCTGCCCGTATGGGTATGCGTACGATGGCTTTCACGGGCTTTTTAGGGCCACTGGCTTCTCACCGCTGCCCGAATGACAATCTTGATAGGCCTTATGCGCGATTGGCCATTGGCTTTATTAGACTGCCTTAAAATGTCTTAAAAGACTTTGATAAGCATGATCAGTTGTTGTGAGAATGATAGATATTTCTGTTTAAAATTGACACATCACAATTTCTGCCGATGTCTTCGATTATACTTATCCATCCATTTATGTTGTTCTAGGTTGGTGACATCATCAATTTTAGACAGAAGATTTTGTGGGCTCGCTTGATGATGTTGATGTTTACTTTCCTTTTGCAACATTTAATATTTCATAGTTTTGATATACTCGTGAACTTTTTCTTTATTCATTCATTCGATGATACATGACCATGATCTATTCTTGCCCCCTTTTGATTCAGAATTATTATTCTGATGATATTCTGGGTTAAAATCATTAGTGTCTTTATGGACGATATCTCTTAAGGAAGCGAGCATTAACCGATATACTGATTCCTTGCCTATCTTGATCCACGACTCTATATGCTCCGTTGGAGTATACTTCCTTTATTATGTACGGTCCGTTTCATTTAGGTTCGAACTTGCCCCCTGTTCGACGGATAACCACAATAGGTCTTTTCAACATCAGGACCATATCCCCTTTTTTGAAAGAGCGATATTTGACTCGTTTGTCAGAGGCGGCTGCTATTCTTGCCTGATACGTTTGTAATCGCTGTTGGGTAGCCAGACGTTTCTCATCGAGCAAATCTAACTCTTTTAACCTTATTTTTGCATTTTCATCATCGGTTATAGATTGGTGTACTGCCACTCTTAGTGATGCTACTTGTATTTCAATTGGGATCACTGGTTCCACACCATAGATTAGTGAATATGGTGTTGCTCCTGTCGCTGTCCGGTGAGTAGTTCTGTATGAACATAATGCTTTTTGTAACCTTTCATCCCAATCACGCTTGTTACCTGTCACTGTCTTCTTCAGTATTTTGACTATTATTTTATTAAACGCCTCTGCTAGTCCGTTAGCCGGTGGATAATATGGTGTTGAAAACGAATGATGAATGTTGAATTTCTGACATAATTTTTTCATGCCTTTGTTTTTTAAGGGAGTGCCATTATCTGTAACAATTTTATTTGGAATACCATGACGGTATACTATCACGTGTCGGATGAAATTGACCACATCCTTCTCTTTAACATTGCGTAATGCGACTGCTTCAGTCCATTTGGAGAAATAGTCTGTCGCTGCCAAATTATATTGCTTCCCTTTAGACGAAGGCGGATTGATAGGACCAATAACATCAAGCCCCCAAGCAGAGAAGAGCCAAGAAGCGACTGACTGATGTAGGTCTTCTGGAGGGACATGTATAACATTGTTGTGAATCTGACATTCGTGACATCGTTTCGCATAATCTATCGCATCTTTAAACATAGCGGGCCAATAATACCCCATCCTATGTACTCGATGAAATAAATTTCTACCCACTTGATGTGCCCCATATTCTCCAGAATGTGCTTCTTGCAATACCTGACTTGCTTTTTGCTCGTCTAAGCAACGTAACAGTGTTCCGTTGTAAGATCTTCTATATAACACCTTACTGCATATGATGAATCTACTCGACCGTTGCTTGATCTGCTGTCTCTGTGTGGGTTCTTCTGGTAGGATGTTAAATTTAAGATAATCTATAAATGGCTGACGCCAATCTTCTTTCGTGATTTCTAGACACGACAAAGGAAAACTTTCAACAATTTCTTCAATAATTTCTGAGGAAGGTAAAAATCTTCGTTCTTCTATAGTTACTTGAAGAGGGCTTCGATTAGGACAAGATAAAGCCGCTGCCAAGCCAGTTAGAGCATCGGCCTTTGCGTTTTCTAACCGAGGGATATGCTTCATTTCGACATGGGAAAACTGTTCTAATAACTGTTGTGCCTTATGACAGTACGGCAAAAGTTCTTGTTTTTTTTATCTCGAGTTCAGTTGTCAATTGATTTATAATCAATTTAGAATCCCCGAAGATATGTAGCGTTCTTATCTTCATTTCTTTACCATTTCCATCTCAATAATTAGGGCTCTGTATTCAGCCTCATTATTCGTACATGCAGCTCCTAATGTAAAGGAGTAAGGTAATAAGTCACCTTGGGGAGTAATGAATATTACTCCTGCCCCCGTTCCTGATGCTCGAGAAGCACTATCAAAATACATTTTCCATGGACTCTGTGATTCAGCTAACATAACTTGCCCATTTGGAAAATCGTCATTAATGGTCTTAGCTTCTGTCACAGGGTGTGCTGCGAGAAAATCTGTCACTGCCTGTTCTTTTATTGCTTTTGCTGGTTCGTACGTAAATGTATATTCTGAAAGTAACAGTATCCATTTGGCTAGTCTTCCAGACAACATTGGTCTTGTCATTAGAAACTTTATCGGATCGACCCTCGAAATCAGTGTTATATGATGAGATAGACAATAATGTCTCAGCTTTTGTACTGCAAATATTAACGCCAAAAACTCTTTTTTGATCGGTGAGTAATTGCATTCTGCTCCCATTAGCTTAAATAGTAAAGAGCAGTTTCTTTTTCAAACTCATTCACCTGTGCCAGTAAAGCTCCTAAAGAATGTTCGGCTGCAGATATATACAAAATAAGCGGCTTTCCTTTCACTGGAGTTGCCAATATTGGTGGTTGTTTATCAATTCCTTTATCGAGTCGAACGCATTTTGACAGGCTTGATCCCATACAAATTCTGTACCCTTTTTCATCAAATGAGAAAACGGCTGACATCTCCCTGCCAGATTCGAATTGAAACGGCGAATATATGCCAATTTTCCTTGCAAACTTTTTAATTCTTTCAATGTCTTCGGTGGCGGCATATCTTGAATAGCCCTGACTTTCCCTGGATCGATCTCAATACCTCTATGTCGAACAACAAAACCGAGAAACTTTCCGGAAGATACTCCAAATGCGCATTTAGCAGGATTCATCTTCAATTGTCTTTTTCTGAGTCGCTTAAAAACTGAAGCCAAATGCTCACGATTTCCTGATGGCCTGCCGATCTGACTACCAAGTCATCAACATAACATTCAACGTATTTATGCATCATGTCTTGAAAAATATTTTGCATCGCTCTCTGATATGTCGCCCCTGCATTTTTGAGTCCGAACGGCATAACCTTGTAACAAAAAATTCCTATCGAAGTCCAGAATGCCGTTGCTTCCTCATCCTCAGGAGCCATTCGAATCTGATTATATCCTGCGTATCCATCCATAAAAGACATGACAAGATACTGAGTTGTATTATCAATCAGTAATTCAGTTATCGGGAGCGAAAAATCGTCTTTTGGACAAGCTTCGTTCAAGTCTCTGAAGTCGACGCACGGTCGGACTTGTCCACTTTTCTTTTTTACTGGGACAATATTTGATATCCACTTGGGATATTTGACCTCTCTAATAAACTCGACTTTTATCAGTTTATTGATTTCTTCTTCGATTAGGGGAACTAGGTCCTGGTGAAATCGCCTTTGTGCCTGTTTAACCGTCTTTTTCTCTTTAGAAATATTTAGTCGGTGTAGTGCTACGGAAGGCTCTAAGTCAGGCATCTCTGCATATGTCCAAGCGAATACATCTTTATTTTCTCTAAGAAGCTGAACGTATTCCACTGATTCTTGTTCTGAAAGGCCACCACTGATGAACGTATTCCGTGGCTCCTCTTTCGTACCCAAGTTTATCTCTTGCAAACTGTCTGTTGTCGGTTGCCCCCCGTCTTCTATCTGCTTCGGAGGCATCTCAGGATGTTCAACTATCATAGGATTTTCTTCTGCTGACCGCTCAGTTGTAACCATATTTACTGACGATTTTACCCCCACGATTTTACCCCCATGTCTTGAATTTTTCGTTGCTTCTCTTGGTCGACCCCAATAGGAGTTCCTTTCCTGTGATTTAAGCCGATATATTCCTGACGATCGAAACCCATATTTCTTATGACCCTCTTGCTTGTTTTCTTTTCAATTATTATCTCATCTCTGTCTATCATTCGTTGGATTATGCTTTTTGATGTATAACAATTCTCTGTTGGATGTCCCACCAACCGATGATAGCAATAAAAATTTCGTTCCCTGATTCTTATCACATTCTCAGGGTGTTTGGGTTTTGACAATTTTATCGTGCCGGCCTTCAATAGTTGACCCATCATAGGGACAACATCTTCTTTGTCGAATGCAAACCCTTCATGCAAATCGAGTATCCTAGGTTTTTTATAACTTCTTACCTGATTTGGCTTTTCTTGGTGCTGTGATCTTTCTTTCTTTAGATCTCCTACGTAATTACATTATTTGTCATGATCAGTAGTGTTTACTGTCATCCTACTGCAGGCCTCTTGAGCTGTATGATGGCGAAACGCTGGCATTATCCGATTTACCAATTCTAAAGCATAAGCTTTAGTGGCCAAATCATGAAAAGTTTTGATGTCGACATTAATAAGTCCGGCTACGAATTCTGTCTTCATAGAGTTTAGACACATCTTGACTTGTTCGCTTTCTCCTGGTAGTTGCTTACATAAAGTTCCCAGTATCTTCCATCTGTCTATAAACTTTTCCACCGGTTCTCCATCTCTTTGTCGTACAGAAGCTAACTTCGTAATGCTAACATCATGCTCTGACAAGAAAAAAGTTGACATGAAAACTTATTGCATTTGCTCCCAAATACGTATCGACCCTGGTGTTAAATTGGAATACCATTGAAATGCTTTATGTATTAATGACGATCCGAACAATCGTAAGCAATACTGTGGTATCGTAGAAAAATTTCCCATGCTAGTCATGAAATGCATTAAGTGTTTCTCTGGAGATCCTTCCCTGTTAAACTTTTGAAAATCCGGATGCTTGAAATTTGCTGGAAAGGGGATATCTTCTACTTCCCTTGGATACGACGTTCGATACCTGAAACGACCAGTATTTTCTCGTTCTCTTTCTACTCTTATAGTTTCTTCAACAACTTGTCTCACCTCATCTTGTGTCATAGTTCTTGTTGTTGGAATGGACCCCAGTGACCTTACCCCCTGTGGTTGGAGGCCATCCGGCTTACTCTGGGGAACTGCCATCCGGGCTACATTACATGCAAGGGTCGTCAGGGCCTCTCTAAGATTCCTACATTCCTCCATTAATGCGTTTTGGGCTCCTGCCATTTCATTAAGACAATCTTCCGTGGTCGTTCTACATTCTGGATTTGTCCCGGTCATATGTACTGCAACCTCCCTACTCTTTGACGAGACGGTAATCGGAGTAGAACAAGAATATGCTAACGTAATGGGACTTACTAAGAAGAGGGAGGACGGGGTTTCATCGGGCTTTTCTATGCTCCTGACATCATTAATCGATTGGGGTAACACTGATACTGATGAACTTGCCTGGGGAGGCGTAGACATTAGCGATCTGAGTACCAGCGCTTTTCCTTTTTGCTCTCTCGTCCGTTTGACTCTCGAGGCACTCAGAACTGGGAAGTCACGCGCTATCAGTAGCGGGGTTATTCGTTCAGGATATATCGTCGGAGGAGCGAGTTCAGGATTCTTTCTGATTGTATTACGTGTTATCGGTCCTCTGACTCTTAGTAAAGGCTGATTCATTTCAGAATTTCTTGCATTTCGTGCTCTCGTTCTACGAGATGTTACGACAGTCCAGCCTTCATCACTCCCTAATGGTTGAGGCGACGCTGATATGACCCCAGCTGATACCCGAGTCATGTTGTTCCCACTTGCATGAATTTGAGTCATGTGCTTCGGAATTTGATTCGGTGTGTATTCTATCACGAACCCGGTCGGAGTAAATCGGAAATTCACCTTTCTTACAGAAGTTGCCATGAGCAGTATGATGGAATTGGATGAAGAAACCTTCAATCACAAAACATGATTACAGTTAGTGATTGAAGAATTAAATAATCTATCTTAAAGATGAAGGGGAGGATGTTCCCACTGAGAGTCGCCATTTTGGCGTCTTTCAGACGCCAAACAATGATGAAAGTTTCATAACAATTTACTGTTAATGTTAAATTAGATAATGTCCCCAGCAGAGTCACCATTTTGTTTCGAACAAGAAACAAAATGTGTTTGATCTGGGAGATTATCTTATTCAAACATAATAGAGAAAGGATATCTAAAACAATCATCACACTTTATTAATATTGAGTTCATTTACATCCTTTCAAACATCCCTTGATTTTAAGATAGATTACTTAGAATAAAGGAAATATTATAAGTGCAATCGTCATAGTTAAATATTGAATTCGGCAGCATTTCGACAGTGATTTCAGTCATCTCCTAGAACTTAGGAGGAATATGCTCTTCTACTGATCATTCTGCTTTAGACTTGAACAGAAGGATCTTGCAGACTTCAACCATTTTGGCAGAATAACAGCCCTTTGTCGTCACAAACTGCAGAGCAGTCTGGTTGCACGGACCCGCGCAACCTACTGGGACTTCCTCTCCTACCTTTAATCTTCCTCCTCGCTCTGCTTCCTCTAAAAAACTTTAATCCCCCCAAATGAAGGAGGGGAGAGGGTATTTATAGGCCCTCGCACATGTGGTACCTCGATTTCGGTGCCGTGGGACACACCTTACTTCAATCTTACCCGTTCAAGGAAATCTTCTCCTGAAACCAACTACGCAGACCCGTGCAACTGATCTTTGGTTGCGTGGTCCCGCGCAGTGGATATTGGTTGCGCGGACCTGCGCAAACCATCTTTTACTACTTCAGATCTTTTTTAGAGAATAGAACCTTGTGCAATTGATCTTTGGTTGCGCGGTCCCGCATAACCAATGTCTCTTGCGCGGTCCCGCGCAATCAATATGTTGTTGTGAAGTCCGATGCCATACTAAGCTATCTTTCTTCTCTTCTCCTTTTCTTCCTTTAGTACCTTCCTTCTTTCTTCATTGTCTCTGATATCACTTCAACTCTTCAAATCAACACATGATGGAAACTTTACACATTTTTCGTGCACCAACATCCTAGAATCGTTTTCTGATGTTTAATTCCATTTGCCGCACAATACTCTTCAAACCTCTTATCACAGTACTTTCCCCCCATTATCAGATCTAAGACATTTTACTGTTTTACCTGTCTCGTTTTCTACCATAACTTTCCACTTCTTAAATACATCAAATACTTCAGATTTATGCTTTAAGAAATAGACCCACAGTTTTCTACTAGCATCATCAATAAAAGAAACAAAATAACGTGAGCCACCAAGAGATAATACTTGTGTCGGTCCCCACACATCAGTGTGTACAAGCTTCAACAGATGCGTCTTTGAAGCGCGTCCCATCTTCTTGAAGCTTACCCTCTTCTGCTTATCATACACGTAGTCCTCGCAGAATTCCAAGTCAATAGACTTTAACCCTGGTAGCTTCCCTTCAGACAATAGCACTTTCATCTCCTTCTCACTCATATGTCCCAACCTCTAATGTCATAACTGTCTATTCACTCCAGTTGATGTGACTGAGAGTAAACTATATGATCCTGAAGTCACGTACAAAGTACCTTCCTTTTTGCCTCGAGATATCACCAAGGCACCTTGTCACGCCCCAAACTCGGAAACCGGGCTCACAAAATTTCCAATCGCCGAATCCGGCGCCAATAGCCTCCGTAGAACCCCATTCTCGGCTCCCAGCGCCCATACGCCAGGTTCCGATCGTGGGATGCTACAAGGAGGATTTTCAACATCCGTTTAATTTGTAATAAGCATAACCAAAGGCATAACCCACAAACAACAACCAAAAACTCCATCACATTTCCACTATGATCAAAAACTTTACAAGTACAATGAGCATAAAGGGAAATATAATGAGAATGGACAAAAAGCTCCAAAAGATCTGCTCTGCGCTCCTGCCTCAGCGTTGCTGCGTCCTCGCGTCACTTGAACGCAACAGTCGTACATAAGCTTATAGAAAGCTTAGAGGGTGGTGAAAGTGTGTGCGCAAGGTAGTAATGCAGACATGCAGTATCAGAGTAATGCGCAACATGCTGATGAATCCATGAATATTACTAGCCGTACCAAGGCTATGCGATGCAAGGCATGAAGGATGTCGGCCATACCAAGGTCATGCGATGAGAAGTGCAACTCAAGCATACAAATCCTCATCTAAGTCCATATGTCAATACAGTTCAAAATCTGGGATATCACCGGGGTCTAGTACACTCTAAACCAGATTGCCGCCCCATCCCGCGCAATAAGGTAAGTGGAAGAGACCTCACTACCCGCCTGCCAATATCGGGTTCGGCTCGTCGATAGCGGACCCATTCCTCGAGCTGGTCAGACTCAGCCTAGCATTGCCCCCTCCTCTCGGGCGGGCAAGGCCGCACCCCCTTCCAACCGACCGAGACACAGTGGAAAGCGCGGCCTTCTGGTAATCGGCCCTCGGCGCTCATGCACCCACTCGGTCTAGACGTTGGAGCAACCTCTTGGTACATAAGGGTTTAGAGACTTTCACCCACGGATATCTATAGCACCCCATGTAAAACAAGATTTTCGGTATCCAATCCTGCCAACTACGATATGCCTGTGGAGGCTACGGTCCTGATGTCGCTAGGGCGTACAGTAACCATATCACACAATGCGAATGCATGAATCACACTATCCAGTCATGCAGTAATCCTGCGCGTCTCGTGCGCTCATGTGGGGCAACCCCGCCTAACCGGGAGCCCCTAAACAATCTGCCCGAAGGCATATGCTATGATCAGTCACTTCTCATATCAAGCATACATATGATGCGTATGATCATGAATCATGGGACTATGCTAAACATGTTATATGGTAATGGATGTTGTTTATAGTGAAGATGGGCCTAGGCGGCCTACAAGTAAGGGCCTAACAATGGGCCCTAGGGAGAGTCGTAATGCGGACATTTAACCAACATTAAACTGGCAATGTGGACGTCAAACCAACATTGCCCCCAAGGCGTAGCCCGTAATGAATACTATTACATGAACCAGGTTGGGGTCACATATTGCAATCCCTATTGGGCCTTAAATAGATCAAATGGGTCATAACATATGGGCCTTTCATTCGTCAAGTGGGCTACATCAATGGGCCGCACCAATGGGTCTTATGTGCATTGCAATGGGTCATAACCCGTGAGCCTTAGGTACATCAAATGGGCCTAGTGACATGGGCCTTACATCCACATCAAAGTGGGCCCCAATGATCTACCACAAATACATTAAGATGGACCTCAAAATATGCCAAGGTGGGGTCCACTTGGACTATGGATCTGGTTCATCTTTAGCTCATGCCCAAAATGAGCTTTCAAAATGGATGGACGGATTGGATGCAGCACATGCATCATGGAGGTGTTACATATCTCATGGTGGGGTCCACACGTGTGGCCCACCAGATGGAATGATGGGTGGATATAACATAGACATCAAGGTGGGCCTACTGGTGCCGCACCCAAGTCACGGAGGGGGACCAGGCGAGGATAAAACACATACTTCACGATGGGTCCCACCATCAAAATAGATGGACGACATGTGTAAAACCCATACATCATGGCTGGAATCCACCGTCCATGGGCTGGACGGTGGATGCAGCACATCCCTAAGGCCGTCCCAACATCAAAATAGATGGACGGCTGGAGTAGGACACATACATTAAGTGGGGCCTACACCCTGTTGACGCACACAGGGAGAGAGAGAACTAGAGAGAGATAGAGAGAACTAAAGAGAGATAGAGAGATCGTCAGAGAGAGAGAGTGAGCTAGAGAGAGAGATAGAGAGAGAGGTGTAGGGAGTGAGAGAGCTAGAGAGAGATAGAAAGAGAGGTGTAGAGAGAGGTGTAGAGAGAGAGAGAGAGCTAGAGAGAGATAGAGAGAGAGGTGTAGAAAGGGAGAGGGCACGTGGCCCTATTACTTTTTCTTTCTTTTTCTTTTTCTTTTCTTTTCTACTTTTTTTTTCCTTTCTTTTCTGCTGCCTTCCTAACAGCAACAGAGGTGGTCCACGTAGGGCCCACCATATATAATATATATGTGGGAAAGGTACAGCGCTCGAGCTGATTTTAACGTCCATGAGGTCGATTGGTGTGGGCCCCACCATTGATGTTTGCCAAAATCTGATCCATTGGTCAGATGCACCATGTCAGCGTGGGCCTAGGTCTAAAAAAATCAAATCAGTCCGTGACTTGTGTGGGCCACGTTAGATACAACAATTGAGAGGGATACCCTCCATTAAAAACATTCCTAATCATTTATTTGGGCCCCCCGAGATGGGGTCCACAAATCCAGACCACCCATTGTGGTGTTCCACTTGAATGAAGGGTCAGACCAAGTTTCGGGCACACCAAAAACTTAGGTGGGTCCCACGTGGAGGCCACCCTCACTGGTTCGATGCCAAGACCTCAAGTGTTGAAACGAGGTGTCACTACTCAGTCTACCAGTTGAACTATGGCGCTGGGCGTGGGCCCAGCGTTAAAAAGAGGTATCTTTCGCTCAGTCTACCGGTTGAGCTATGGATCAATGTGTAAGGAGGGCCCCACACGAATGTGGGCCCCACCGTCCTGGGTGGCGGACGGTTTGGATGAGGCACACACCATGGTGTGGCCCGCCAAAATGGATGGACGGTGTAGATGGGGTCCATGTACCCCACTGTCACCCACACCCATGTCAGCACACACCCTCCCAGTTAGCCACCGCCACTAGGATTGATGCTAAGACCTTAGTGTTGAAAAGAGGTATCTTTCACACGGTTTGCCACCAGGGCTAATGAGCTGAGTGGGTCCCAACGTTGAAACGAGATATCTTTCACCCATCCCACCACGTGAGCTATTAAGCTGGGCCCACATCAGATCACACCCATTGGCAGCCACCCCACTGTTAGCCACCCCAAGGTGGGCCCCCAATGGATGGTTGAGATAGCATATAAACGTCATGGTGTGTCCCACATCGATGGGGTCCATCGGTAGATGGCATGGATGACATACACACATCAAAGGTGGCCAAGATCATAGAAAGAGAGAGGAAGAGAAAAACACCGGCAAAGATGGAGGGACCCCGCCACTATGGGCCCCTCTTGATACAAAATCTACATCAAAGTGGGTCCCATTACATGTGGCCCTTGAATCAAACAAATGCATGAAAACAAGAATCCAAAGATCACCCACCGCTTTCTTCTTACACCAAAGGCTTCCTTAGCTCCTTAGCTTGGATTCCAACGGAGGAGATGATGTTTGGATGGTGGAGATGGAAGATGAAGGGGTAGGAAAGGTGGGCCACACTTGTTGCTTGGGAGAGTTGGAGAGGCTTGGATGTGTGAAGCTCTCTTGCTTGGGAAAGTGTCTTGAAAATGAAGGAGAGAGAGGGTTGTAAAGAGAGAGAGATGGGTGATGTTTGATGGAGTGATGGATGTGGGGGTGATGGGTGTAAGAGCACCTTTTTGACTTTTGGGGTAAAAGGTGTAAGAAAGGCATGGGTGGTGTAAAAAATTCTTGACTTTAGGGGTTGCTTGGGGAAGAGTGTGAAGTGATGTGTACTTGACTTGATGGGATTGATCGATGGTTGATTGATGTGACATCTCGTTGAGATTCTCTTGGGATTCGCAACGCGCAGCGTTTTCCTCGCACCGAACGCTGGCCCACATCTCGTGGTCAGAGTATCGCCTCGGCACGCGAGTCGAGGTATCGGAACCGCGGCAACGGCGCGGTTGCAATGGTACAAGTCTCGAGTTGAGTCGAATCAGATTAACGACGTGTGAATCAAGGTCGCGTGCAACGCCGGTTAAGGGTCGAAAGTTGCCGAAATTCGACCGGTAAGACCGCAGAAGTCTAAAGAACGATACGGTCTAGGATACGGGTCATACACACCTTTTGTGATCTTCCAGGAGTCACTAGTGAATGTCGTCACATAACCGGTATCGGCCAACTGCCCCACTGAGATCAGATTACGTTTCAAACTCGGTACATGTCTGACATCCTTCAATTTCAAAACTGTTCCATCTTTCTGATTAACATGAACGTCTCCTTTTTCAACAATATTGCACGACTCATCATCACCCAGGTAGACTCTCCTAAAGTCACTTGACACATAATCATGCAGAACTTCTTTACATGAGGTGGTATGAAACGAAGCACCCGAGTCTATAACTCAAGACTCATTTCTCGCATTAAGAGACAAGATCAACGCCTCTGTGTCACTCTCCTCAGATAGATTCACTGAATTCTTCCCGCTTTGAGAGCTTCTTTCTTGTTTCTTGAGCGCCCTGCAATCACGTTTCATATGCCCCTTCTTGTCGCAATACCAACACCCGTCTTTGTTTTTCGATCCCTTAGACTTCTTCTTCGACTTAAAACGTCCATGTTTATTGCCTTCTTTGTTCAACGATCTTCCTCTTCCTTCCACGTTTAGAGCATTCCTTGAATCCCCTGAAACTCCTGATGCTTTTCTTCTAGATTCTTCGCTAAGAATTAATCCGGCCACATCATCAAATTTCAGCTTTGTCGACCCTGAAGAATTACTCACAGCAATCACCAAACCATCCTAATTATCTGGTAAACTGGATAAGATCAATAACGCCCTGACTTCATCCTCAAAAGTAATGCCAACGGATTCCAACTGGCTCGTGACTGTATTGAACTCGTTTAGATGTTTAGTCACGCTCCCACCATCTGACATCTTCATGTTGAATAGTTGTTTCATAAGATGAACCTTGTTGGATGTTGAGGGCTTTTCATACATGGTGGCTAGAGCTTCCATTAATTCTTTTGTAGTTTTTACCTTGGATATATTGAAGGCGACGCTCTTAGAGAAAGAGAGTCAGATTGTTCCTAAAGTCTTCCTATCCAGTAAAAACCATTCATCATCTGTCATCTTTTTTGGTTTATTCTTTTTTTCTCCTAGAGGAATATAGAGGTCCTTCTGATACAGATAATCCTCCATCTATATCTTCCAAAAGGTAAAGTTTAAACCATCAAACTTCTCAATTCTAGTTTTCTCTTCTTCCATCATTGCTCCCAATAGAACTAAACCAAAAGCTCTGATACCAGTTGTTGCGCAGCACGCCAACAACACAGTGAGTCGAGATCCAATCTCAAGCCTCACACACAAACAATAAACAAGAAGAAATATAAACTAGAAATAGATCAAAGCAATCTAAACAAACCACAAGACAAGATATACGTGGAAAAACCCCAACAAGGGTAAAAAACCACGGATGCAATCTTCTACTATAAAGAAACATAGAGATTATAAAGCGATATACTAACCTCTCCCTTGGAAATATAGAGAAAACCCTTTTCCCACATCTTAGAATAATTTCCTAATGTTTTCCAATACCCTAGAAAAGCCCTAGGGACACCTATATATAGTTTAGGCAACTCTCCTTTCGCACCCTTGCGAAAGGCGACATAGAAATCCGTAGTCCGCATCAGATTCGGAAATGAATCTGCGTAACCACTCGACCGATCGAGCAGACTACACGACTGGTCGAGCATGAGCCTCGACCGGTCGAGCACCTCGGAACCAAAAACCTTATGCTCGCTAGACTTTGAGTTGTGCCAGTCCACGACTGGTCACGATCGGTCGAGTGAGCTCCACGACCGGTCGAATAAGGGCCACGACTGGTCGTGTGCGGCCCCAGATGTGGCTCCGCTTCTCAACAAATTCACACATCATGAATAATTAATCATTCATCTTCTATATGATGGTTATGCAGGGTAGAGCTCTGATTGTGCAAATCTCTACTAGATATCACTTTGATTATCTCATAAATCAGCATTTCACATTTATATGGATCTTATATTTTTGCATGCAAGCACAATGATTTACACAATGAGAAAAGCAGATCATCCCTTAGGGCAATTTGAATGTTTGTGTATATGTTATCAATTAATCAATCACGTCCATACATATAAACATAAACATCAAAATATCTCAACATAATAAACAAATGTGAACAAATGTCAATAACATTGCGATCAGCGGTGGGGATTGGCATACATGTATCGAACATGTACAATTAAGGGTGCTACCATACTTGCAACAAAATACGTCCGGGATACCAAAGGTTTGTAGTTTGTATATGGCTTTCAATTTGAACAAGTGGCCCCATGGTTTGGCGATTGAGAACGTCAGTACGGTGGCCTTCATTGTGCATGGACCATACACAGCTTTGGATGGTTCAGATCAACATTTTGGATCATGGCCCACCATTTGCAGAAATTGAAGGCTGAAATTTACTGTATAATCTTTCAGCCGGAACATTATAAAAATATAAGGCAATCAATGGGCCAGGCCGAAATCTTTCCAAGCCTGGCCCGAAAAGTCCCATGACTGGCCCATGACGATTATGCATGGCTCAAGACCCAGCCTGGCCACCCACTTTTGTTCAAGATTTGAGTTGTTCATGAACCATTCATTCCCCATCATGCATGATATATAACAAAAATTCCCTTGAGATCATAAGCCGAGCTGGGGATTCCGCCTAGTTATTAAACGGGTTTAAATTTAGGCCTGGGTCAAGCCAATAGCCCGGCTGTAAACCCATGGGCCCAGTAAAATACCTAAGTAGATAATAGCCGCTGCTTCCAGCTGTTAGGTAGGTGGATGAAAGAGAGGCCCCTATTTGTTTGTGGGCCATACCTTTTCCATTTCAGTTTCCCATTTCTCCAGTTTATGACAGCCGTTGCTGTTCGTAACAACGACACTTGGACAGAACATGGTGACCTATACAAATGCATATACAACCGTATAGTAGCATGTATGAATCACAATTCAGACCGTCCAAATCTTGGGCCCGATGACCTTGATTGAACAGCGACACAAGGATGCTTGACTATGGAAAAATATAATTTAGATCCAAGGACTGGAACAACTCATTAGGAAAGATTCTATAGTCCCACATCCACCGATATATGAATATTATTTGTTGGATTTAGACCGTTGATACCGTTGGATTTGGATTCTATAGTCTCATCATAGTCATCTATTTCATCACCAGGTAATTATCATTCCACTGCCTTCAGGCGTTTCTTTTAACCCCCGTTGGGTGGGCGTGCCAACAAAAGGGGGCGCTTCGGTGGATCCCTGTAGGCCACCTTGATGTATATGCCTTGCATCCATGCCATCCATCCGTTTTGACATATCGTTTTAGTATAATGTTATAATGTTAAAAAAATTGAAGTAGATCCGAATCCTAGGTGGATCACACCACAGGAAAATTTGGTGATTAAATACCCACCATTAAAAACTTCTCAGCGGCCACTGGAATGTTTATTTTCCATCCAACTAGTTGATAAGGTCACAGAGACCTGGATGATGCAACCACACAAATATGGATGATGCAACCACACAAATATAAGCTTAATCCAAAACTTTCGTGGCCAACAAGAAGTTTTAAGTGTCAATCACCACTTCTTATGTGGTGTGGTCCACCTGAGATTTGGATCTACTTCATTTTTTAGATCATGGCCTAAAATAAGCTATCAAAACTTATAGATGTTACGGATGTAAAGAACATACATCACAGTGGGGTCAGAGTCAGGGATCCACCACCTCGGTGGATCCACAAAGCCGCACCATATTTGTGTTCGGCTGCTTGGGGTGGGTCATATATATATATATATATATATATATATATATATATATATATATATATATATATATATATATATATATATATATATATATATATATTTTAATGTAAAATTCTTTGTGACCACTAGGCTAGGTGTGTCACCTCATGTTAGGCCAAGGTCCCAAAAATCACCCATCCATGGTTCCAGTGGATCAAATGATTGAAAAAGTGTACAACAACACTTACCCTTCAAATTGTTTTTTTTGGCGTGGCCCACATGAATCACAGGTGAGCCTAAATTTTATGCCCTAGCCTAAATGTTGGTGTGTCATCTAATGATTAGAGTATATTTCATGTAATTATCACGGTGAACCCAGCAAAAATAAGGGTACACCCCTTGGTCCTAACGATTTTCTTTGATGTGGCCCTCCTAAATAACAAGTCTTTTATTATTATTATTATTATTTATTTATTTATTTATTTTTATTCTATATCCATAAATTGAGATTATGCATCTAATGGTTAAAGTGGATTTTACGTACACATAATGGTGGCCTGGTTAAAAATGAAGTTTCCGAATTCCTCTATAATTATACATAAAAGTTATCTAGAAGAAAAAAAATTGAAGGACAGAGATCTTAATTTTGATGGGCCCACCTTAAATTATTTATATAAGATCCACTTGGACGTTTAGATTTTTATTTTTATTTTTCTGGCAAATAATTCGGATTGAGACCTCCAATCTCGATTTTGTAGGGCCTACTGTGATAATTATATAAATTCCAATCAAATCATTAGATTCCACGCAAACATTTAATCCTATGGCCCAAAAATCATATCCTTCCATGATTCACATGGGCCACACTAATGAAAACATTTCCGAGGGTGAGCATTATCCTTTGCATTTTTTCTAATAATTTGGTCCACCCAAATCACATATAGAGCTGATTTCTGTTCCATTGGCCTAAAATGGGGTGATGCACCAAGATGGTCAGGGAAAACTTTATATAAACATCACGGTGGGGCCCATTGAGCCACTGACTCATTTGCTGGGTCAACTGCCTTGCAGTGGATTGAAGATTATATTTGTTAATGAGCAAGCTCTTTTATAAAGGCATGGACGGTAAATTCCATATTAATTAGATATTTTTTGTAAAATTCTTTTGATATCATCTACTTATGTTTGTTTGCAGATCAAGGGGACTCTAATCTAACCCATTTAAGAACCAGCTTAGAATTTGGACATAAACCCAACTCATTAAAATTCGGTTCAGGTCCAATGCAAAAATAACCAACCTATTAATTAATTAAATGAGCTGGCTCATGTATAGAAATTTTAGTTTAGTTTAACAATGCTCCGGACAATCCATTAGTGGTGACTTTCAAATTGATGGTAAAAAATAAAATAAAATAACAAGCAGCCTTAATTAAATAGTTAGGGTAGTATGATCCTGAGCCTTTTTTGTTTTTTTTTTTTTGTTTTTTTGTTTTTGTTTTTTTTTGTTTTGTTTTTTTTTGTTTTTTTTTGTTTTTTTTGTTTTTTTGTTTTTTTGTTTTTTTTTTGTAATATGTTCTTTATTTTCAAAGATAGGGAATGGGTAATAATAATAATAATCATAAAAGGTGGTGAACTATTGTAAATAGGGGTGTACATCAAGCCGAACCGAGTCGAGCTGGGCTTAGCTCAGCTCGGTCCATTAGATGGGCCACCAAATGAGATCTAAGAGACCCACAAATAATGCTCATAAAAAAAAAATGCACATTCAAACCAAAAAAAAAAAAACACATTAAAAAACTGAAACTTACATATTCGCAAGGATTTGAGGAATCTTCTACAAAAGGAGAATGTCTCACTCTGTAACTCAAATTGCCATCTCGATTTCCCTCACCCAACATCCTATCTTGGAACATTTGTTCATTCTGGTTAACAAAATGCTCAAAATTAAATGATCCATAAACACCCCATGGAGATAAAATTGAAAAAAAAATAAAGGTTATAGGTTATAGGTTATATGTTAAGGTTTAGGTTATAGGTTTTGGTTTAGGTTTAGGTTATAGGTTTAGGTTTAGGTTTAGGTTATAGGTTTAGGTTAGGTTTAGGTTTATGTTATGGGTTATAGTTTTTGGAAATTGAGAATTGGTTAAGGTTTAGGTTTAGGAAATTGGGTTTGGGTTTAGATTTGCGTTTTCAAGTTTAGGTTTAGGTTTAGGTTTAGGTTAGGGAGTTGAGATTAGGATTAGGTGTAGGTTTAGGTTTAGGGATTTGAGAATACATTTAGATTTAGGTTTTAGGTTTTAGGTTTAGGTTAGGTTTTGGGATTTGAGAATAGGTTTAGGTTTAAGTTTAGGTTATAGGTTATAAGTATAAGTTTATGTTTAGGTTAAGGTCTACGTTTAGGTTATAGATTTAGGTTAGGGAGTTGAGATTAGGATTAGGTGTAGGTTTAGGTTTAGGGATTTGATAATACATTTAGGTTTTAGGTTTAGGTTTTGGGATTTGAGAATAGTTTTAGGTTGGGTTATAGGTTAAGGTTTAGGGATTTGAGTTTAGGTTATAGGTTATGGGTTATATGGTTTAAGTTATAGGTTTAGGTTATAGGTTATAGGTTTAGGTTTAAGTTATAGGTTTAGGTTTAGGTTTAGGTTTAGGTTTTAGGTTTAGGTATAGGCTTAGGTTATAGGTTATAGGTTATATGTTTAGGTTAAGGTTTAGGGATTCGGGTTTGGGTTCGGGTTTGGGTTCGGGTTTAGGTTATAGGTTTTGGTTTAGGTTATAGGTTATAGGTTTAGGTTAAGGTTTACGTTTAGGTTATGGGTTTTGGGATTTGAGAATAGGTTTAGGTTATAAGTATAAGTTTAGGTTGGGTTATAGGTTAAGGTTTAGGTTTAGGTTATAGGTTTTGGGATTTGAGAATAGGTTTAGGTTATAAGTTTAGGCTTAGGTTGGGTTATAGGTTAAGGTTTAGGTTTAGGTTATAGGTTTTGTTATTTAAGAATAGGTTTAGGTTATAAGTTTAGGTTTAAGTTTAGGTTATAGGTTTAGGTTAAGGTTATAGTGTTTAGGTTAGGTTAGGGTTTAGGTTATAGGTTTAGGTTTAAGTTATAGGTTTAGGTTTAGGTTTAGGTTTTAGGTTTAGGTATAGCCTTAGGATATAGGTTATAGGTTATATGTTTAGGTTAAGGTTTAGGGATTCGGGTTCAGGTTTGGGTTTGGGTTTGGGTTTAGGTTATAGGTTTTGGTTTAGGTTATAGGTTATAGGTTTAAGTTAAGGTTTCGGTTTAGGTTATGGGTTTTGGGATTTGAGAATAGGTTTATGTTATAAGTATAGGTTTAGGTTGGGTTATAGGTTAAGGTTTAGGTTTAGGTTATAGGTTTTGGGATTTGAAAATAGGTTTAGGTTATAAGTTTAGGTTTGGGTTGGGTTATAGGTTAAGGTTTAGGTTTAGGTTATAGGTTTTGGGATTTGAGAATAGGTTTAGGTTGGGTTATAGGTTAAGGTTTAGGTTTAAGTTATAGGTTTAGGGATTTGAGAATAGGTTTAGGTTATAAGTTTAGGTTTAGGTTTAGGTTATAAGTTTAGGTTAAGGTTATAGGGTTTAGGTTAGGGTTTAGGTAATAGGTTATAGGTTTAGGTTTAAGTTATAAGTTTAGGTATAGGTTTAGGTTTTAGGTTTAGGTATAGGGTTAGGTTACAGGTTATAGGTTATATCTTTTGGTTAAGGTTTAAGGATTTGGGTTCGGGTTCGGGTTCGGGTTCGGGTTTAGGTTATAGGTTTTGGTTTAGGTTATAGGTTTTGGTTTTGGTTATAGATTTAGGTTAAGGTTTTGGTTTAGGTTATGGGTTTTGGGATTTGAGAATAGGTTTAGGTTATAAGTATAGGTTTAGGTTGGGTTATAGGTCCTAAGTATAGGTTTAGGTTGGGTTATAGGTTATAAGTATAGGTTTAGGTTTTGGTACCTGCAAATACAGATATAAACATGGCCTGTCCAAATGGCCAAGCCCCTCCATTGTTGTCCATAGGAAATGGACAGCTTCATCATGGTCATAATAGCGGTTCCCACCTTCCATGGACCCCCGTTCATCTGGATAGCTCCAACACACATCCGTATCTGCTCCATTAATTTTGAGTAATTACATAAACACGGCCTGTCCAAATCGTCAGGCCCTTCCAATGTTGTCCATAGGAAATGGACAGCTTCATCATGGTCATAACAGTAGTTCTCACCTTCAAGGGACCCCCGCTCATCCGGATAGCTCCGACACACATCCGGGTCTGCTTCATTAATTTGAGCAAATATATAAGCACGGCCTGTCCAAATGGCCAGGCCACTCCAATGTTATCCATAGCAAACTCTCGAACATCAAAATCCTATGGCATGGAAAAGAAGAAAAAAAAAGATAGTGAACATGCCCCTATGTTCATAAACATTTTTCAAATAAAGATAACAGTTCAAATGCTTATAGAAGAGCCATTGGCAGGTTGTGCCAAAAATTATACCTCATCAAAAGAAAATCATTATACAAGTAATTACACAAGAAGAACTTCAAAATTTTAAAGATAGACAAGCATACCTCACGACTCAAGAAAAACTTGAAATTTTTAAAGAGAGACTTGCACTCTCTAGTCTCCTTATCTTCTTCTTCATCCTTGCTAGAGGCCCACAGGATGAGTGGGACTTCCGATGAATGGTAAAGTTTGCACATTTTCTAATATCAATAGTAGGTTGGCCCATAAGATGCAAAATGGAGAAATTGAGAAATTTTCAAATCTGACATACTTGTTTGAGTTTGGGTGATTTAAAACAACGAAAACCAAGATGGGTTGTATTATGAATATTAAATCCTAAAACAGTTACTATTAGAAAAAAAAAAGAAAAAGAAAAGAAATGTGAATATACAACAAAGGATTATAATAAGCCTGTCAAAACAATAAACTGGTGAGATATCATAAAACTCAAATCTTTGCTAGTGCATTTTTCTACTCTAAGACGAGCATGGTTTTTGACAGGCCGACTCAGACCAACTCATTCCGTCGATGAATAAGTCATGACTCGCCCATTTCAAGGGCTGACAAGTTCCAGTCGGGCCTATTTTCACCACTGACTCGTGATGTCAAGCCCGACCTTATAGGAACATTCCCACACACATAGAGTGACATTACCATGAATCAGAATATTGAAGAGGTACACTCCAGTGCATGTGAGATAGTACTTACTTGACTATCCATTTCCGGAAAGGGAGTTTGTCACCCAAGATATATGGAGTTTCATTACACAATGACAATCTAGAGAAGCATCTCCGCTCGTGCAAGTCACAGCAGCTGCCCATTTGCCATCAGTCCTCCCTTACCTGGGCTTGGGACTGGCCGACGTATCACTTCCTAGCATTTTTTTAAAAAAAAGGTAAAAGAAAAACCAGCACAAACCATAGTTCAATTCAGTTGAAAAAGAAGCAGCAAATACCTACAAGAGATGGATATCTCTTAACAGAACAACTTCTTTTTGGGTGATGGCATGTCCTTCGCGCTGAACTACTTCAAGAAACTAGATGTATTTTCCATCAATAAAGAAAACGAATCAATGTAAAAATAGACAAATAAAATAAAAATAGGGAAGTCACATTATGAATACAAACTCAAGAGAGTTGCCACATTTCTTCTAACGACCCGTAAATTTTCGTACAGGGCTCGAGTATCACCTCGACCAGAAATCACTTAGGATTAAATCCTTTAGAAATTTAACAAAGTTAACTAAGCGCTAAACTAGATTAGCCATGAAATCTGATGGAATCGCTTCAAATACGATCTGCAAGACCCAAAACTTACAAAATCATTGACTCTAGGTTACCCTAAAGTCTATGATCAAACTCATTACCCGATTGCTCTCGGGAACGAATTGAAACTCCGTATCAGGTCTAGACTGCACATCGGGAGTCCGAATAATACGAAGTTAAGGAATCAGGACCGCCTCGCTGGGCTTGACAACCATCTCAGAAATTAAGTCCAGACAGTGTCCCACGGCCGTTCGCTCGAGTCCGGAGCGAGAGAGTGTGAAAACCTTTGTTTTCTTTACAAAATAAATATCTTGAATAGTGATCTGGCACGTATCGCTTGCGTACATTTTATAAGTAACCAGACCGTCAGAATCTGACCCAAATACACCCTCAGATCAGGAAAAATATCAGGAACATTTACATGTACTTAGAATTTCGGATCGAGGTCCACCGACCGTTGAACTGAAAATGGTCCGCCACGTGTGATCTGGGAATCCGACCGAGACGAAAACATAACCCCATGTAGATCCATGGGTTGTGAGCTTAAGTCCGACGTTTGGCTCAAGGAGGGCCGCCAGAAACCCTCTTTCGAGCTGGAACAACGCTGATTTGCTTATAATATAAGCATACCTTGAACTTAAGTCTATTCCGGAGAGTTTTTAGGCTATATAAGGACCTTAGGGCAGTCTCACTCACAGCCATACGAATTTGGGATAAAACCCTAAGGAGAAGTGAGGAAAAGAGAGAGAAAGCTTGAGATTTGTGGGAGAATCTTCCTCCTACTGTTTTCGACCACCACACGGGCTGCACCACCCTTTTCTTGACGTTTTTCCGGTGATACCGACTCCGTTTTAAAGTAAGAAACCCAAACCCTAGATCTATTTTGAGGTGTATAGGTTATGGGTTGTGAAATAGCTAACCGGTTTCACTCTTTAGGCCACAATACCGCCGAATACGGAGGCCTAACGAACCTAGCTGTTTCATTGTAATTCCAAGGAGCAAGGTGAGGACTTTAGGTGTATAGGTTACAGTTTTCAATGCTTTCAATGTCAGATAATGATAGATTCATGATCTGCATGTATTTGCACATGTACAAAGTGCTTTCCGTTTCCTGTTTCGATTAAAGATGCAAAATATGGAATTTTACATACTCTAGGTATACGTAGAAGTACCGTATACGTACTCATTTTGGAAATGTGTTTGCCATGATTAGTTGTTGTATGATTATATAGTATATGGATAAAATACCTATTTGGCGAAAGGAATCGCCGTAATACATGTTTGCTTGTATACACTATGTATGTTGAAATTGTGTATTCTAGAAAATACCGCATATGTATAAATTTTGGAGATGTAATTGTCATGATTATTTGTTGTGTGAATATGATATATATGGATAAAATACTAGTTTGGTGAAAGGACAACCCTAATACATATTTTACTAACATACGTCATGTATGTTGAAATAGTGCACTCTAAGTGTTTGTGATATTGCTTGTGGGTGTAAGTGCTTAGATGTTAGTGTCTTAGGAAGGTGCTGAGATGGGGGTTCTCAACTACCTTAGAGCCACGTATGATTCCCTCCATGTGGTTATTTCTCTAACCACTCACTTATGAAATATATGTGTTTGTATCCCTATTTGTATAGTGCTCTATAACATGCCTTTTTAACATGCTTTGTAATTTGTTTCATAACATGTTTTATAATATGCTTTATGACATGCTTGCTAGTGTGCTTGAATTACCTTGTTTATAATGCTTTACTCCACATGTTATGGTTGAGAATTGATTGAGTTTGGGACTATGTCCGTAGTCCAGACATTCGGTACCAGACTTGAGAACGTGGTTGAGATTCATCTCGCCACACATGATGTGTTTGGCGAACCCGTGTCGTACTTCGGTTGGCGATAGTGGTTGGCCACACGAAGTGCTTCTACGCTTCATATCGCTCAACTTGTTGTGCGCTCGAGCTAGCCGAGCACGTCAAGTAACCCGTGTGTCTTATGTATGTTCACCATGTTTGGTCGCTAATGCTTGAACCTAGGGTACTAAACTTACCAGTGAGAATCCCGTTAACCATGGTACCTCGATCCGCTAAGACTCATGAGCTGGACATGGTGGTATGGGACACCGTGGTCGAGTTGTCGGCCTATGCTGGGGCCATGTGCCTCCCTGTAGTGACCAGTAAGCAACCAAACTCGTGAGCCGATTATGGTGGTATGGGACACTATATTCGTGTTGTCGGCCTACATTGATAAGGTGCAGACCTTTGTAGTGACCTCGAGTATACTCTGAAATCGCAGTGTGCCTTAAGGTTTGCCGCGGTATATAAAGTATGAACTAGGCCTGTTTCTGTATTGTGATGAATCGTTTAAGAGGTGATGGGGGAGTGGTGTAACCTTTGTGCGTAACAGCCCTGACAGTCTCTGTAGTGACCTAGAAAACACACCATCGTCTGATACTAACTAGGACTGACGACCCTAGAATGGATCATGTTTGGGAATGATATAAGGGAGGTACCTTAGTTTCCCAATCCTGCTGTTTGAAATGGACTAATTAAAAACTCGGTAATCATGCTCATCATGCATTGCATGTGCTTGGAAGATGTGGAGCACTGAGGGATGAAAACATGCTGCGTACGTGAGATTGTGTCGCATGAGGGAGTATGTCAGTGAGGGCATCCATCATACCTGCATCCATACTTGCATTAATAAGAGTAGCTAGGAGTGTTTAATTTTACTGCTTTATCATTACTGCTTGACTGTGTCGATAACATGTTAACTTATGCTTTATTGTTCCACTGAGTTAGCTACTCACTCCCACGTTACGGGACGGTGTTGCGCACACTAACCAGACTCTACACTAACCAGACTCTGTCTCAGGTTTAGACGAACTGACGACTTAGGAGGCGGAGCCTGATTATGACGAGGACCAGGAGGAGTTCTCGTATATGCAGTACTATGGCGGCTTCGACTAGGCTGCCGCACTGACGGGATTTGCAGGGATCACTTCTTAGATTATTTTTGACATTTTGTTCACAAAACAAACATATGTATATGGTAACTCAGATAGATTCATACTCTGGAGAACAAATATGATTTTTGTTTCATTTCATACATGTATATGTAGTTCAGTCTTCCGCTTGCCATTATACTAATGATCTGGAGTATGAATTACTATTTTTGGTATAATCTCGCTCATGTCTATTGTTCTAACACAGACAACATTCAATCAGCATTATTTATGTTGCATAAGTGATGCGTTGGAACTCGGGAGTTGAGTTATACTCGACCCCCGATTTTCAGGGCATTACATTTCTCCTCAAAGATTCCTAGAAATTTTCTATAACTAAAATTTCAATAAAAAGAAAGATGCACTTTTCATTTTTTTTAAAAAATAAAATCAATAATGCTGTTAACAGGAATGTCTATTGTCAATACCTTGAATTTGTTTTGATGAAGGGGAATCCAAACTCTGAAGTTTCTCTACATCAAACCATGTCTTAGTGAAAGATGCACTTTTCATTTTTTTTGAAATCACTAATGTTGCTTATGACAATTATGGGAAAACATACCATGAGAATGAGGCAACTTACCTGATGAAAGTTGTGAATTAATCTATTTTGATCAATAGTTGGTTGAGGGATAGAACACTTAGCGTGCTCAACCCATTTTGAGATTCCTCTCACAAACTCTTCTTCAAAGAGTTGATTATCGTTCGACGTATCAAACTCATCCATCAACTGTTTCGCAGCATCATCCCTATCTAAATCTATCTCGTCAAATTTGATTCCAATGATCAATGCTGTTAACCCGCAAATTGATAAAAATGTGTTGTTATCCTCATCGATTCTCTTAAATAATCTGTAATTACAACAGGAAAGAAAATAAATATCAAACATGTATAAAAAGATGTTGAAAAATGCAGAAAGTATTTGTTGGGAACTAACTTCTTTATGACATCTGTGTCAGGCTGATCATCTTCTTTGAGGAGCCTTCCTAGAGTGGCTTCCGAGTGCACGTGCCTTAAAATTCCTGCTATTACATGCTTATGTTTTGCATATGCTAGTCTTCTCTTCTGAATCTAGGGATAAAAGACCTGGGCAAGTGTTAAGAAGAAAGCCATCAGTTTCAAACACATTACAGTCCAACCCGGGCTCTCAGATCTGACCATGGCACATGCTCACATCGACACCATTCACAAGCACATTACAGTCCCACCTGGTAATCTGGTATTGATTCCCAATACCAACTATAAAATGCACACACCAAAGGGCAAGCAAAGCATGGTAGGGTGATGGAGGGGTAGTAATTGCTAAGCAACTACATGGTAATCTGGTATTGATTCCCAATAATAACTATTACATGTACACATCAAAGGGCAATCAAGCATGGTAAGGCCATGGAGGGGTAGTTGACAAGCAAACCGCTAGGTAAAAAGCACCTTGACATGTAAAACATCATGCCAACTCAAAATAGCAGGGAACCCATTGATGCGTGATTTTCGAATAGGACTCACATGCCGACATGGCCAGTCACCAGGCCATACCTTAGAACCACTACAGTGCCATATGAATTACCTCGAGCCAGGTAATATCATTATCAATGATTGAAACGTTGGATATTTCTTAACCATGCAAAATGAATATGCTACAAACAAGAAGACTTGAAAAGAAGCAAGGCAGATTAAGAACTGAGTCACCTTGGAGACTTTGAGAGCAGGGCTCCACTGCTCCTTCAGAATGTCGAGGTAGATGCTACCGTTACTGTTGATGTTTGGATGCAAAATTTTGGTACAGAAGGCAACCTGAATATTGGATAGATTCAATCCTCTTAGTTTCTCAAAATTGAAAATAGGAAACTGACAAAATCTCATTGTAATTGTCACATTAGTCTTCCTCAGGATAATAGATCAAATTGAATGTTAAAGAACTTTTACCACTGCATAAACTTCAATAATAATATTAAAAAAAAAAAAAAAAACATTTGACATCAGCGACAACAACTTCATGGAAGGTGAGAAACAAGGACAATATCCTTCCAAGATATAAATAATAAGAGGCAACGACAAATAGAGCAGGACTTTTTTTCTTTTTCTTTTTAGTTAGCAGAGTAGTACACACACCCCACTGTTAGCCACAACAACAAATAGAGCAGGACTAGCCACACCCAATTTGACTTATATCATCCACCATGGAATTTGCTTCTCAATGAAGTAAGCTAAAGGAGAAAGACCATTTATTTTAGTAAAGAAACTTCCACTTCATCCTGAATAAATAAACCAACTTATCCAAAATAAATATATTCTATGTTTTTCTTCTACCAAGATCTGGATGTCAGTACATGCCAAAATTGTCTCCTAGTTAAAACTTCAAATGTTACAAATATTCCTGATTTCAAAGTTTCCTTAAGCATATAACCTTTTCCTATCCCCTAAACTTCAAAACCTACCTTTCTTCATTCAAGGTCCCCAACTGCTCACTAAAATGAGAGATCAGCAGTAGTCACCTTGGGAGGCTTGAAGGGATAATCATCTAACCCATGGCATGGTTAATTAGCTCCATAGAGCAAATTCCATTATTAAATAAAGGCGAAGTTTATTTGGTTAGTCAGTTCCTCAGTTTCCTCTTCAGCCTCATCATCGTCTAAGACATTGTCAAGCGATTCCGACATCATCTCACTCTGCATGGAGGCATGCACTTCGACTAATACATGCTTAAATTGAAGAAACAACAAATTTTTTGTCATTTACTTACTACAAGGATTACTAGCCAATAGAGACGATACCTAAGAAAAGTGCAGAAGGTTTTCCTGGTCTCGACTTGAATTCAGGATGAAACTGGACACCAACAAAGTAAGGATGACTTGATAGTTCAAGAATCTGTAGAGCAAAAATACAGAAAAATAATAATAAGAACCAAGGGGACCAAGCCATATCCAGACACGACTGGGCCACAACCATTGCCACTCATATTCAATCATACACATGGGATAATTGTCCCGCAATCCAGACCGTCCAAATTGCTGATACAGCATATCCCAAAAAGAGAAAAAAGAAACTGTGTGTGTGTGACATCCACTTAATCCATCATTTTGCAGTACATACCCCCAAAAATCAAGTCAATCCAAAGCTCAAGTGGGTCACACCACAGTGACAGGTATGGATGGGGGATGCCTAACATTGGAACTGGGGCCTCCCATTATGTTTGTATGTCATCCAACCCATTCATAAGGTGAATCTATCCCACGTCGAGAAAACCAAATATAAGACTGACCCAAAATTTCGATAATCTGAAGAAGCTAGTGATGACATTAATATGGATGACATTTTTGAGGAACTGGATTCTGACTCAACAAATGATCCAGATTTTGAACCATCTGATGTTGATGCTCATCTGAGTGCATTAGAGGATAAAGTTGAGAATATAAATGTAAAGATGGAAAACATGTCTGTTGCTCATGATTTACAATTCAAGTACATGCGCAAATATCTTAGGCGAATGAACAAATGCATGCACCAACTTGATCCCTCTATTCCTGCTCCGTCATCTGGTTCTAGTTCTGATTAGTTTATATGAGACTTCTGGTCTGTAATAACTTTATAACTTAGCACTTGGTTGACTGAGTTTAAGTAGGATATTATCTATGTTTTATGCTGGATATTTATACTATGTGAAGCTATCTCTATCTCTGTTTTGCTATAATCTCTTCACTCCTCATGTTTCCTCTCATATATCCCTTTATTTAGTTCTCCTTTGTTGTTTCCTTTGTCATATTGTGACAAAAAGGGGGAGAATGGTTTATTCTTAACGATGTGATTGTGAGAGGAGTAGCATTGGTTAACATTGGTTATGTTACTCAGGGGGAGTATGTTTTGAATGTTGAATGTTGAATATTGATTTGCAGGTAAGCCAGTTGATATGAACTGGTTCATAATTCTTTAACCAGTTGTTTTACTTTATGTTTATCTTGGTTATGTGTTTTGTCACTAATTTGACAAAGGGGGAGATTGTAAGTGCTATTATTTATATCCCTGTCTGTTGTCAAATTTGTGGTGCCAAAATCACTGTTATATAACTTGCATAAGTGAAGCTCTCTCAAAGATCAACATTCATGAACAAGCAAAGCACAAGTTCAAGGATCAACCTTGACTGCAAGAACTGCTCACAAGACATGACTCAAGCTGCAAGACTTCAAGAAGAGTACAAGGCAGTTCGTAAAGAACTGAAGACACTTTCAAGATTGAGCTACATCAAGATTTCAAGATTGAACTACATCAAGATTTCAAGATTGAACTACATCAAGACTTCAAGACTCATACTTCAAGGTCACTAGTTCCTAATGTTTCACTGTCCTTACTTCATGGTTAAGGTTTGACTGACCTTAGGTTGACCTTAGAAGTAGGTCACTTTGGATACATAAATCGAATGTTTATTTTACATAAGTTTGGTCTGTTCTTCGACTAGTCCTAGGCCTTCTTCGACTAGTCCTAGTCTTGCTTCGACCAGTCTAAGAAATTCCTCGATCAGTCGTAAGTTTGTTACAAAAATCGGATAATTTCTGTTAGGCTTCGACTAGTTCAGGAATCTGTTCGACTAGTCGAAGGAACAGTGTCGACTGCATTTTTGACCAGTCGAAGGTCTTCGACTCAAAGTCCAGCGATGAATTTTAAGTTCTTCGACCAGTCGAAGGAGACCTTTGACCAGTCGAAGGTGACCTACGACCAGTCGAAGGAGACCTTCGACCAGTCGTAGAAAGGTCAAAGCTTATCACGCCTAATTTTTCAAATATCTGTTATTGTTTCGACTAGTCGAAGAGCTCTCTAGACCAGTCGAACACGCGATCTGCTCACCTATAAATAGAGCACGAATCTCAGAAGAAAATATCGAATTAATTAATCCATTCAAGCCAATCTTCGTCGAACTTCTGAGAGATAATTCTGTGCTCCATCTAAGCTAAGTGTGCTTATTTAATATTCTCTTTCCTTTGCTTTATTTAATTGATTTTGTTTCTGCTATTCCAATCTAATTTGATAAGAGGAATTGTTATTCCCTTTCTTTGGAATCAAAATCAATTAAGGCAAGCCCTACTTGGTTTAAATTTAAAATCTATTAGAATTAGAACCATTGTAATTGAGTACTGGACATTGAACTTGGACATTCAATCATCTACTCTGACTTGGTTCTACCGGGCTGCTACAACGAAGGAGATAATTAGGTATTTTACATTTAATTGTAAATTCCTTTCTGTTTTGGTTTCTTTCAAGATTTCCCAGAAAAATCTTGTTGTATTGGTTATCTGAGGAGAGCCAGGAAAACTCAGAAGTGGGGTTTTTTTAATTGTGTAAACCCACAGACAAAGACACAATTGTAAAGGTTTTGGGTGAACCTGGGAAAACCTATTTTATTAGTGAATGCTAATATCCCCTGTGTGAGGATATTAGGAGTGGAGTAGTATTCTGTGTGGCTGTTGTTTAACAGTTGGTGAACACACAGGCGAACCACTATAATCCCTTCTGTTGTGGTTGAATGATTTATACTTCTAATCTTTAATTATTCTTTTGTGGGATGTATGTATGGTGGTGAATGTTATAATCATTTAATTCAAGCATTATGAGAATTTTGTAATAGTTTAGAATTTATTTTCTACTATTCCTTTATCAGCTTGATATTCAATTTTCTTTAAAAGTTGTTCCAGCAAGGTTGCCCTGCCATTTTTATGGTGTATGGCTGTCCCTAGAACAATACATTTGTGATTACAATTTATTTCAATTCAGTTTGTATTTATTTCTGTATTCCTCTTTGGTTTGAGATTTGATACAAAGATCTTTCTAGAAATAAGGTTGTCCTACCATAAACTCTGGTTTTTGGTGAAAGGTTGTCCTTAGAACAACATTTGTATCAACCTCTCAAGATCTAAATTTTGAGGTTATTGCACTTTCCTGCATTGTGATTTACTTTGGCTATCATATTCTTTTTAATTCCGCTGTTATAAGTTTTATTTGGCATTGTCCTATTCACCCCCCTCTAGGACATATAGCTAGGCCTTTTCAAGTGGTATCAAAGCCTAATAGCTCTTTTTTAATTCTTGGATTTAATTCCTGAGCTAACGATTTAAGCTATTTAAGATGTCAAATTTTGATAGCCTTTCAGTCACAAGGCCTCCACCCTTTGATGGCTCCAACTATGCCTATTGGAAAGCCAGAATGAGGATCTTCCTCAAATCAATGGATGAAAATGTGTGGCAAGCCACAGTGACTGAATGGAAACCTCCTATCATGGAAGTTACTGGGGTTGATGGTTCAAAATCTATGAAAGTCACACCATATTACCAATGGACCACACTTCAGAAAAGTGAGAGTAGTGCAAATGCTAAAGCACTAAATGCAATCACTTGCGCACTATCACCGAATGAGTTCAAAAGAATCATTTCCTGTGATACTGCAAAGTAAGCTTGGGATATATTAGAAATGACACACGAGGATACTACAATTGTAAAAAAATCTAAAGTCCAACTCCTCACAACCAGATTTGAAGAAATTCATATGGAGGAAAATGAAATGTTTATGGACTTTTACACTAGATTGAATGACATTGTAAACTCAATGTGGGGTCTTGACAATAAAATCCCAGAAAGTAAAGTGTGTGCAAAGATATTACGCTCACTTCCTGAACGGTTCAATTCTAAAGTAACCGCAATCCAGGAACTTCGTGATACGGATAATATGAGGGTAGAAGAACTAGTTGGTTCTCTACAAACCTACGAGTTAAACTTTAAAGCTCCTAAAGGTAAATCTATCCCTTTAAAATCTTCTAAATGTAATTCAGAAGAAAATTCTGATTCAGAAGATGATATGGTTCTTTTAGCTAAGAAATTTTACAAGATTTTTAAAAGCAAGAAAAGGGTTGATTTTCAAAAATCGAATGATAGAAAGAAGTTTAGACCCAAATCTCGAAAATCTTTAAAAGATAGTCAATGTTACAACTGTCAAGAATATGGGCACTTAGCAAATAGATGTCCTAAAAAGGACAAACCCAAGAAGAAGGGTATGTTGGCTACATGGGATGAATCATCTGATTCTGAAGGTTCTTCTGAATCAAAAGATTCTGAAACTGAGTCGGGCAACGAGGTTAAAGCTCTTATGACTCTAGCCAAATTCACATTTTCAGATAATGACTCAACAAGTGAAGAAAATCTGAGTAGTGAATGTGAAAATGAAGATGATCTTCAAGACGCTTACAATGCAAATTGCTGTCAAACTTAAACTTCAAAAAGAAAAGTTTTCTAAACTCAAAGAATGTTTTGAATCACTTGTCTTAGAAAAATCACAAATTTCAGATTTTTTTGAAAAATCAAAATGCGATTTGGAATTCAAAAACTCCCTAATTATTGATTTGAAATCTGAAATTGAGAAACTTACAACTGAAGTATCTTCTCTTCTGAGTCTAAAGGACACATGGAAATATGCCCAAGGTGATCCAAAGTTAGAGAAACTTTTATCCGGATCAAGAAAATGTGGCAATCTATCCGGGTTGGGTTATGATAAAAATCTACCTCCTAAACAAAAGTATACTCCTCCTATGTTTGTTAAAGGAGAGTCCTCAAACTCAAAAGGGAAAAGTACTTATCAAGATTTTTCTAGAAATTCAAAAACTTTTCAAAAACCTAGAAGCAGCCATGTCAACTTTAATCAGAAACGAAATCCACTAGCTGAAAAGATAGTTGATTTACTCAAGGAGCTCTTAAAATCTAACTCTATAGGTCATTCATACAACTATAAACAAAAGAAGACCAACTATGTTCCTAAACCCAAAACAGTTATGAAATGGGTTCCTAAGGTTACCTGCTTGGTTGTTCACACTATTTTCAAAGCAACAAGTCATTCAAAGTGGTACCTAGACAGTGGATGCTCCAGGCATATGACAGGTGACAAAGCTTTATTCACGGATCTGAAAGATATGACTGATGGTTCAGTCACATTTGGTGATGGTAGCAACTGCAAGATTATAGACCAAGATTTATGTTGATGATATCATTTATGGATCAACTTGTACTGACTTGACTATTGAGTTTGCAGATTTGATGAAATCACAGTTCGAAATGAGCATGGTTGGGGAATTGACTTATTTCCTTGGATTACAAGTAAAGCAACAACCTGAAGGAATATTCATTTCTCAATTTAAAATCAAGAGATTTGGATTTGAGAATGGCAAGAATTTTGATACTCCTATGAGTACTACCCTGAAACTCTCAAAAGACTCTAATGGTAAAAATGTTGACTCAAAACTTTATTGGAGTATGATTGGTAGTTTGTTATATTTAACTGCTAGTAGACCTGATATTTCTAAGTGTAGGTATTTGCGCAAGATATCAATCTGATCCAAAAAAATCTCACTTGATTGCTGTCAAGCGAATTATTAGATATGTCGCAAGTACTGTAAATCTCGGTCTCTGGTATCCTCATGAGACTAGTGTCCAATTAGCTGGGTACTCGGATGCTGACTGGGCTGGTAATCTAGATGATAGAAAAACAACCAGTGGTGGTTGTTTTTACATTGGAAATTGTCTAGTTTCCTGGTTTAGTAAGAAACAAAATTCTATATCACGTTCAACAGCTGAAGCTGAGTATATCGCAGCTGGTAATGCATGTATTAGTGCTTTTTCACAGGATAATTTAACTTTTAAAATATCTACTAGAGAATGGCCTTTTGACATTGATCGTCATTTAATTTCAGCCCTTATGGACATTCCTGTGAATGATGAGGGTATTCCTATCCATAACTTAACTGATAAACCCTCAATGTCTGAAAAACGCATGCTCACTAGAGACTTGTGCAACATCGATGTTCAATGGACACAAAAAGGGAATGCGCTTCCCGCAAGGTATTTGTTACCCAAGTACAGAATTATCCACAAAAACTTTGTGTCTAATCTGTATCCTCGTTCGGGTAATAAAACTGACTTGACTTCGTTTATGGTTCGTGTTATCCATGCTATCTCCAAAGGTACTCAGATTTATTTACCATCCTTAATCTGTCATTTCATTCTTCAGTTTAGACTCCATCCTGGTCATAGTGACATTCCTTTTGCCTATTTAATGACTGTATTGGCTACACATATGTTAGTCGATATGCCGGTTGATGAGGCACCAATCCATCATCTGATCTTCAACAATACTAATATCAATAAGATGAAGCTGGATCTACTTCCTGAACAAGGTGGTGGTGGTGGTGGTGGTCATGAAGAAGCTGGTGATGACATTAATATGGATGACATTTTTGAGGAACTGGATTCTGACTCAACAAATGATCCAGATTTTGAACCATCTGATGTTGATGCTCGTCTGAGTGCATTAGAGGATAAAGTTGAGAATATAAATGTAAAGATGGAAAACATGTCTGTTGCTCATGATTTACAATTCAAGTACATGCGCAAATATCTTAGGTGATTAAACAAAGGCATGCACCAACTTGATCCCTCTATTCCTGCTCCGTCATCTGGTTCTAGTTCTGATTAGTTTATATGAGACTTCTGGTCTGTAATAACTTTATAATTTAGCACTTGGTTGACTGAGTTTAAGTAGGATATTATCTATGTTTTATGCTGGATATTTATACTATGTGAAGCTATCTCTATCTCTGTTTTGCTATAATCTCTTCACTCCTCATGTTTCCTCTCATATATCCCTTTATTTAGTTCTCCTTTGTTGTTTCCTTTGTTATATTGTGACAAAAAGGGGGAGAATGGTTTATTCTTAACGATGTGATTGTGAGAGGAGTAGCATTGGTTAGCATTGGTTATGTTACTCAGGGGGAGTATGTTTTGAATGTTGAATGTTGAATATTGATTTGCAGGTAAGCCAGTTGATATGAACTGGTTCATAATTCTTTAACCAGTTGTTTTACTTTATGTTTATCTTGGTTATGTGTTTTGTCACTAATTTGACAAAGGGGGAGATTGTAAGTGTTATTATTTATATCTCTGTCTGTTGTCAAATTTGTGGTGCCAAAATCACTGTTATATAACTTGTATAAGTGATGCTCTCTCAAAGATCAACATTCATGAACAAGCAAAGCTCACAAGTTCAAGGATCAACCTTGACTGCAAGAACTGCTCACAAGACATGACTCAAGCTGCAAGACTTCAAGAAGAGTACAAGGCAGTTCGTAAAGAACTGAAGACACTTTCAAGATTGAGCTACATCAAGATTTCAAGATTGAACTACATCAAGATTTCAAGATTGAACTACATCAAGACTTCAAGACTCATACTTCAAGGTCACTAGTTCCTAATGTTTCAATGTCCTTACTTCATGGTTGAGGTTTGACTGACCTTAGGTTGACCTTAGAAGTAGGTCACTTTGGATACATAAATCGAATGTTTAGTTTACATAAGTTTGGTCTGTTCTTCGACTAGTCCTAGGCCTTCTTCGACTAGTCCTAGTGTTGCTTCGACCAGTCTAAGAAATTCCTCGATCAGTCGTAAGTTTGTTACAAAAATCGGATAATTTCTGTTAGGCTTCGACTAGTCTAGGAATCTGTTTGACTAGTCGAAGGAACAGTGTCGACTGCATCTTCGACCAGCCGAAAGTCTTCAATTCAAAGTCCAGCGATGAATTTTAAGTTCTTCGACCAGTCGAAGGTGACCTACGACCAATCGAAGGAGACCTTCGACCAGTCGTAGAACGGTCAAAGCTTATTGCGCCTGATTTTTTAAATATCTGTTATTGCTTCGACTAGTCGAAGAGCTCTCTAGACCAGTCGAACACGCGATCTGCTCACCTATAAATAGAGCACGAATCTCAGAAGAAAATATCGAATTAATTAATCCATTCAAGCCAATCTTCGTCGAACTTCTGAGAGATAATTCTGTGCTCCATCTAAGCTAAGTGTGCTTATTTAATATTCTCTTTCCTTAGCTTTATTTAATTGATTTTGTTTCTGTTATTCCAATCTAATTTGATAAGAGGAATTGATATTCCCTTTCTTTGGAATCAAAATCAATTAAGGCAAGCCCTACTTGGTTTAAATTTAAAATCTATTAGAATTAGAACCATTGTAATTGAGTACTGGACATTGAACTTGGACATTCGATCATCTACTCTGACTTGGTTCTACCGGGCTGCTACAACGAAGGAGATAATTAGGTATTTTACATTTAATTGTAAATTCCTTTCTGTTTTGGTTTCTTTCAAGATTTCCCAGAAAAATCTTATTGTATTGGTTGTCTGAGGAGAGCCAGGAAAACTCAGAAGTGGAGTTTTTTTAATTGTGTAAACCCACAGACAAAGACACAATTGTAAAGGTTTTGGGTGAACCTGGGAAAACCTATTTTATTAGTGAACGCTAATATCCCCTGTGTGAGGATATTAGGAGTGGAGTAGCATTCTGTGTGGCTGTTGTTTAAGAGTTGGTGAACACACAGGCGAACCACTATAATCCCTTCTGTTGTGGTTGAATGATTTATACTTCTAATATTTAATTATTCTTTTGTGGGATGTATGTATGGTGGTGAATGTTGTAATCATTTAATTCAAGCATTGCGAGAATTTTGTAATAGTTTAGAATTTATTTTCTGCTATTCCTTTATCAGCTTGATATTCAATTTCCTTTAAAAGTTGTTCCAGCAAGGTTGCCCTGCCATTTTTATGGTGTATGGCTGTCCCTAGAACAATACATTTGTGATTACAATTTATTTCAATTCAGTTTGTATTTATTTCTGTACTCCTCTTTGGTTTGAGATTTGATACAAAGATCTTTCTAGAAATAAGGTTGTCCTACCATAAACTCTGGTTTTTGGTGAAAGGTTGTCCTTAGAACAACATTTGTATCAACCTCTCAAGATCTAAATTTTGAGGTTATTGCACTTTCCTGCATTATGATTTACTTTGGCTATCATATTCTTTTTAATTCCGCTGTTATAAGTTTTATTTGGCATTGTCCTATTCACCCCCCTCTAGGACATATAGCTAGGCCTTTTCAGCTTTTCTGGTCCCACTCGACTAGTCGAGTACATTGCTCAACCAGCCGAGCAGGCCACTCGACTAGTCGAGCAAGCCACTCAGCCAGTTGAGTAACGGCCTTATCTTATCACGTCAGAAAATTTAAAATTTTGTTGGTCCTTCGACCAGTTGAACCGACCCTTAGACCAGTCGAGAGAACAATATTTTCACCTATAAATAGGGCATGAATTTCAGCGTTTATTCATTCATTAAAGCGAAATCAAGACACCACTTTGAGAGATAAGTTTGTGATATTTTTAAGTTATATTGTGCTCATTTAATATTCTCTTTAATTAGCTTTTGTTATTTGATTTTAAGATCTGATCTTTATTCCAATCTTACTTTAAGAAGGGATTTGTGTTTTCCCCTTTCTTGAGATCAAAATCAAATCAAGCTAGCCTAGGTTGATTTAATTTAAAAATCATTTAGAACTAGAACATTTTCATCTATGACACTGGACATTGAACATCTTCGTCTAAATCGGATCGGTTCTACTAGGCTTCTTCAAAGGAGAATTTCCAGATAAGTACATTTACGTTTCGTATATCTCTTTTTGGTTTTTGAGGTTGTGCCAGAAAAATCTCTTCTTGATTTGTCTGAGGTAATCCAGGAAATCTCAGAGTGTGGGGTTTTTGGAATTGTGTAAGCCCAATCAAAGACACAATTGTGTAGGTTTTAAGGTGAACCTTGGAAAACCTATTTTCATAGTGAGCGTTAATATCCCGAGGGAGTGGATATTAGGAGTGGAGTAGTTGTGTGGCTGTTTTCTAACAGTTGGTGTACACACAAGCGAACCACTATAATTCCTGCTGTTGTGATGGATGGTTGAATGTGCCTATGTGTGTGAATGTTGTAATTTATTTTAAGTATTTGTGGTGAATGGTGTAATATATTTTATGCACTTATGGGAATGTTTTAATAACTTAGTTAATTTTATTTGCTATTTCCTTTGCCTCTTTATTGGTTTGGGATTTTGATACTTACAAACGTTTTAGTAAGGTTGTCCTGCCATAGGCCTTTGGTTTTTGGTGTTAGGTTGTCCTTAGAACTAAGTTTGTATCAACCTCTAAAGACTAGTACATTTGAGGTTGTTATTTACTTATGCTTCTTTATTATTTGATTGTGCTATCATTCTTTAAATTCTGCAACTATTTTAAAATTTGGCATAGTCCTATTCACCCCCCCCCTCTAGGACGTATAGCTCGGTCTTTTCAAACCATTTGCAACAACAAATTGGAAATGTCTTGCACGCAAGAAAACACAAAATGTCTTACGTTTGGATGAGAGTTTTGGCCAGAAGATCATCCTAAAAAACTGATTTGGCTCTATGGTTGGGGTTAAGACCCCCTTGACAAGCTTTTGAATGGTCCGGATCATGCATCCGGACGTGATCTTGATCATGTAACTGGCCCAGAACGTCTGGACGCTGCTGCGCACGTTCTTGTGCACGGGAGCTGCGCTGACATCCTGCGTTTGAAGCGGTCATCTTGCGATTGCGTGCATGGTTGTAGATGGACTCCATGGTTATGGTCGGACCAACCGTCTGATTCGAGTGGACAGTCCGGATCAAACATTGGGACGATGGTGGTGGGCCACTAATCATCTTAGCATCCCAGCGTGCGGACGCTGGACGTGAATCTGGGCGGGAGTCGGGTCAAAGTTGGTTTGACCCAACTTGACTTCTAGTGCACTGCGAGTGCACGTGTGCTGTGTACACGCACACCACTCATGGTGTGGTCCACAGTGATGTTTTGAGAAATCTGCTTCGTTCATCCATCCTTTCATTCAATTTAAGGGGTTGAACCCAAGTTTGAAGCATATCCAAAGATTAGGTGGGCCCCAAATCAGTGGTTTTGTGGTTGATCTTTCCGTTGGACCACTTCGACAAAGATCCAATGGCTAAATTTTACGTGTACAATTACTTTATGATCCTCAGACCAGATGTAAAGTTTCAAGCCAAATGGATGGTGGGAACCCTGTGATCTTACATTCTGGACGATTTTCAAGCCTCTTTATCTTCAATCACCGGGTTTTATCGGATCTTTGGCGTGTGAATTCTTCAATCTCAATCTCCCCTAATATCCGTCCCTTGCCTTGGTGATTCTTGAGCATCAAATCCATGCCTTTAGCATCCTTTTTCAATCCAAGCTCTTAAATTCACCTTGCAACAAAAACATGATTAAAATAGAACGTTAATCACTATCATGTTCATAAAACCAAGTAATAATTGGGTCTAATATGCAATATTTGACCCTCAACACAATCCCCCACCAGCATTTTGTTAGTCCCGAGCAAAGTATGCGAAAAATATTTTAAGAATTACAGGACAATTTCTATAAACTTGAGTGATTTTTGAAAAAAACAATTTAGATACTAGAATTCTAAGATGCATTAATGTTGAGCATTAGTTTCTCCTAAACTCAAGTGCTCGGTAAACTTCATGGTCAAGTTTAAAGTATTAATCCATCGATTAGAACAATTCTAAACATTGAGTTCCATTGCTGTATAGTGCAACCTCGACTTATCACAATTAAAGGTCCAATTCTCAATTTTCATGATATCATTGGTAATCAAAAAGAGCATTCCAAACAACCAAACCTAAACCAAAACTTTTCTTACAGTTTAGCCTTTTTATTCTTCCAGCTTTTTATTTTCTCCATCAATGGCTTCACGCTTTGTCAACCTTTTTAAAGATCTTTAACAGGTAACCGTTTTCGACTACAACTGTTTTTTTGCTGGGTATTCTTTTTTTTTTTTTTTCATTGAACATGATGGACAAATTCCCCAGGTTGGTTCTTTCCATGCTTAGTGATTACCAGGTTATCCCTTCAATATCGAACTGAAGCCTTAATGTGTAAGCTAGATGTGACATGTGAAATCATGACTCAATCAATGTTTAAAACTTCTAATCATGGAGTAATAATCCAAACTTAACTGTGAAGTTTAACAGGTAACTGAATCCAAGAGTCACAAATCACCAACATTACGTATCTTATACTTCTTACATCAAGATTATCCTTCAAAATCACTCAAAGTCATAAAATTTTCAGAAAAAATTCAAAAACTTTTCATAAGAGTCATAGATTTTGCAGATAAATTTCCTGACAAAATTACAGACAAAAAACAACTTCAAAGATTCCTCGGATGTTTAAACTACATTTCTAAATTTTACCAAGATTTAGCCAAAGACAGAAACTCTTTTACAAAATCTTTTAACCAAAAATCCAAAATCACCTTGGTCCGATGAACATACCAAAGCTTTCTAAGATATTAAAGCCAAGGTAAGACATCTTCCTTGTCTTAATCTTTGCAATCCAGAATTGTACGTAAAATGTGGACGTCAAACCACCATTGTTCCTTAGGCATGGACCACCATAAATATCATTACCTAAACTATGGAGGAATCACACATTGCAATGGACCTTAGGTACACCCCATTGGGCCTTAAATACATCAAATGGGCCATATCACATGGGCCTTATATTCATCAAGTGGGCCACATCAATGGGCCGCACCAATGGGCCTTATGTACATTGCAATGGGGGCCTTATATTCATCAGGTGGGCCACACCAATGTAGTGGTGATAATGAATTCCACCATTAAAAATTCCTAGGGCCCACCATAACATTTATTTCCCATACAATCTGTTCATATGGTCACCAAGAACTTGGTGGCCCAACGGTCTAATGGTGGACGTTCAGTCCTCACTGTACAGTGGGGTCCACATGGTAAATAGATCTATCTTATTTATTTATTTTTATTTTTTTTGGCCCCAAGCCTTAAGACAAGCTTGCCAAATGGTGGATGGTTTGGATGCAACACGAGTATCATGGTGGGGTCCACCAACTGTGTGGCCTACTGTGGGGCCTACTGGCCGTCCAGTAACCTACTGGACGGCATGAATAAAACACATACATTCGGTGGGTGCCACCGTCCGCCTGGACGGTGAGCATATAAACACAAACATCTGTGTGGGTTTCATGTGGGGCCCACAGTAATGTTTATCTTCCATCCAACCCGTTCATAAGGTCAGGCAGGCCTGGACGAAGGAGAGAAACAAATTTCAGCTTGATCCGAAACTTCTGTAGGCCCAAAAGGGTTTCAATGGCAGAGGGTCAGCCCCACTGTTTCCTGTGTTGTGGGCCACTCGAGCATTGGATCTGCCTGAGTTTCGGAGGGGACCCACCTCAGGGGGTGGTCCACCTCATGGATGGTGTGGATACAAAATATACATCATAGTGGGGCCCACTGCTGAGGGTCGTGGGACCCTCTCCGCCCACTACACGCGCACGCGCTGCCTGCGCCTCCGCTGGTGTCAGCGGCAGCAACAGAAGCTGCTGCCTTGATTTTTTTTTAATTTTTTTTAAACCTATTTTTATTAGGTTTTTCATGAGCGGGGTCCACTTCAGTCGAATCCACCTCGGCCATTGGTTTCCATGGCCCATAACAAATCGGTCAAGCCCAATATTGGGCCTGTTTCAGCGTGTAAAAAAAATCTGGAGGACTTTAAATGGTGGAGATCACTGATTGCTAAGGTATGGCCCACCAGATGCTCTGATCAACCTCATTTTTCGGCTCAACGCCTAAAATGAGTTGGTAGATAGGATAAACGGCATAGATTGAATCCATACATCGAGGTGGGGCCTACACACGTGGTCCACCCAAAAAGCTTGTAAACCAAGCTATATTTGTGTTTTTCACCCAACGTCCAGCGTCCCTGGACGCTGGACAGTCTGGACACAATACATACATTGAGGTGGGCCTGCTTTGGTGGGCCACCACATGGAGGGTGGTGTGGGTACAATACAGATAGAGTGGGCCCCACTTATAGATGGCTTGGATCCAATACATGCTCCATTGTGGGGTCCATCCAAGTGGGCCATAATGCCATAATATCATACACAAAATAATAAAATAAAAAGAGAGTGGGACACGCGTGATGGAGGGACCCCGACACATGGGCCCTACGTTTCAAGCATCCAATCATACATCAATGGGTCCTATTGCATATGGGCCCTCCAAATCAAAGATCAACGGTGGAGATCCCTCTCCACCCAAAATGAACGGTCTATATGACCTCTTTATGCAAGGAAATATAAACATCATGATGGGGCCATTCCATGGAGAATGGCCCCATCATGGAATGATCATGAGGATGAAGGTGGGCCATCGGCCACACCTAGGGTCCCAAGTGAGATCCATACCATCAATCGGTAGGCCTCACTTGGCCCTTCTAAGAAAACATGAAAACTACCCTATCAAAGCACCCACCGGTTGATCTTCTCGGTCCGTTGGAACGCCAACCTCCTTGTGCTTCACTTTAATGGTGGAGATGAGAAGTGGATGGCTAGGATGATGGGTTTTGGAATGGGAAAGGTGGGCCACACAAACTCTCTCTTTTCTCACTTGGAAGCTTGGACGTGGGGGTGCTCTTGCTTGACTTGAGAATGTTGGGAAATGAGAGGGAGAGAGAGAGTTGTAAGGAGAGATGTGAGTGAGTGATGTGAGGTGATGGATGTGGTACTTGACATGTAAGGTAGTGTAAGAGAGAGGGTGAGAAAGAGTTGACTTTGGAGAGAGAAAGCATGGGTTACTTTGTACTTGACATTGAAGTGATTGATTGATTGATGTGATTGATTGATTGATGGGATTGATTTGACATTGTGTAGATATTCTCTTGGGATTGAGAAAGCGCGGTGTTTCTTCGAAATAAACACCGGCTCACATCTTCTGGTCAGGGTATCAGATCGATGCGTGAGTCGCGACGTTGGAACCGTAGCGACGGTGCGGTCGCAATGATACAAGTCTTGGATTAAGTCGACATGAATTTACAAGATACGACTTACGGTTGTGTGCAACGTCGATTATCAGTCGCAGACTGTCGGACTTCGACTGAAAGGATCGCAGGATTCGACGGAACAGTACGAACTAGGATACGAGTCTTACAAAAAAGGAAATTTTATCTATGGTTTATTGTATCCAAAAATTCCAAAGCGATATTTTAAATCAAAAATTCCTTTTACGTGTAAATTGTCAAGCTGCCAAAGAAGTTTTAAAGAAAGATGTAAAAAACCTAGCTTCAAAACAGATTTTTGCACGTTGGCAAGCTATATTATCTATTTTTGATTTTGATATCGACTTTATTCTCAGAAAAAAGAATTCTTTACCTGATTTTTTTATCTCGCGTATTCTTACAGGGTAAATCCAAATATGTCTCCAAAAGCTCACCAAACTCAAAAGGCCAAAAACAAAGGAAAAGAAAAAATGGAGATTGAAATCTCAAATACTTTCTTTCCCCTTCTGCAAACTCCTGAAAAGAAGCAGCCAAATCCTCCAAATCAGCCCAAATTACAATCTTGTTTTCCATCCTAACCAAATATGGAAGATTACCAGCCTAAAGGAAAACATAGGATTTTAACCCTAGATTCTGAACTTGCCAAACTACCAGAAGACCTTATCCCAAAAATTTTCCTCCCTCAAAATCATTTCCATCCAAAACATCCAACGCTCTCCAGAAAATTCTATGAAGCCATCTTGATTTAAACTCATAGTGCAATCTTCGAACACCACACTAACAAAAACCAAACAGAATACTCCTTCTCCAAAATGAAACTTATCAACATCATTTGCCAAAATGAATGGGGAAAATCCCTTTCTCAATTCCAAAATGTCCAAAGCCCCGATGGAAAATCTCATCCTTTTTCTTAATGGGATTACATGGTAGCATGGAAATATGCTCTCCTATTCTAAAATTCTGACAAAGGTCATTCATGGTTTCTAAATTTCTCTAGACCATATACCAAAGAAATTCCCCTTTGGTTTTATACTTAATGGTGGACTTTATTTGGAGGCCAATCATCACTCTTACCAAACGAACTGCTCTCTCATTATGCCAAACTGGAAAAAATGTAAAATCCTGAATTTCCAGGACATTTTCTCATGCAATATTTTGCTAAAAATGGACTTCCATGGATCCTTAGATGGAAGTATAAAGTTCTTCCCTCTGAATACCAAAATGCCAAAGTTCTTTTCCAATCCACTTACATAAAATGGTGGAATAAATTTGATTGTTCCATTGTTCTCGAAGCAACAAAGAAGCAATATGCTGCCAAAAGAGAATTGCCAAAAACATTCAAAGAAGTTGTCTCTACTCCCAAACTCGACGACACTGCCAAATTGAAGCAAGAATTAGCAGAGCTCAAATCTGCTTTTATTGCTCTCTAAGACCAAGTATCCAGTCGACATGGATCTACATATGTCGAATCAGAAGGATCTTCCACGGCTGCTCCAGATCCAGACTCTAATCCTGACGACTAAGAAGTATTCTTCTAGAAGACTCTCTCTGCCAAAATGAAGCCAAATGAAAGCCAAAATGAAGCCAAAATAAGCCAAAGTCCAGCTAAATGCACGCCACCAACAAAGGCGCCAAGCACCGACAAAGCCAAAAGCCACGTCACCAAAGCTCCAAAAGGTCTACTGTAGCAACAAAAACCAAAATACTATAGCACTTTTACTATTGACTTTTACTGTAGCATACAGTAAAACCACATAGTAAAACCGCACAGTCCCCAAATAGTTACCAAACTGGGTACTGTTAGCCCACAGAATGTACCCACCGTTTTACTTGTACAGTTTTGTAATAGTTCCTGTAAATCTCAATATAAAGAGATGTTTGATCTTGTTTTAGGGTAGAGTTCAACTAGCGAATTCAAAATTTAGTCCTTCAGAGTGCTTGAATAGTAAGCAAGTGTGTATTTTCTTCTTCTCTTCTCCTTTTTTAGTTTTGTAAAGTTGTTTGCAAGATGATCCTATTGAATTGTTATCAGAGCCATCTTGTAAACAGTTTTCTGTTTTTATATTTTTACATACATATTTCTATTTTTGTTTCGATTTGCATTTAAGTATTGCTTTTTTGTTGATGTGCTCAGACATCTGCTTGTTCTTTATATTTTTGCAAATCTCTTTGAAATAGATTTATTTTCTGTTTTTATATTTACTAATTAAAATTAATCAGAGGTCCGAGGCTCCCTTGTCGTAATACCTTGTTGCCGTTAGCCTGTGGTGCGTAAGGCCTTTGTGGGGACTCATATTATTGACAAGCCACTTTTACTAATTTTAATTTTGCAAATATGGATTCAGGAAGGAGATCTGTTTCAGAAAGGTCTGCCCAATATAAAAAAATTAGACAGATCTGACAGTTCTGCTAGCCAAAAATCTACTAAACCTTCCAAAAGTGTGATTTCCAAAGTAACCAAATGGTTTTCTACCAAAGTAATTTTGCTTCTGCCAAATCAAATGATCCTACCAAATCTATTGAATCCACCAGCATCGCCGGAGCCGCTGATGCTGAAACAATGTCCATCAAAAATCTTGAAGAAATTCGATATTCTGATATCGAACAATCTCTTTAAAATTGGAATCTGCCAAAAGTTCCTACAGAAGAAATATATAGCGAAGGTTCTTTCCAAAATGATGAATCTCTTGAATCCGATTTCATCATCAAAACTGTAGAACAAACTCTATCTATTTCTCACCAAAGTGAAGATTTGAATTTACTCTCTGCTCGAAAACTTCTTCAATCTTCTTCCAAATATAACTACATCCATTTAGGGTTTGTCCAAGTTGCTGTAAAACCATTAACTCAATTGGGTTTACCAACTGCTACCCTAGTAACTCTGCGTGATCGTCAATTCAACAAATTTACAGACTCTTTAACTGAAATGGTTGAGGCCAACCTTTCTGATGGTCCAGCCTATTTCATTTGCATTCCAAATTACTCAGTTGCCTTGACCGACGTCCATTTGTCTAAATTCCTACGATTAGGAGTTTATACTCAAGGATTCGATATGCTTCCAGGAAGTGAAAATGTTGCGGTGGCTTACCATATATATTACAAATGGATGAAAATAACTTCTCCTGGAACAACGTATGAAGATCGAATCAAAGGTTTAACTACATTATTTATGGCAAACCTTGCTCATAATATAGTGACCCCAAAACAAATCAAATGAGATGAAGTCAATCTGCCCAAATGGCATCTTGAAGATGTTCAAGAAAAAACTCCAAAAGAATCTACAGAACCTGAGCTTATTTAGACGAATGTTGATGGCTCTGTAGACATTCTTTTTGCCAAATACTCTCAAGCAGAACCAAACTCTTCTCAAACATTGCCAAATCCAAAACAAAATATTCTAAAAACCATCCCCACTCATGTTTATAGCCCTCGCTATCACAGGCAAGAGGATGATTATAATCCTTTAGAGCGATTTTCTTCCTCATATAAGCATGATCTTAGTTGATTGCCAAAATCCAACAATAGCTTTTGTTATAGATATTGAGTATCCACTACCAAAAAAAGGGGCAAAGGATATAGAGCACGTTAGTTTTTTTCTACGAATATAAACCATAGCTACATTTACTATGGTTTTAATCCGTAGCTAAAAAGTTGCCGCACAATTAATAATTAACGGTAGTGTAAGGGGCTTTACGGGGCCTAAAAAAATATATTTGTTCTATCTAAGTCTTCTATCTGTTTTTAAATATTATTTTAATGTATGAAATCAAAAATCGGATATATCTAAGGCTCGAGTGGACCACATGGTAGGAAACATGGAGATTAAATCACATGTGCTTCCTATGGTGTGGTCCACTTGGGCCTTCAATCTAGTTTAATTTTGGGATAATTAACTTAAATTATTTATTAAAATTAATGGTCGGAATGGATAAACCAAATACATCATGGTGGGCCCCACGGAGCCGTTGACAGGACCGTCCATGGTCTGTCTCACGAATGGACACCCAAAAAGTGGGCGCGCGCCCAAAACTTCTTTCATTTCCCTCTCTCTCTCTCTCTCTCTCTCTCTCTCTCCCCTCTTGCATTCCTCTCAGGAAGCTTCCATCCATTCCAAGCCGTTGGATCACCTCCGTCTCCATCCCAACTGTCGAAACTCACCTCCACCAAGATGCAGAACGAGGAAGGGCAGAACATGGACCTCTACATCCCCAAGAAATGCTCCGCGACAAACCGTTTGATCACCTCGAAGGACCATGCATCTGTACAGATAAACATCAGGCACTTGGACGAGAGCGGAATGTACACCGGACAGTTCATGACCTTCACACTATGCGGATTCGTCCGTGCTCAGGGAGATGCTGACAGTGCTCTCGATAGACTCGGGTAGAAGAAGAAGGCTGAGATTCGTTAGCAGTAGAGATGTTATGGCGTTACAAGTAAACTGAGAGTAGAATTTTTACTGAGGTGACAAATAAATTATATCTTTATTCCCTCTACTTGAACTCGAGTAAAAAAGATAGATGATGCTTATTTGTCTTTGATGTATTTCTTTATGCCAGCTGGGGCAGACCGGTTTTGGAAATTTGGAGACCTGCCTCATTGGCCCATTTGAATTTTTAAAAAAAGGGTTAGTCTCTCTCTCTCTCTCTCTCTCTCTCTCTCTCTCTCTCTACAAACCGGATCTGGGTTTTTCTCTCAAGCTACAACAGATTTCAATGCAAATATGGGGTTTTCTCTCAAGTAATTAGCAAATTATCTACGAACACATCTAATCATAAGGTAATTTCAGTTATTTCATCCGTGCTAACTCTTCTTCTTCTGTTAACAGAGTTTCTAGTTTCTATTCTGTGAATCTGAAGCCTGCTGGCCTTTACTGATTTATAGTCTGGATGTAACTTTTCATCATATACTTTTCAGGTTTGCACTTGACACAATGTAGTCAGTTTTCCTTGATGAATTTGGGGGAGAAAATACCCTGGATCATAGCACTCAATAGACAACTCTTATTCAACACATATTTGGTGGTCATCTTCAATCTTAGGTTGAAGTTCTTACTTCCTGAAAATGTTTCAGCACCTTGCTTCTCGTCTGCTATAAAAAATCTGTAGGAAGTGTGCCATTCTCGTGGACCTGATTTGAAGAAATGAGGCATTATAGGGTCTTGTTCATCAGCAGAGGTTCTTACTTCGTGAATATATTTCAGCACCTTGCTTCTCATTTGCTATAAAAAATCTGTAGGAAGTGTGTCATTCTCTTGGACCTGATTTGAAGAAATGAGGCATTATAGGGTTGTGTTCATCATCAAAAGTACAATTCACTTATTTAGAGGATTCCATATGGGTGGGGCCTATGGTTTGGTGATCCAAACTGTTGATGTGATGTACCCCATTGTGTGTGGGAGCTTCCATGGAAATCTTCCGGACTCCCACACTAGAGGATCTTTTTTTTTTCAAATGTCACATTGAAGGATCCTAACCCTTGGATATTTGGATGTGGACCATTGCTTTCTCTTCACCATCTATTCATTCGTGACCAATGGAAGTGTTAGGACCATCCAGCCTGGGGTATTTCCTGGGAACTCATCCAGGTGAGGCATTTCATATCTGCAATCCATGGGGCTCACAACTAGTCAATCCTGTGCATTAGCAAATGGTATGCTTGTGCATGAGCAGGATGTAATGATTTCTCTGCAGAAATATGTGAATTCTGAGGAAGATTGGAAGTTTAAAACACAAGATGTCCACTTGACATGACTATACCCATCAAGGAAATAGTAATAGGAAATCACCAACATTATCTTATACTTCTAAATCAAGGATGGCCTTCAAAATCACCTGAATTCACAAAATTTTCAAAAAATTTCACAAATTTGCTCAAGACTAAGAAAACACTGATTTGGTAACCTAATCTCCCATCCCCAACCTAAAATCTATATTGTCCTCAATGTAAAAGATATAAGTACGATGCACATGAGACAGTGGAAGTAAAGGAGAAGTGACAGAAAGGTAGTAGCTGATGGAAGAATTTTTTAAGCTTTTTCTAAAGGATCTTAGCGTGAAGGTGGGTCAGCACAAGAGTTAAACCAACAAAAAGCATCTATCCTAAAACAATTAGAAAGCAATCTAAAGCAATCTATCCCAAACAGCATAAAGCCGACTATCTTAAAACGACATAAAGCAAACTATCATAAAACAGAAAACAGAAAACCTAACTACACCTCCGTCAGACTAGGAGGTCAATCCTGGTATATAGGATCAGCCAGAGGTATAGACATGTCCTCTGAATCAAATTGCTCAACAAATGGCTTTAATCGATGTCCATTCACTTTAAATTTATTGTCATTGTTTGGATTTTGAATCTTAACAGCCCCATGAGGATAAACATTGATAACAGTGAAAGGGTCGGTCTAATGGGATCGGAGTTTGCCTGGAAAGAGATGTAATCAAGAATCATACAAGAGGACCTTCTGACCTGGTGTGAATGATTTTCGAAGAATGTATTGGTCATGAAACGCCTTCATCATGTCCTTGTAAATTCTCGAGTTCTCGTATGCATCATTCTGGATTTCTTTGAGTTCATTCAATTGTAGTTTGCATAGCGAGCCAGTGTTGTCCAATTTGAAATTCAAATTTTTTATCGCCCAGTAAGCTTTATGTTCCAACTCCATAGGCAAATGACAAGCTTTACCATAGACAAGTCTAAAGGGAGACATTTCAATAGGGTTTTAAATGCAGTACGGTAGACCCATAAGGCATCGGTCAATCGGATTGACCAATTCTTACGGTCAGGGTTAACTATCTTTTTCAAATTTTGTTTAATTTCCTTATTGGAAATCTCAGCTTGCCCACTTGTTTGTGGGTGGTATAGAGTACTCACCTTGTGAGAGATGCCATATTTCTTCATTAAGTTCGCGAATGGCCTATTACAAAAATGTAGGCCTCCACTAATAATGGCTCGAGGCGTTTCGAACCGGGAAAGGATGTTCTCTTTTAAGAATTTAATAACCGTTTGATGATCATTGTTCCGGCATGGAATCGCTTCGACCCATTTAGTGACATAGTCTACGGCGAGTAAAATATATAAATTTCCAAAAGATTGGGGGAATGGTCCCATGAAATCAATGCCCAGCAATCAAATGCTTTTATAATAAGAATGGGGTTCAAGGGCATCATATTTCGACGGGACAATGCTCTCAATTTCTAACAACGCTCACAAGCTTTGCAAAACTCATGAGTGTCCCTGAACATAATGTGCCAGTAAAAGTCACACTGTAAAATATTGGTCGTGGTCTTTTTAATAAAAAAAATTACCACCACAGGCCTGAGAGTGACAGAAGGAGATGACACTTTGATGTTCATCATCTGGCACACATCTCCTTAAGATTTGGTCTAGGCAACAAATACGGATCATCCCAGAAGAATTTGCGCACCTCAGTGAAATTTTTTTCTTATCTTGCATAGTCTAATGTATCGGCGTGAAACCTGTGGTAAGATAATTAGCAATATCAGCAAACCAAGGTGAATGGGAGACTTTGAACAGTTGTTCATCAAGGAACATATCATTAATATGTGTCGTCTCAAGGGAATTAGGGAGATCAAGGTGGAAAAGATGGTCAGCCACTATGTTCTCTACTCCATTTTTATCTTTTATTTCCAAATCAAATTCTTGGAGTAGGAGGATCCATCTAATCAGGCGGGGATTAACATCATTCTTATAAAGAAGATACTTAAGCTCCGCATGATCTGTGTAAATGATGATCTTGGATCCAATCAGGTTGGACCTAAATTTGTCCAAAGCGAACACTACGGCTAAGAGTTCCTTTTCCATAGTCGAATAGTTCACTTGCGCAGGATTTAAAGTTCTGCTTACATAATGAATAACGCAGGGCTCCTTTTCTTTTCTCTGGCCTAAAACTGCTCCAAGAGCATAGTCAGACATGTCGCACATAAGTTCAAAAGGAAGGCTCCAATCGAGTAGCTGCATGATAGGTGAAGTGTTAACATGCCCTCAAGCTTAGTGAAAGCTTCTTGGCATTGTTTAGTCCACTCGTATGGCGCATTCCTTTGAATTAGATTACATAGAGGATGAGAGAGGTGATTAAAGTCCTTTATGAATCTTCTGTAAAACTCGGCGTATCCTAGAAAGGATCGCACATCTCGTATATTCTTGGGTGAAAGAAGGTTAGAGATAAGATCAATTTTAGCTTTGTCTACCTCAATTCCCTTGGATGAGATGATATGTCCAAGGACAATTCCCTTACGAACCATGAAATTGCACTTCTCCCAATTGAGTACCAAATTCTTTTCTTCACATCTTTTTAGCACACATTTAAGATTCTCTAAGCAATCACTGAAAGATTGACCAAACATAGAGAAGTCGTCCATAAAGACCTCTAGATATTGCCCCACCATGTTAGAAAAAATACTCATCATGCATAGCTAAAAAGTGGTGGAGGCATTACACAGTCCAAATGGCATCCTTCAGTAAGCAAAGGTGCCGTAAGGACATGTAAATGTGGTCTTTTCCTGATCTTCAGGGGATATCTCTATCTGGTTGTAGCCCGAATACCCGTCAAGGAAATAGTAATATGAATGACCAGCTAGCCTTTCCAAAATTTGATCGATGAAGGGCAAAGGAAAGTAGTCCATCCTTGTGACAGTATTCAACTTCCTGTAGTCAATGCATATTCTCCAACCAGTAGTAACTCTAGTTGGCATGAGTTCATTATTGGCATTGACTGCGTTGGTGATTCTGGATTTCTTAGGAACCACCTGAGTTGGACTCCCATTAGCTATCGAATATATGGTATATGATACCTACATCCAACAACTTAAGAACCTCAGCCTTAACCACTTCCTTCATATTAAGATTTAGTCTATGTTGTGGTTGCCAAGAGGTCTTCGCATTATCCTCAAGATAAATGCGGTGAGTACAAACCGAAGGGTCAATTCCCTTGAGGTCCGCAATCGTCTATCCAAGGGCTCCCTTATGCTTAATGAGAGTAGATATGAGCATACTCTCTTGTTCTTGCTCAAGGTGGGATGAAATCACCACCGGGTATGTCTCATCTTGACCTAAATAGACATTTCAAATCAGAGGGCAAAAGTTTTAGGTCAAGCTTTGGTGCCTTGAGGTTAGACAGTAGAGGCACTACATCGGCTTGGGGTAACTCTTCAAATTGTGGCCTCCACCATTTAACTTCAAGTACCGGCGCGGTATCAAGTATGACACATGTCTCCCTAATCATATCATCATCTAAATCATGGGAGTGGACCAAGCACATCTCTAAAGGATCAGAAGATAAGGTCAAAAGTGTTTTATCTTCCACGAAAGAGTCAATCATGTTAATGTCGTGGAAATCGTCATCATCCTCTAACCGTTTGCCTGTGTTAAAAAAGATATTCAACTCCAATGTCATATTCCCAAAAGACATACTCAAGTCATGACTCCATTCCTACAATTAATGATTGTGTTTGAAGTAGCGAGGAATGGGCGACCAAGAATGACGGAAATTTGAGTACTCATGTTACTGATGGATTCTGTATCCAGGACGATAAAATCTATTGGGTAGTAGAATTTATCAACATGGACCAACACATCCTCAATTACTCCTCTCGGTACACGAACTAAGCGATTAGTAAGTTGTAATGTGGTTAGGGTAGGTTTTAATTCACCAAACCTAACTGTTTGTAGACCGAGTAGGAAATCAGATTTACGCTTACTCCTAAGTCAAGAAGTGCGTGCTCAATTCGGTAGTTCCCAATTACACAAGGTATGGTTGGGCTACCAGGATCTTTGAATTTTTGTGGCATATCTTGTTTTAGGATGGCACTCACTTTCTCAGTTAAGAAGATTTTCTTTTAAATATTTTGTTGTCTTTTGGTCGTACACAAGTCTTTCAGAAATTTGGCATATGAAGGTATTTATCTAACCGCATCCAGTAGAGGAATATTGACCTTCACTTGTTTCAACACCTCTAGAATGTCCTAAAAGTTAGAGAAAGGTTTTGGTGCAACCAACCGTTGGGGGAATGGGGCAATTGACTTGCCTTGAAGTTCCGGTTCTAATTCTTGTGGAGCAATGTTAGGTCTATTATTGTTATCCTCTTTCGAGTCCTTAAGCTTTTTAGCCCTAATCGGAATGGTTTTGTCAATGGTCTTCCCACTCCTAAGAGTGGTGATAGATTTAGCTTACTCCATTTGGTTTAAAGAGCTCGAGTCGCTAACTTCATATTGTGGTTTTGGATTAGGAAGAGGTTGAGCTGGAAGGCTCCCCTTATTCCTAATTGTATTCCTTGTGTCAAGCCCTTATATGGCTTTTGTAAGGTCTTGAAAGGCTTGTAACATCCCCTAATTGAAAAGCTCTTACTTTTAAAGATGTTTTAGAACCGGATCCTCTTGAGGTTTCTCTTGATTTGGAATTTGGTTTAAGAAACCTTGAGGGGTAGCAGTTTGTCCATTCCTCCAAATGAAGTTTGGATGATTTCTCCAACCAGGATTGTATGTATTAGAGGTAGGTCCATTGAAAGGTCTTTGGTAATTGTTCACAGCATTGGATTACTCATTCAACACCTCTTGAAAGGTAGGTATCGTAGGATAATTTTTAGTTGTGTGAACGTTGCAAGCACAAATACCGCAAACAGTTTCCTTAACCTTATCCTTCTTCATTTCCTTGGCCTTGAGTTTTCTGGTGAGATTAGCCACTTTAGTATTGATATCATCGTCCTCTTTCAGGAGATACATTTCACCCCTCTCTTTGGATTGAGTCGGCCTAGACATGGTGTTTGATTTTGGGGAGACGTTCCATGATTATGTGTTTTGAGCAAGCTTATCAAAGTAGTCCCACACATCATCGACACTTTTATTCATAAATTCCCCATTATACATTGTCTCGACTAATTGGCGCATGGGAGATGTCAGTCTATCATAGAAAAAGTTCCTAATGCGCCATGTTTTAAAACCATGTTGTGGGCATGAACTGACAAGATCCTTAAACTGCTCCCAACATTGGAAGAATGTTTCATCTTCCTTTTGGGCGAAGTTCATGATCGACTTTCCAAGGGTGTTCGTCTTATGGTATGGGAAAATTTTCTTTATGAATCCCTTGTCATTTCATTCCATCTACCAATAGATCGATGACGTAGTGAATGCAACCACGTCTTAGCTTTCTCCTTCAAAGAAAAAGGAAAGAGTTTCAACCTGACCGAGTCATCGGACACGTTAGGAAAATATATAGTGGCTATGATTTCATCAAACTCTTTCAAGTGTAGATATGAATTTTCATATTCAAGTCCATGAAATTTTGGAAGGAGTTAGATTACCCCGAGCTTGATATCCATATGTCCTGTATTTTCTAAAAAACCCATGCATGAGGGTGTACTCACCCCTGCCGGTTGTAAATAATCTCGTAAAGTATGAGGCGGGGGTGGTTGACGCACCTCAATCTTATCCTGGACATCCTCAGCCCTAGGTTGAAGTTGTTGATTTACCGGTTGATTTGCAGCCATCACTTCAATTAAATCTAATGATCTTGAGTTGTGTCTAACCCTGCGATGGATAGATAACCCCTCAACCAATCCTCCTTCACTCAATAGACGTCGAGTGTACTTAGGGACCCACTTGGGTATGAAACACTCTCAGCTCTCAAATTTAGATTTTAACCTAAACCCAGAAGAAAGAAAGAAAATAGAAATCTAAAAAGAGGAAGGGAATTAGAAAGAAGTTACCAAATTAGACGTTCCTAATTAAAAATCCTGCAAAACAAAACAAAATTAGACAATTTCTAAAAATAGAAAATAGCAAGTTTCTAAATCCTAACAGAAAACAGAAAATTTAAAGAGAGATTACCAATTTAGAAAGTCTATATCAGGATCCTACAAAACATGAAAGTTAAGTTAGTTTTTAAAATCCAACAAAAAAAAAAAAAAAACAAATCCTAAAATTAGAAAGTATAAAAACTTAATCTTAAACTAATCCCAAAACTAAATAATCTTAGAAAAACGCAACCGCTAGTCCCCGGCAACGGTGCCAAAAACTTGTTCACAACCCCAAGTATAGGGTTGCGATGTAGTAATAATCTCGATAAGACCGAGGTCGAATCCACAACGACTGAACCTTGTACGTATTCTGAAAGTAACTAGAACTAGAACTAGAAGAAGATGTAATCTAAATCAGGATAATTTAAGAGGATAATTGTAAATTATGTAAATAAAACTTGTAAAATTCAAAGGTGGGAAACTAGGGTTTCCAAGGATCCACTTGTATAGATCAGGGAGATTTATGCTTGACTCGAGAACACAACTAGAATCAGAGTCCTATCTTTATTCAATTGGAAGATATTTCATTGAAACTCAAATCTGAACTTCCTTTGATCTAGTTCTCAATGGATGAGAGGTACGAGAACTAGAATTGATTCCATCACAAAACCATGCCCATGAGACAAAGCAAACAATAGAATTTACTAATCCTCAACCAATCTTAAGATACTTATGAAGATTAGAAGGATTCTATCATCCAACCATGCCCATGGGACGATGGTGAACAACGAGATTTCCTAAAATCACAACCTTGATAATGAAAAGGACATACTCAAAGCTATCGCTGATTCATTGTAATTCAAGTCACAACAAACCATAAAAAACTGCAAATATTCCTTATAATCAAACTAAATTCAAAGATAGTTCAACTTAAACATGAATCAAAGCAATAGAAAAGATCTCATCACGCTACAAGCTTCACCTCTTAACCCTAGCTAAGAGGTTTAGCCAATCATAGACATGATTAACTAAAATCTCTAAAAAAAAACATCAAAGGAAGAAAAACTAAAGAGGAAAGAAAAACTCTTGGGCCGGCCGTTCCACACTCCTCTCTCTCTTGCTTTCACGTCCGATCCTCCACACGTCTGTCCCTCTCCTTTCCTTTGCTTCCCCTCTTTATAGGCATGCATCCGTAAGTCGACTGGAGCTTACGCAGCTCCCTGTTTACACAGGCAGACCGAATGCTTCTGCGCAGTGAAATGCAAGGTTAGGTTGTGTTTGAAGTGAGTTTAGGGGAAGGAATTGTCCAGATCATTCGATGCGACCACATGGGTATGGTCGAAATCCCCTTCTCCAGCTTTTGAACGGTCTGGATTATCAGTCCGATCCTGACCATGATCGCACAACAGCCCACAGTGGTCGGGCGGCATCCGTGAATTGAGTGGTGAGCCCATGATTGGAGCTAGCAAGGAAATCCACTCTGCCCATTGGATTCACCTCGGAATTTTGGTCAGAGATGACATTTTAGGTTGTCCGTTGATGCGGCCCATGAGGTTTTTTTCCTACCGTCTATCCTGCATTTGAACGTGATTTTCTTGTGTGCGTGTGCATGGCTGTATATGGACAACATGGTTTTGGTTGAAATTTCCATCCGAACAGGTTGGACGAGTCAGATCATCATTTCGGATGATGGTTGTGGGCCACCCATCATCACAGCGGATGCTCGTCCGCACGCTGTGAGAGAGGAGAGAGAAAATCTCTCTTGGACTTGGATTCTGTCGGGTCAAACCGACTTTGACCGAGTGCACCCCTGTGGTGCACATGCAATACTCGTATGGGCCCCACAGTGATATTTTCGAGAGATCTACACTATCCATTCATTTTTTCAGATGGTTTAAGGAGTCGAGTCCAAAATTGAGGCATATCCAGAGATCAGGTGGGCCCCAAATCAGTGATTTATGGCTGATCTTTCCGTTGGACCACTTCCACAAAGATCCAAGGGCTGCAATTTTACGTGTACGGTTACTTTACGATACTCTGTCCAGATATAAAGTTTCGTGCCAAACGGATAGTGGGAACCCTATAATCTTGCATTAAGTATTATTTTCAGGCTTCCTTATTTTCGATCACTTGGTTTCCTTCGATCTTTTGCATGTGAATTCTTCAATCTTGGTCTCCTAAGATCCATCCCTTGCCTTGGTGATTCTTGAGCATCAAATCCATGCTTTTAGTACCTTTTTCAATTCAAGCTCTTAAATTCACCTTGCAACACAAACATGATTAAAATAGAACGTTAAACATTATCATGTAAATAAAACCAAGTAATAACTGGGGTCTAATATGCAATATTTGACCCTCAACAGTGTGACATTTTCCTTTGTTATAATAATCTTCTATTTATAGCTTTGTTTCAGCTATTTTGGATTATTCCCATGGTTGGGTGGTTGCTATAACTGCTCTCCATTATTGCCTTCTGGATGCTTCCAGGTCTTGATACCTTTGCTTCTCCTCTTGTCACCTGTCATGTAATTGTTTAGGCATGATCACGTCCTCATTGTCCACTTTAGTAAGACACGGCACCACTTAATACGTTTTGGCTCTATTTATCGAGAAATCCCGTCCGTATATATATGCAAATATCTTAACGGAACATGCATATCCATACATATCACACGCAGCGTTCTCTAATTGGTCGTGATATGGAATGGCGCTGGTGGGGAAGAACAACCATCATATATGCTACCAAATCAAGAAATGTAACCACGACAAAAAGGACTCCACATCGTTAGGACTTTTGTAATTATTATTGAACAACGAAACGCGTTATCATAGTCTATGTAATTATTGGACAACCAAACGCGTTATCATTGTCTTATGTGGAATAAGGTATGATGAGCTTTGCTATCATTTACTCGTCCAAATTGGTTAACACACACGCCACCCCCGTATACTAGCGTGGCACACAGGTAAAATATCCAAGCCATCGATCATGTTGATCCTGCTGTATAGATGCTACTGCATGCCAAAAAATAGAGGTGGTCCAATAAATAGGCATGCAATGATATTATAAATGCGTTGACAGGTTAGAAAACTTCGGCCAACCCTTTTCACAACCTTACATTTGTTCAATTAACTTTGGGCCATCTGACCATTAGAAAGACCTAATATTCTCTTTTGATGGATGGTTTAGATATTGCACTTGTGTGCCAGAATGGCAAAAGTAGTGGCGTGTGCATTAGCAGCCTTGCACATGCGTATGAGCTAGCTTAGCAAAACTATGATTATTTGAAGATTTTCCTTTGGCTGTGTTCGACCACCACTATAAACTAATTACATTCTAATAATCGTTTGGGCCCACGAATATTTTACATGTAAATATCATATCAAGATAGTCTTAAATGGGGCCCAGTTGGTTACACCATTAGATGGTTCATCGCTACTCACTGCCATGACGCCAAGCTATTCCATCCGTGAATCCAGATTGCTTGCCTGGTCCGCCCTACAATGGAGGGTCCACTGTAGAAAAGACATAGTGATGAGGCAATCCTAGCTGTCTGGTTTATGGCCTTTTAGAGGATATGCAAAAAATATAATAAACATTCAAGGGGGGAAAGGCCATAGGGTGGGACAAGTAAAGCACTCTGCACATTATTGACGGTTTGGATTCCCCGTCATAGACCCCAAATGTACAACGATCAGCTGCCATTAACCAAGATCAGTCCTTGGCAGAGGAAAGGAAGCTCCATGGAATTAATATGCGATTGTTGTAGCACAAGTTTGAGAATAATAGGTAATTGATCCGGTGTCGTTGTTTTTTATTTGATTCTTTTCTTCTTATTTTTATACCTAAGGTAGATAAGAATTTCCAAACTTAATTCCTAATCACTTTTTATATAATTATTATGCAAAAATTAAAATTTCAACCAAATTTTACATTACATGAGTTAAATATGAATTGTGGAATAGACTCGATTAATGTTTAAACTTTTCTAGTAATCAATTCATTAGAAGAACTTATTCTAAAATCTAATAATTAATTAGACTCGATATTTCTAAAATTTTATTGTATATCTTGTCATAAAACTCAAATGTATTCAATTACGTAGAATATTAATCTTTAAAAAGAGTTTTGAAATTGAAAATTTTATGACAAGTGCAATCAAATCAACGTGAGACAATGAAATCAAATCTACATGCAATCAAATCAACGTGAGACGATGAAAATGAAAGAAGAATGAAAATCAGGATAGAACCTGAGGAAGATAACTGAAATGGTTTGAAGTCTTTTGATTTCTAAAAAAAGATTAGCACTAAACAAAAACTAAACTAAACTAAAGCAATCATAATCCTAATTCTAAGAAAGCAATAAATGAGTGGACCTCCATTAAACTAAAAGGTCAATCCTAATACACAGGATTAATAAGAGGGATGGACATATCCTCTGAATCAAACTTCTCAATAAATGGTTTGAGACGATGACTGTTCACTTTAAAGATGTTACTATTCATTGGATTCTCAATCTCGACAGCCCTATGAGGATAGATTGTTTTTATTGTGAAGGGGCCGGTCCGACGAGATCTCTACTTACCAGGAAAAATGTAAAGTCTAGAATTATACAATAGGACTTTCTAATTTGACAAGAATGATTTTTGAAGAATGTTCCTGTCATGGAAAACCTTCATCCTGTCCTTGCAAATCCTAGAAATTTCATATGCATCATTCAAGATTTCTTTAAGTTCATTGATTTATAATTTGCGTAGCGAGTCGGCATTATCAATATTAAAATTAAAATTCTTTGTCGCCCAATATATATACTTTATGCTCCAATTCCACAAGCAAGTGGCAACCTTTCTGTAAACACCCCACCCAGGCTAATATCTGGAGAAGGCTAAGGCAGTCCAAGAATCATGATCGTATCCTAAATCAAACCCTAATCCCAGCCTAAATTATAAACCTAATCCTGACCCAAAAATCTTCAACTTGCAGACCGAGACCCAAAACCTCGATCTAGACCATTCAACCCCCATATAACCCCATCTTTACCCTACACCCTAACTAGAATCCCTTTACCCAAACCTAAGCCCATCTACCTGAGCCGTAAACCCTGAAAGAAGACCACCAGGCGAACCAACATAGCAAACAAAGCCCGCACGCGCAAGCCCGACCCGAACGGAGCCCGGGCGGTAGTCCGACTACCGCCAGCGGTACTCAGGGTGCCGCCACATGCGGCTCGCGTGTGGACAGCTGTCCCAGCTACCAAAAGTCAACTTTTCCTTGGATTTTACCCCCCCCCCCCTCTCCACTATTTACCGTTTTACCAGAGATAATGAGAGCACGCCGCATGACACTCATCTCTCCTTAGCCAATCACAAGCCTCCATTTCATCCTTTTAACCCTTACATACTCCCTATTTACAACAAATCCATTGGAGAAGGCTATAAATAGCCCTCTCATCTTCACATTTCAATCATCCACTTCTCATTTTCCAAGCTTAAGTGAAAAGGAGAGAGAGAGAGAGGAAGAGAGTGAGGGTGAGGAGGAGCTCTAAGCCTCCAAGTCCAGATTTTTCAACTACCCCCTTAGCCCATTCTCTATCTTCCCAACCATCCCGATCCCCAAGACTAGCCCAAATTGATCATGGCTCAGTCCGTGTCTTAGCTTATTTAAGCAAAAGATTCATTCATTCTACATTCATCATAATATCTATTCCTTTCTCAACCCCCCTGCTTCTCTAGATCTCTAGTGAACGTATACTCTGTGACTTGTCGTACACCAGATCTTGTCACATCAGAAATTCCTAGTGATCTAGTCCCATTTTCTTGCCTCTTTGCATAAGCTTCATCACATCCGCCTTCTAGACACGCTGTTGGACGTATGCTCTGTGGCTTGCCGAAATCTAGAATCTTGCCACATCAGAAATCCACGTGTGTGCCTAGTCCTATCTCGACCACATCATCCATCCCTTGAGATTATTTTACCACACAAAGTAGAGACCGTAGAGAGGGTGCCTAACACCTTCCCTCTTTGTAACCGAGGTCCCTTACCCGAAATCCCAGATCGCAGATCAGGAGTCACTCTAAGGTAGGAGAGTCTTCGGATTTCTCCAACCTTACATATTCTGCGGTTTCTAGCCGACTGTGGGATTCTGAGATTAATTGGCTAGTGACGACTCCAACATTCATAAATCAGTCTAATCACCCCCACCACCACCATCAAATCCATAACACCCAAACCAACGTGGGCACCGATTTTCCAGTGTCTACACTTTCCTATAAACAAGTCTAAAGGGTGACATTCTAATAGGGGTTTTGTATGTCGTATAGTAAGCCCGTAAAGCATCGGTCAATTAAAGCGACCAATCCTTATGATCCGAGTTAACCATTTTCTCCAAATTTTGTTTGGTTTTCCTATTTAAAAATTCAGCTTGACTACTTGTTTGAGAATGATAGGGGGTACTCACTTTATGTGAAATGTCATATTTCTTCATCAAAGCTTCAAATGGCCTGTTGCAAAAGCAAGATACTCCATTGCTTATGATGACTCAACGAGTTCTGAACTAGGATAGAATGTTTTCTTTAAGGAACTTAATGACCATGTGGTAGTCATTATTCTGACACGGAATTGCCTCGACCCCGTTTGGAGACATAGTATAAGAAAGCAATATGTAGATATTTCCAAAAGATTGGGGGAATGGCCCCATGAAATTGATGCCCCAATAATCAAATGCTTCAATTATAAGAATGGGGTTCACTAGCATTATATTTCTATAGGACAATCCTCTTAATTTTTTTACAATGTTCACATACTTTGAAAAATTCGTGTGTCATTGAACACAGTGGGCTAGTAAAAGTCGCACTGCAGAATTTTTGATGTGGTCTTCTTAGCCGAGAAGTGGCCACCATAATCGTGAGAATGACAAAAGGAGATGACATTATGATATTCATTATCAGGGACACATCTCCTAATGATTTGATCTGGGTAATATTTAAATAAATACGGATCATCATAGATAAACTTGCGAACTTCGGTGTAGAATTTCTTTTTATCTTGCATCTATAGCAAGATAATTCACAATGTCAGTATACTAAGGTAATTAGGAGACTTTAAAAAGTTTTTCATCAAGGAACATGTCATTTATCGGTGTCGTATACATGGAATCTGATAAGACAAGCCTAGAGAGATGGTCGGACACTACGTTCTCCACTCATTTCTTATCACATATCTCTATGTCAAATTCTTGGAGAAGAAGGTACTTCAGCGCCGCATGGTCCGTAAACATAATGATCTTGGATTCTATCAAATAGGACCTAAACTTATCCAAAGTGAACACTATGGATAGGAGTTCCTTTTCCATAGTAGAATAGTTTACTGAGTCTAAATTTAAAGTTCTACTCGCATAGTAAATGACATAAGGCATCTTCTTTTTTCTCTGGCCTAACACCACCCCAATAGGGTAGTCGCTTGCATCACACATTATTTCAAAAGGAAGACATTAATCAGGTGGTTGCATGATGGGCGTATTAGTCAATATACATTTAAGCTTGGTGAAAGCTTTAAGGCATTCTTCAGTGCCCTCAAAGGGAATCTCCTTTTAAAGAAGATTACATAAACGATGAGAGATAAGACTAAAGTCCTTAATGAATCTCCTATAAAATCCAGCGTTTCCTAGAAAGGATTGCACATTACGTATGCTTTTGGGTGGAGGTAGGTTAGAGATTAAATTGATTTTGGCTTTGTCTACCTCGATTCCATTAGACGATATAATGTGTCTAAGGACTATTCCCTTTTGAACCATAAAATGGCATTTTTTTCAATTAAACATAAGGTTCTTTTCTTCACATCTCTTCAGCACCAATTTAAGATGTTCAATGCACTTGCTGAAGGAAGAACCAAAGACAGAGAAGTCGTCCATGAAGACCTCTAGAAAGTGACCCACCATCTCGGAGAAAATACTCGACATGCATTGTGACAAGTTGTGGGGGAATTACATAGTCCAAATGGCATCCTTCGATATGCGAAAGTGCCAAAAGGGCATGTAAATCAGATCTTCTCTTAGTCTTCAAGGGTAATCTCTATTTGATTATAGCCCAAATATCCATCAAGAAAGCAGTAATAGGAATGACCAGCTAACCTTTCTAAAATCTTATCAACAAAGGGCAATGGGAAGTGGTCTTTTCTTGTGATGTATTCATTTTTTGTAGTCGATGCATATTCTCCAACTAGTAGTGACTCTAATTGGCGCAAGTTCATTATCCGCATTGTCTATGATGGTGATCTCGGACTTCTTGGGTACCACTTGAATTAGACTTACCCATATGACTATCAGACATAAGGTATATGATACCTATATCCAGTAGCATTTACACCTCGGCTTTAACCACTTCTTTCATGTTTAGATTTAACTGACGTTGTGGTTGTCTAGACTTCGCATTGTCCTTGAGGTGAATGCGATGAGTACAAATCAAATGATTGATTCCCTTGAGGTCCACGATCATCCACCCAAGGGCTCCTTTGTGTTCCTTGATAGTATAAATAAGCATTCTCTCTTATTTCTCATCCAAGTGGGAAGAAATTACCTCCGGATATGTTTCATCTTCACCCAAATATGCATATTTAAGATCAGTAGGCAACGGTTTTAGGTCATGCTTCGGTGCCGTGACACTAGACCGTAGAGGCATCATCATAGTTTGGGGCAAATTTTCAAATTTTGATCTCCACCATTTAGTTTCAATTACCAACATCGCATCAAGTAAGGCATCCATCTCCCTAATCATATCATCATCTAAATCAGGAAAGTGGGTCAAACACGTCTCTAGAGTGTCAGAGTATATAGTCAAAAGTGTTATCTTCCACAAATGAATCAATCATGTTTACTTTGTGGGCAACATTAGCATTCTCGGGTTGTTTGCACATATTGAAAATGTTTTGCTCTAATGTCATGTTCCCAAAAATTAATTTTATGATTCCATTCCTGCAATTAATAATGACATTTAATGTTGCTAGGAATGGCCAACCTAAGATGACGGGAATTTAAGTGCTCACATCAATGATGAGTTGAGGTCTAAAACAATAAAATCTACTAGATAGTAGAATTTATTGTAAGACCCGTAACCTAAACCGTACCATTCGGTCGGCTTCCGCAATTCTACCGGTCGAATTCCGGCAATCCTCGACCTAAAGCCAACGTTGCGCGCTATCCTAAGATGAGACCTGCATGCCAAAGTCGACTCGAACCGAAACCTATACCTTGGCGACCGCGTCGTCGCCGCGGTTCCAACGGCGCGACTCGCACACCGACCCGATACCCAGGCTAGAAGATGTCGGCCTGTGTTCGATTCGATGAAAACACCGCGCATTGCGAATTACGAGGGAATCTCTACGAGATGTCCCATCAATCAATCAATCACTCATGTCAAGTACAAGTAAAGTCACCCCATACCCAAGTACAACAACCCATCCCTCTCCCTTACATAAGCAAGCCTAAAGTCAACTCTCTCTCCCATTTTTCAAAGCCACCCTTACCCATGACATCATCACACCACTCCCTCCATCCCTTCTTCCTTTAATTTATTCCTTTCTCTCTCTCATTCTCTCATTCCCTCTCTCTCACACGTCCCAAGTTTTCCCAAGCCTTCCAAGAGCAACTAGTGTGGCCCACTTTCCCCACCCCTCTCATCTCTCATCCACACCATCAAAAGTCCATCATCCACCATTAAAAGTCAAGCAAAGGAGCATTGGAGTGCAAGGAGGTAAGGAGGAGTGCAAGAGGTGGGTGATCCACCGTTATTTCTCAATTTTTTTTTGGGCCACATGTGGTGGGACCCGTTTGATGTATGAATGTAAGAAATGGAGGGCCCATAGTGGCGGGGTCCCTCCTCTATCTCACCGTGTATCCCTCTCTCTCTATCTCTCTCTCTCTTTTCTCTCCCTAGAATGAAGTGGGTCCCACTAAATCATGTTAAATCCACTCCATTCATCATTGGTGTGGCCTACTTCATTTTTTGGAGACATCCATCATTCATTTTTGGGATGGTGGGAAGCCCCACATGTTATGTAATTTATTATATATATATATATATATATATATATATATATATATATATATATATGTGTGTGTGTGTGTGTGTGTCTGTGTGTGTGTGTGTGTGTGTGCATTACATGGTGGTGGGCCACGTACATGTGGGACCCACCATGAGGCAGTGTATATCCAAACTGTCCAGCGTCTCTGGACGCTGGACGTAGTCGTCCAGGGGTGCGTGTACTGCATGGGTGTGTACTTCCAAGCTAACAAAAAAAAAGGTTACTTTTGGGGTGGGCTGCTAATGCAGGCCTCACGTAGATGTATGTATGTGATCCACGCCGTCCATTTTGATCTTCAGTTCATTTTATCCGTTGAGCCGAAGTTTCAAGATGATCCGATCACCAGGTGGGCCATACCATTTAAAACCATGTGAAAACATGTCAAAACATATAAAAGTACTTGGTGGGACCCACCTGAAGTTTGGATGCAGCTGAAACGCGTTCTGGACGGGTAGAACAGTGGGACACACATAATGGGTGGGCTGGATTGTGAATCACATCTCTGTGGGCCCCAATATAAAAAAAAACAAACAACAGCAGCAGCAGGCGCTGCTGCTGTTGACAGAGGACGCAGGCGCACGGCCTGCGTGCGGGTGTTAGAGGCAGACCCACGGCTCCTGCCGTGGGCCCCACCATGATGCATGCGTGTCATCTACGCCGTCCATCTATTTTATCAGATCATTTTAAAGCATGAGCCCAAAAATGAGGTAGATCCTAATCTCAAGTGGACCACGTTATAGGAAAACAGTGTTGATTGGAGGCTCACCGTTTTTCACGGTTGAGTGACACATGAACATCACCATGGGCCCTGATCAGTTTGGATGGCATATAAACAGTATGCTGGGCCCCATGCCTGTGTGGCATTGTCAACCGTTTGGATGCAAATAAACATTTTGTGGGCCCCAGGTCACATGTGGCCTTATGAGCAGGTTGAATGACAAACAAATATTAGTGTGGGCTCCTCCACATCTGTGTGACCTTACGAACAGTTGGTTGGCAAATATACAACACGGCGGGCCCCTCCACAGCAGTGTGACCTTATGAACGGTTGAATGGAAAATAAATATTTTGGTGGGCCCCTTGCCACATGGCCTTATCAACAGGCGGATGGAAAATAAATATTTTGGTGGGCCCCTTGCCACATGGCCTTAGCAATAGATTGGATAGTAAAATAAACACTATGGTGGGCTTCACATGTGGCCCACTTAGATGCATATGGGCTCATGTACTTAGGCCCATCTTGATGTATATTTTTAGGCCCGTTATTAAGGCCCACTTGGATATATATGGGCTCATGTATTTAGGCCCATCTTGGCATGTATATAGGCCCATTGTTGAGGCCCACTTTGATATGTATATGGCCTATGTGATTAGGCCCGTTTGATTCACATAAAGCCTATGTGATTAGGCTCATTTTAATACATTCTCAGGCCCGTGGATGATGGCCCATTGCAATGTACCTAAGGCCCATTGGTGAGGTTCATTGAGGTGGCCCACTTGATGAATATAAGGCCTATGAGATACGGCCCATTTGATGTATTTAGGGCCCAATAGGATGTACCTAAGGTCCATTGCAATGTGTGATCCCTCCATGATTTATTGAATGGTATTTAAGACGAGCCGAGCCTTGGGGACAATGTTGGTTTGACGTCCACATTGTACGAGTAATGTTGGTTCGATGTCCACATTATAACTCTCCCTGAGGCCACTGATAGGCCCGTATCTGTTTCATGTAGGCCATATAGGCCCATCTTCATTGAGAGGATAGTTTATTGCTTTATAACATGTTTAGCATAGCCCATGATTCATGATCATACGCATCATATGTATGCTTGAGATGAGGAGTGTCTGATCATAGCATATGCCTTCGGGCAGACTGTTTACGGGCTCCCTGATAGGCAGAGTTGCCCTACATGAGCGCGTGCTCCATGCAGGATGGTTGCATGATTGGTAGTGTGGTTCATGCACTTGCATCTGTATGATTGAGATATGCCCTAGCGACATCAGGGCCATAGCCTCCACAGATATATTGTGGGTGGCTGGTTGGATACCGGAAAAATCTTGTTCAAAGCAATTGGGGCGCCATAGATGTCCCTGGGTGAGAGTCCCTGAACCCGATGGTACCAGAGGATGACTCCAACGTCGAGACCGAGTGGATTTACGAGCGCACGAGGGCCGAATACCATGAGGCCGCGTCTCCCACTGTGTCGTGGTCGGTTGGAAAGGGGTGTGGCCTTACTCGCCCGAGAGCAGGGGGCATTACTAGGCTGAGTTTGACCAGCTCGGAAATGGGTTCGCTATCGACGTGCCGGATAGGTATTGGCTGACTATTGGCCAGGCGGATAGTGAGGTTTCTTACGCTCACTTGGACTGTGCTGCTTGGAGGGAGACAGTGCCATTTGGAGTGTACTGAACCCCGGTGATTATCCAGACTGAGAACTGTATTGACATGAGGATTTGGATGAGGATTGGCATGCTTGACTTACATATTGCATCGCATGGCCTTGGTATGGCCGATAGCATTCACATCTTATACTGCATAGCCTTGGTACGGTTGGTTGCATTTACGTATTCATAAGCATGATTCCGCATTATTCTGGCATTGCATTCTGAGCACGTTCGCACACACTTACACCGCCCTCTAAGCTTTCTATAAGCTTATGCACGATTGATGCGTGCAGGTGACGCCAGGACGTAGCCGTAGTCTCGCCGCAGTTGGAGCGTGCAGCCGAGCTTTTGGAGTTTTTGTCATTTTCAGTATCTTGTATTTCCTTTTATACACCTTGTACTCAAAGTTTTTGATCATAGTGGATTATGTGATGGTGTTCTTGTGGTTATTGTTCGTGGGTTATGCTTGTGGTTATGCTTATTACGAATCAAATGGATTATCAGAAATCCTCCTTGTAGCATCCCAGGATCGGAACCTGGTATATGGGTGCCGGGAGCCGAGAATGGGGTACTACGGAGGCTGTCGGCACCGGATTCGGCGATCGGGATTCTTGTGAACCAGGTCTCCTAGTTCGGGGCGTGACATTTATCAACTTGGACTAGCACGTGGTCTATCATTTTACTTAGTATACGAACCGAACGATCGGCTAGTTGAAGTGTGGTCCTGGTGGGTTTTAATTCACCAAGGCCAAGCTACTCGTAAAATGAGAATGGAATCAAATTTATGCTCTCTCCCAAGTCAAGTAGTGTGTGCTCAATCCTATAGTTCCCAATCACACAAGAGATGGTTGGGCTATCAGGACCTTTATATTTATGTGGCACATCTTGCTTAAGGATGGTACTCACTTTTTTAGTTAGAAAAATCTTCTTTTGAATGTTTTGCCGCCTTGTAGCCTTACAAAGATCTTTTAAGAACTTGGCATATGAGGGTATTTGTTTGATGGCATCCAATAAGGGAATATTGATCTTCACTTGCTTAAGCACCTCCAAGATATCCTGAGTGTTAGATAAAGGTTTTGGTGAAATCAACCTTTTAGGGAATGGAGCAATCGGCTTGTACTTTTTTTTTCAGTTCTTTCTCATGTAAAGCATGGCTAAGTCCATCTTTCTTCTCAAATTCTTTCGAGTCCTTGGGCTTCTCATCCATCATCGGGATAGTTTTGTCATTTGTCTTACCACTTCTAAGAGTGGTGATAGACTTAGCTTGCTCCACGTGGTCGTTTGAAGAGCATGGGTCACTCATTTTATATTGTTGTTTTGGGTTAGGTAGAGGTTTGGCTAGAAGAGTCTCTTTCTCTATAACCGTTAGTGTGACTCAATCCTTTGGATAGATGAGGCAAACACTCCAAAGGATGTTTTAATATCCTAGAATGCTTGTAGCATATTTTAATTGAATTGCTCTTAGTTTTACATAAATTTCTGAACCGTATCCTCTTGGGGTCTTCTAATTTAATAGATTGAAATTTGATGGAAAAACTCCTTGAGAATTTCTTTCAATATTGATCATTTGCCCATTCCTTTAACTAAAGTTGGGATGGTTCCTCCAGGTAGGATTATACGTGTTTGAGATGGGAGTGCTGAATAGCCTTTGATAATTGTTCTCGGCATTAGATTACTCTTAGAATGTAGGAATTGTGTGACAATCTTATGTTTACTAGCACAAATACCACAAACCATTTCAGTAGTCTTGTCGAGTTTGATTGTCTCTACTCTTTTAAGTTTCATGGCCTCAACTTTTCTTGTAAAATTGGCCACCATAGCAGTCACATCGTCATCCCCTCTTAAGATATAAATTCCCCCCTTCTCTCTAGATTGAGTTGGCCTAGTATTGGCGGGCTTCGATGAAGTATCCCAAGATTGCGCGTTTTCAGCATGTACATCAAAATAATCTCATGCATCATCGGGATCTTTATTTATGAATTTCTCATTACACATCATCTCTATGAATTGATGCATGGGCAAAGTCAGTCCATCATAGAAAAAGCTTATTATTCGTTAAGTTTCGTATCCATGATGTGGACAGGAATTCAAAAGATACTTGAATCTCTCGAAACATTGGAAGGTCTCTTCCTCTTTTTGAGAGAAGTTTATGATCGCCCTCCTCAAGGTATTGGTCTTATGAACTGGGAAGAACTATTTTAAGGAACTCACAGATCAGCTCAGCCCATGTCCCTATTGATCTTGGCCTTAAAAAGTGAAGCCAAGACTTGGCCTTCTGTTTTAAAGAGAAAGGAAATAATTTTAGTCTCAAGATGTCCTCAGAAACATTGTTGAATTGTAGGGTTGCTACAATGTCACTAAATTCCTTGATATGTAGATATGGACTTTTATAATCAAGTACATGAAAATTTGGGAGTAGTTGGATCACTCCCGGTTTAAAATCCACATCTCCTACATTGTGTGGAAACACCATGCAAGAAGGTGTACTCTCCCTCGTTAGTTGTAAGTAGTCACACAACATTCTAGGTGAAGGAACATTTTTCACATCGTTCTCATCTTGTTGTTCCTCAGTGGGATGATGTAGTTGATTTGCAGCCATATTTTCTGCTAACACAGAGGATCTCAAGGTGTGTCTAATCCGGTGATGGATAGGCATACCTTTGACTAATCCTCCTTCACTTAAGAGACATAAAGTGTTGTCACGTACCCACTTGGGCATGAAACACTTTATATCCCTAAGTCTAAACTAGAACCTAGAAAAAAAAAATACGAACTAAGAAATTTATAATACAACAGGAAGAGTTAGAAGGATATTACTGAATTGATACCTTTATGTTAGCTTCTACAAAATAGAAAACAACGTTCGTATCTAATAACTAATCTAGAAACATAGAAAAAATTCAGCCATAATCCTAATATAATCCTTTACTAATATACTTCAAAAAATGTAACTAAAGTCCCTGACAATGGTGCCAAAAAATTGTTCACGAACCTTGAGTGCAGGGTTGCGATGTAGTAATAACTCGGTGAGACCGAGGTCACACCCACAGGGACTTGCTATTTGTACAATTTTTAAAATAGATTAGAACTATAACTAGAATATAAACTAACTACTAAAATCTAGAATAAAGAGATCAATTGTGTAAGAAACTATCAAAGATAAAATACTAAAGTGCCAAGGATTCACTTATAATTTCCTTAACGCTACTTTACTTGATTCAATTGATAACACAACTGAAATCGAAGTCCCATCCTATCCAGCCAGATAATGGAGCTGTTAAAACATCATTCATTCATCAAGAGAAATCTGAACCTTCATTGAATTGGTTCCCTCATAAAGCATCAACATATTGATAGTAGTTCATTCAAAGCATCCCGGAGTCAATGATAGATCAATGAATTCTATAGATCAAAGCCTCATAGGTAAGAAAGCATTCTTAATCTTCATAAGTATCCAATGTACCCGGAGTCAACAATGGATCAAAATAAACTAGAAGTACTTCTTCATTCAAACTAAAATATCATTGAATTATTCAACATATAAATCAAATATCTTGAATCAAAGTAAAATAAACATTAGAAAAAACTACAAGCTTCACCTCTTAGCTCTAGCTAAGAGATTAGCCAATCAAGGACATGATTAAACTAAAAATCTTAAAGAAAAACATAAAAACTAGAACAAAAGGATTGAAGATGAGTGAGGACTCCTTGAAACTCCACAACTCCTTACTCTACTCCTCCCCTAATTCATCCTTAGAAACTCTCAAAACATCCCTTTAAATAGGCTTGATTTACACCAACTTCAAAATTGACTTCACTTTACGCAGCTATCACAACTTCAATGGAACCTTCAATGGCATCGAGATCCCATCGAAGAGTCTGAGTGAAATTGTGAAACTGTCCAACAACAAACTTTTAAATTTACGTATTTTTCCGATGGCATCGAGCCTCCTTTGATCGAACTTGGTTTCGATGGCATCTAACACACCTTTGATGGAATTGAAGGGTGCTCCAATATGTCCAGCAAGAAATTCAATTTTTCTTTGATTTTTATGATGGGATCTAAACGGCTTCAATGGCATCGAATACCTACTTCGACGTCATCAAACATGTCATTAATAACATCAAATAGTCGATTTCAACAATCTGATTTTCTGCACTTTGATTTCTTCAGTTTTCTTCCTTCTTCACTTGGTTTCCTTGGATCTTAGACTCTTAAATTATTCAATTTTAACCTCCAAAGATCTAATCCTCCTTTTGGTAATTCTTTGAGCATTAATTTCTTGCTTTAAGCATCCTTTTCTCCTTAGCTCTCAAAATCACCTTATAAGAGAAAACATATGTAATTAGATCATTAAGCACGTTCATGTTTATAAAATAAATGTATAACTAGGGGAGAATATGCAATATTTCACAGTCAACAAAGACTACATTTTTACATGGGAAACTAGAAGAGCATATCTACATGAAGTAACCTAAAGGGTTTGAGGTTTAGGGAGAGGAGAATTTAGTTTGCATGTTAAAGAGGTCAGTATATAGCCTAAAATACTCGCTTAGGCAGTTATGTAAGAAATTTGATTCTTTCATGTTGAGTCAGTGGTTTATCATAAGTAAATTCGATCATTGTGTCTATTTTGTAGCACTGAGTGATAGAGAATTCATTATTCTGGTATTGTATGTTGATGATATTGATCATCAATCATAACATATTTGAAATCAACATATTAAAGGTTTAGTTATCCAGGAGATTTGAGATGAAAGATCTAGGGGTTGCAAAGAAAATTCTCAGCATCAATATACACAGATAGAAAAAGGAGAATAATATGGTTGCCTCAGGAAGAATATCTTGAGAAGCTCTTAATCAAGTTTGAGCTGAAAAAGAAAAAATTGGTTAGCACTACCCACGCTACTCACTTTCAAATCTCTTCAAAGTTATATCTTATGTCAGATGAAGAAAAACAGTATATGTCTCGTATGCCTTACTCGAGTGTGGTTGGCAATCTTATGTATGTCATGATCTATACTAGACCGGATATTTAACATGTGGTTGGTGTTGTGAGCAGATATATGTCAAACCCTGGCATGCAACATTGGAAAGTAGTGAAATGGTTACTTCAGTATATACAAGGTACAACAAACTGCGTCTTGGTTTTTAAAAATTTTGAAGAGAAACTAGTAGGCTATGTAGATACGAATTATGTAAGGAATGTGGATAATAAAAGGTTGACTTTCGATTACTCATTTATGTTAATAGGTGAAGCTACTAGCTGGATGTCAAAACTTCAATCGATGGCTGCACTTTTCACAAGTAAAGTAAATACATGACAGTGACAGAAGCATTCAAGGAAACTATTTAGCTAAAAGGGATGATGAATGAGTTGGGGCTTCAGCAGGAAGTCATACATGTACATTGTGATGGTGAAAGCATAATTAATTTGGCAAAGAACTTGGTGTACCATTTTTGGACTAAACATATTGATATTCATCACTTTATCTGGTAGATGCTAGAGGAAGGAGATATCACTCTTGAGAAGATTCACACTAGCAAGAATCCGACAAACATGCCAACGAAGGTTGTTCTTGCAAAGAATTTTAATCGTTTCTCGACTTCTCTGGGCTTGGCAAAAAAAAAATGAAGACGAAGTGTGCACAAAGAAATGATGGCATTACTTTGAAGATGATTAGAGATGGTGGTAGCAAGTTCGACTAGTGGAGCTAGAGGATTAAAGCCATGGTGGAGATTGTTAATCGAGTTTCTTTAATCCTAGTGCAAAGAAGACCCCTGTCTCGGTTCGATCGGTATCCTTTTGGTTCAACCGAATTAGTGGGTGAATTCTCGGATGCAGGCTGTCCACTTTTGCACATTTTTGGTTCGACTAGATGGATGTGAGTGTTGTTGATATCTTAAATATGAAAAAAAAAGTTTATGTCTATGCCATCAAAGTGCTATCGAAGGTCCCATCGAAGTGCCATCGAGCAACTGTCGATGCCATCGAAGTCCCATCGAGAAAATTTATATTTTGGTGCTAGAATGTTTTGGTGTTTCTACTCAATGTCATTGAAGGTGTTCGATGCCATCGATAAATTGTTGATGCCAACGAAGTCCCATCGAAGTTGTCATCAAGCGAGAGCGCAGAATTGAGTAAGTGCGGGATTTGTTTCTGATTTCGATTGTGATTCTCATGAAGGCTATATATATGGGTGTATTGGAATTTAGGTAGCAAGAGAGGTGTTCTAGGTTTTCTAAGTTCATTCATAAGGGTTTCAAGGGCATAGCTTGGGTTTGAGGAAGATTCGAGGCTTGTTCGAATCGGTAATCTCTATCACTTGTAATTTCTGCTTTCATAGTGCATTAATGTTGCTTTATGTCATAGTGCATTAATGTTGCTTTATGTCATGGTGTTTTCCTGCAAGGGTTTCTCCATGAAAAAAATCGATTTGTTTATGTTTGAACTTGGATGTGAGATTGGAGTGCTTTTCTTGATTCATCTCTATCTATTTCTGCGGTTCCCCAACAAGTGGTATCAAGATAATGTTGGGAAGCAAATTGAATCTGAAAGCATAGTATCAATGGCTTCTGATCCAAAGTTTGATGTTGAGAAATATTCTGGAAAAGATAATTTTGAACTATGGAAGGTCAAGATGACTGGTCTCCTAGTTCAGTAAGGATTGGATATGCACTCATTGAGAAGCGACTGGAATCTATGACAGATAATGATTGGAAAAAGATGAGTAAGAAAGCAAGAACCTCTATCCAATTATGCCTAACGGATGAGGTCCTCTATAATGTCATGAGAGAGAAAACTACAACAAGTACATGGGCGAAGTTAGAGGACATCTACGCGAAGAAATCTCTTGAGAATCACCTATACTTGAAGCTTCAATTGTTCAATCTGAATATGGCAAAGGGGGCTGATGTTGAAGCTCACATTAGTAACTTTAACAAGATAATTTGTAAATTGCTGGATGTGAAGGAAATGATGAAAGATGAGAATCAAGAACGCACCCTGTTGAACTCTCTCCGAGCTTTGTATGAGTCGTTCAAGGACTCGTTATACATCGGTAGATTGACCATTAGCATCGATATAGTTATCTTAGCCCTTCATGGAAATGTGATGAGAAAGAAAAGTAGTAACATGGGCGCCTGTACTGATGCATTGGTTATGAGGGGACGGAATTACGAATGGGATAATGAGTCTTTTCGACCAAGGTCCAAATCCAAGGGCAAGGGCAAAGGAAAGTTGAAGTGCTTGAATCGTGGGATGTCTGGGCACATGAAGAAGGATTATCATAATCCTAAGGAAAGAAGACAGAATTCAGAGGCTTCTTCTAGAGAGGCCAACATTGCAAAGTCTGATGAAGGTACGAATGTTTATGATGTGTTGTCAGTGTCTATGGTCAGATACTTATATGATGATCATAAGGATGAGTGGATTTTGGATACTAAGACATCAGATCACATGACTCCTCATCGGAGTTGGTTCACCAGTTACAAAGAGTGCGATAGTGGTCAGGTATTTATGGGCAATGATAATGCCTATAATGTGGTGGGTTTTAGATCAGTGCGTATCATGATGTTTGATGGCATGGAGCGTACCTTAACCGAGGTGAGACACGTTCCTGATATGAGGAAGAGCTTGATATCTCATGGAGCACTTGAGGCACTTGGGTGCAGATTCATCAGTTTTAATCATGTCCTTACAGTTTTAAAGGGGGCACTCGTAGTCATGAAGGTAGAAAGGAACAGGAACCTTTATAGGTTGATTGAGAGTAATTCATCGAGTGGAGCTGCATCGTCTGTAGCAGATTTTATGTCTGTGTATATGTGGCATGCACGCTTGAGCCACATGAATAAGCAGGGCATGAAGGTACTTTCTGACCATTGTTAAATTTCCAGGTTTTAAAAGTTTTAATTTAAGTATATGCGAGCATTGTATATATAGTAAACATTCAAGGTTATCTTTTAGATCTGAAAAACATATATGTAAGGGTGTTCTTAATTATGTGCATACTGATGTATGAGGGTTGTCGCCCGTGGTTTCTGGTGGAGGGTCATCATGGTTCATCACGTTTATTGACGATTATTACAGGAAGGTATGGGTTTATTTTATAAAAATTAAATCCGAAGTTTTCACCAACTTCAAGTTGTGGAAGGCAATGGTGGAAAAATAGTCAGGACAAAAAGTGAAGGTACTAAGGACAAATAACGATGGGGAATTCACTTATAGAGAATTCAATCAGTATTGCAAAGATGAAGGAATCGTGAGGCACAACAAATGTGCCACACACTAAAGCAGAATGGTGTGGTCGAGCGGATGAATCGGATTCCCTTGGAGAGGGCCCGATGCATGATCAGTAATGTTGGGTTGGGCAAGGATATGTGGACTGAGGTCATTAACATGACTTGTTACTTGGTGAATCGGTCCCCTTCTATGGCCATTTAACGTAAAATTCCAAAGAAAGTATAGACTACTTGGGATTGTATGTATTTGGTTGCGATGCTTACTCTCATGTACCATCGGTTGAGAGAGATAAGCTAGACCAAAGAGCTAAGAAATATATCTTTGTCAGCTATGGTGGTCGTGTGAATGGGTACAGGCTGTTTGATTGGGTCACATGAAAAACCATCATTAGTCGTGATATCAAATTCGACGACGGATCCTTATTTCGTAAGGATAAGCATGAGGAGCTGAAAAAGTTGGTGGTGGATGTTTAGTTAGACAGATATGAGACACAGGCAGAGATAAAGACGCATACATAGGTATAGGAGTAGGTGGAGTAGCCACCTATGAGAAGAAATCTACCAAAGGATCGCAAATTACCAACGAGATAAAAGGATGACTAAAATGTCACATATGCCATCATTATAGATAAGAGGGATCCGTCTACTCTTCATAAGGCTCTTGATAAGATGGAAGCCTAAAAATGAAAAGCTACGATGGATGATGAGATAAACTCCTTGTATAAGAACGAGACGTGGAAACTAGTGGAGCTTTCCATCGGCCGAAAAGCAATCGGGTGCAAGTGGGTCTTCAAGAAAAAATAGGATAGGTACAAGGCAAGATTGGTGGCGAATGGATATGCTCATAAAGAAGGTGTCGACTTCACTAAGATATTTGCACCTGTGGTGAAGTATCTATCAGATTCGTGTTGGCACTGGTTGTCCAATACGATCTTTAGCTAGAGTAAACGGATGTAAAGACTGTCTTCCTGCATGGGGAATTGGAAGAATAGATTTATATGAAGCAACTAAAAGGCTTTGAAATAAAAGGGGCAGAGAATAAGGTTTGCAGGTTGAAGAGGTCGTTGTACGGCTTGAAACAATCTCCAAGACAATGGTATTAAAAAGTTTGATTCTTTTATGGTGAGTCAGAGATTTACTATGAGTGAATATGATCACTGTCTTTACTTCAAGACACTGAATGATGGAAAGTTCATTATTCTAGTTTTATACATTAATAACATGTTGTTCGTCAGTCATAGCATGTTTGAGATCGACATACCGAAGACTCAATTATCAGGGACATTCGAGATGAATGATCTGGAGGCCGCAAAGAGGGTTCTCGACATTAATATACAAAGAGACAGGAAAATGAGCAGGCTTTGATTATCTCAGAAGAGTACTTTGAGAAGTTATTGGTAAAGTATAGGATGGATAGGGCAAAGCCAGTTAGCATTCCTCACGCAACTCATTTTAAGCTTTCTTTTGAATAGTGTCCTAAAATAGAGGAAGAAAAGCAACATGCGTCTTGTGTGCCTTATTCGAGTATGGTTGGCAGTTTGATGTATGTCATGGTCCGTACTAGATTGGATATTTCACATGCAGTGGGTGTTGTTAGCAGATACATGTCTAACCTCGGAAAGGAACACCAGGAAGTAATGAAATGGCTACTTCAATACATACGAGGTATGTACGACTATATCTTAACATTTGAGAAAGCATGGGCCAAGTTAGTAGGTTATGTGGATTCTAATTATGCGGGTGGTGTGGATAATAGAAGGTTGACTTCCGGTTACTCATTTGTCTTATCACGTAGAGCGATCAGTTGGATATTGAATCTTCAGTCTGTAGTGGCTCTTTCCACTGAAAGTGTCCTGATTTTTTAATATACGTGAGTATTGAGTCAGTCTATCATGTGAGCCCCAAATCGAAGACCACAAGATCAAAGACTCATCAACTAAAGAAGTTCGAGTGCTCCACATAGGTAAACAAAGCCTCACTTTCCTAACCAAACCCTTGAAGTATATGACCGCACTCATAAGAACCTAATCTTACCCATAAATGTTTTTGAAAAATCCATGGTAAGCTTAGTTTAGGATATTTTGAGTATGGGAGGAATTATGAACTATATAGACAGGTAAATTTTATGTCATGTCAATTGCATCGAAGTGCAATTGAGGATAGTTTTGATGGCATCGAACCTAGTTTGATTACATCAAAAATATGGCCAAATTCTCCAACAACAAACTAAATATATGTTGGAAATTGTTGATTACATCGAGTGATGTTCGATGGCATCAAAACGTAAGTTTCGATGACATCGACCCCACTTCGATAGCATCGACCTTGGCCTCTTCCTTCCACTATACTTGAAATACTCTAAGTGGTCTTCAATGCATTCGAACTTCTGCTGATGGCATCAAGGTAAGTTATCGATGGTATCGAAGACGGTTCGATAACATCGAAATATGGACCAGTTTGTCCAACAAGCTTTCAGGGAAAATCATATATTTTTTATTACATCGACATACATTCGATGGCATCGAAATTCAAATTTTGATGGCATCGAATGTCTGATCGATGACATCGAAATAGGGGACAAACTGTCCAAAGAGTTTTTATCAGAAAATCATTTTTCTCTCGATCGCATCGAAACAGTGGACGATAACATCAAAAAAGGCCTCAATTAGTCCAGCAACCAAAGTGTATTTTTCAAGGGAATCCCGATGGCATCGAACCATCCCTCAATGACATCGAAGTGCACATTGATGACATTAAAGGTTGCTTGATGAGAACGGATAAAATTTGTCTTGCACCCAACTGAATATCTTAGTACAGAAAGTCAATGCAATCGGAGAAGGTTTGATGACATCGACAATGTTAGAATTTCTGCCTATTTTTTTACTATTGGGATTTGTCTTTATATACCACATGGGTTGCTTTTTGGAATTTCGAGCTTAGATTAAAGAGAGTTTTGAGAGAGTAATTACCATAGTTAATACCCTCATCCTCAAGCTCTCTTTCCCATAGGAGTTCATCATTCAATCCATTGCTTAAGCATTTATTAATCTATTCAATAGCTTGGATTAAACTATGAACTCCAACATTCATTGATCTTCCAGTTGCACTCCATATTGGAAAATCATTATGCTAAGATCCTTGAATGCTAAGCTCATGGGAATCTTCTCTAGATCTTTATTGCATATCATTCATTAGAGAAGATCAGACCAAACCCTAAACCCAACAACCTCGCACCGTCGATTGGTGCATCTACAAATGGTTGCTATTCAAGGGAGCTGAAGACTCTTCATCAGCAAGAAGAGCTTCAATAAAGTGCTACAAAGGGACTCACTCACTTATCAATAAGTATATAGAGTCTATTGAGTCTAAAGCAATTTTCTTTTGTAGGATTGGGATTCAGAGTTTGAATTGAAAACTCTCCATAGTCCTTTCGTAGGCCTCTGACGGGAGTTACGTGTAGGCCCCTGTGTGGGACCTTGGCCTATGTACCTAAACCTTAGGCCCTTGTGTAGGACCTTGACTTGTGTGCCTAAACCTTAGGCCCTTGTGTAACACCTCGAACTTTTCAATACCCGAGTATTGAAAGTTCTCAAGTATTACCATGAAATTTAACGTATTATGTACATGTGTACGATACCAATCTAGCTATCCTAACCTTACATCCATTCTCCAACACGAATTTGACCGTTGTGAATAATCTCCATTCATAAATCAAGACATTTGACCGTTGATTTTGAGATAGGATCATCATATACCCAAGTATTATCACTTGTCCATCATAATCAACCGTTCAGTCAACTATTCACCGCTAGGTAAAGATATCTAACCATCCACTCTGAGTTTGGACTACCTGATCATAGTGAACTAGATACTTGATCTCAGCATCCACTCGTACACATATCAAATTGAGATTCTAATCCTTTCATCTTGTTCGCCACATAAGAATGTGCTTAGCCCACCATCAAAACTACAATCTAAGAAACCTATACATGTGAACAAGTCACTTGAATGTAACGATATACATGTTCTACCTCTTAATCACTCCAAAAACTCACGTGTGATCATCCATTTATGAAACTGACCGTACGCCCACTTACATACATGATCAGAGTACTAACCATCAAGTTTTTCTATTTTTAACATGTCATCTGACCATCCATTATGTTGGTTGATATACGTACATTCCCTTAATTAGTTTGGTGAATAATTCCTTATTCGTAATGATTTAGATATAAGTTCTTTTGTAAGAATTACTTAGAAACGTGCCTATAACCATGTAGAACTATTAGATTTTTTAAAACTCTCATATCAGCAATAATTACGAAAATACCATTAACCTAGACCCATGAATTCTAGATCACATGGTTCTCACGATCCGTTTGATGTGAAATTTTATACCATGCTTATATATCATAAATTAACCATACATGTCAAATTTCAGCCCTTAGATCATTGTAAAAGTGACCCAATTAACAAATCTGCCCCTTAACCGTTGATTTTGGTGTCCATCTAGTGAAAAAACCACATCGGTAGTCATAGTATGATATTTCCCTTCACACGAACGATTTGGATTACTCATCATATGAACCAAGTGTGAAATATGAAGACCCCACTTTGGTAGACTTTTCCTTACGCACGAAGTTTTCCTGTCAAGGCCTACCAACTCCTTATAAATCTGGATCTTTCGATTTAACCACTTCCTTTCGTCCATTACAACTCCAATTTGGACCACACTCTAGTCTCATATGACTATGAGCTTATACAAAATTTAGGCCCCGATCTATGATCCTACACCGTTGAAGGTTGAAGTCGGTTCCTTCCTTTTAGTACAAAGGTGAAATTTTAAATTTAGGTTTTTTCCACCATCGATCAACCGCCAAATTTTTTTCAACTGTTTCTCTATCTTAACTACATATTTCTCCCAAAATTCTGCCCTGATCATTAAGTGTTGATCGTTAATTAAGATTAAGTTCATTTTGGCACCCGTTAAGAGAATTTTCAAGATAGGTCAATCTAAATTTCAAATCACCAAGAAAATCATAAACCTCAGCTTTATTCGATGACTCTGACACAATAAACAAATTAGATGTAAATAAAGATTGTCAAAAAAGGGCAAATTGGAGAAACCCATTCCAAGTAGGATGGGAAACACACTCCTCTCACACGCCCACTCATTTATAAAATGAGCGTGCGTCCCCTCTCCACTCACACGCCCACCTCTTAAACATCCAAGGAGAAGGAGAAAGAGAGAGAGAGAGAAAGAGAAAGAAAAAGAAAAAGAAAAAGAAAAAGAAAAAGAAAGAAAAAGAAAGAGAAAGAAAGAGGAGTAGGAGAAGCCTAGACGCCCTCTTCCTTCTCCATATGTATGGTGTCTCCTTCTTGCTCAAGCGATGTCGTAATTCATGTAGAAACTTTTCATGTAGAGGATTTCCTACATGAATATCTACCTAGGATTTAGATTTAAGTTGTTATGATTTATCTTGCCTTTTACATGCTTTGCTTTCATGTTACTATAATTCTCTCCCTACAATTGTTTAATTTACCACCAACAATATTTATCCCTTGGGAATTATGGTTAAAGTATAATTTTAATTATGCATGATCCTTATTAATTTATGTGGGGTGATGGATACAAGCCTTGCCCTTGCCTTTACCAATTTTGTTGAGTTAGCCCTTGCTACTCTCCTCTCTGTTAAGTTAGCCCTTGTTACTCTCCTCTTTTGTTAAGTTAGCCATTTCTACTCTTCTCTTTTATTATGTTAGCCATGTGCTACCTCCCTTTATAGCAAAGGCATGTGTCTTGAAATTTCAAAACTCTCATGATTCAATTTATTTATCTATCAATGCAAGTGATATGTTAGAGGTATCATAACTAGTGATTCAAATATTTATCGTGGACGTAATGCGTTTCGGGTAGCGGCCCTCTTGATCGACAAGTAATTCCATACGTTGGTTAGCGTGGTGCACAATCGAAGTAAGCAAATCATCATGCGTGTTACATCACTTTTCGGGATTTGATGTTACAAATAGTCATTACATGAACATATTGTGTCATGTAAATCCCCCGATCACATTGTTGTGTCGCCTTGAGATGTTCGTATAAATTCACGTTAACGTTGGACACGCTGGCGAATCTCCGTAGTTATGGGATGCAGGGCGAGTTGAGTTTTCTATAAATTATATTCGACATTGAGATGATCACTACGTATGATGAGTCGTACACACTTTGCAAGGCATGCATTCATGTAGATTGGTTGCGCATGTTGATACCTCTTGTAGTGGTGGAGTACGTAACGTATCACAACTTTTATATTACTTCATAAATCTCTTGAATTATTGTTAATCTTAAAGGATAACCACCATTATGAGTAGGGCATTGAAACTCTCCAATCGTACAGATGATGCAGGTGATGCACAGATCAAAGACCTAGAGGACCATCTTGAAATGGCCAAGCTATATGTCCTAAAGGGGGGGGGGGGGGTGAATAGGACTATGCCAAATTTAAATTAATTACAACGGAATTTAAATAACAAGATAGCCAAATAAAGTAAATCAATCCTCAATGCATAAATGAATAGCAACCTCAATAAACAAGTATTGAGAGATTGATACAAAAGTTGTTTTAAAGACAACCTTACACCAAAAACCAAAGTTTATGGTAGGACAACCTGATTTCTAAAAAGATCTTTGTATCAAGAACTCAAACTTTCTAGGAATAATCAAATTGAAACAAAACAGAAGAATAGAATGTAATTGATTGTTCTAGGGACAACCATACACCATAGAAATGGCAGGGCAACCTTACTAGAACAATAAAGTTCAAATAAAGAAATAGCTTGAAATAAATTGCAGAAATTTAAATCTAAACAATTACAACATTGCCCACTGAGCTTGAAATTAAAATGATTACAACATTCACATCCACATATATACCACAAAAAGAATAATCAAAGATAGGAAAATAAAGCACACTTCCACTCAACACAAGGAGATATAGTGGTTCGCCTGTGTGTACACCAACTGTTCAAAAACAGCCACACAGAATGCCACTCCACTCCTAATATCCTCACACAGGGAATATTAGCGTTCACTATCAAGTAGGTTTTCACAGGTTCACCCAAAACCTTTACAATTGTGTCTTTTTCAAAGGGCTTACACAATTAAAAAAACCCTCACTTCTGAGTTTTCTGGCTCTCCTCAGATAACCAACAGCTTTGAAATTTTTCTGGCTTAACCTCAAATAAAACCAAAATAAATGAATTTAGAGTAAATGTAAAATACCTGAATTTCTTCTTTGTTGTAGCAGCCCAGAAGAACCAAGTTGGAGTAGAGATTTGAATGTCAAAGTTCAGTGCCCAATACTCACTTTATAATGGTTCTAATTTTTAATAAATTTTAATTTAAAACAAATGGGCTAGCTAGAATTGATTTTGATTCCAGTAAAAGGAAAATAAAACTTCCTCTTTACAGATTAGATTGGAATGAAAGAAACAAAATCAATTAACAAAGCTAAAGAAATAGAATATTAAATAAGCACACTTAGCTTTAAACGGAGCACAGATTTATCTCTCAGAAGGCTGAATTAAATTAGCTTGAATGGTCTATTTAATTCTGAGATTCGTGCTCTATTTATAGTGTGAAAAAATCATGTCTTCGACTAGTCTTAGGTCGCTACGACTGGTCGTAGGTCTCCTTCCATTGGTCGAAGCAAAGTGCAAATCATCACTGTAGTTTGAGTCGAAGGTCTACGACTGATCGAAGAACTAGTCGACACTGTTCCTACGACTAGTCGAACAGTCCCCAGGACTAGTCGAAGCTTAACAGAAAATATCCGAATTTTACAACAAACTTACGACCGATCCAGGAAATCTTTAGACAGGTCAAAGCAGTGTTAGGACTAGTTGACTAGAGACCAGGACTAGTTTTAGAACAGGCCAGACTCACTTAAATAAAATATGTGAATTATGTATCCAAAGTGGCCTACTCTAAAGGTCAACCTATGGTTAGTCAAACCTCAATAGTGAAGTAAGGACATTGAAACTTAAGGACCTTGAAAGTAGTGAAGCTTGAAGTCTTGATGTAGTTCAAACTGATGTAGTTCAAACTTGAAAGCATATTCAGATCTTGAGATTAAACTTGATGTCTTGATATTGAACTTGAAGGCTTCTTGAGATCTTGAGATAGAACTTGAAAGCTTCTTGAGATCTTGAGATTGTACTTGAAAGCTTCTTAAACTTTGAAAGCATCTTGAGATCTTGACTTGAGAGCAGTGCTTGTCCATCAAAGTTGATCTTAAGTAGCGCTTTGATCTTCACATATGCAAGCTTCATAACAGTGTCTTTGGCACTATAAATTTGACAACAAAAGGGCTATTAACAATAGCACTTACAATCTCCCCCTTTGTCAAATTAGTGACAAAACACACTTCCAAGATATGTTAGTTCATTGAATATCTGATTAACGAATCATGCACCAATTGTTATCAACTAGCACAGTAACATGAACCTGCATATCAATAGTCTCTCTCTTCTACACATACACCCCAATGCACAATGCTACTCCATTCATATGAGCATAAGAGCATATGAGCATTATTCTCCCCCTTTTTGTCACAAGAGGACAAAGGAAGCACAGAACAAATTAACTGAGGAGCAATAAATAGAGAGATATAGGAGAGGTAATAAGACAAGATAACAGAAAATAGAAAAACCAACGCACATAATTCATAAACTGAGTGAAGTCATAGATAGCAACAATCTCCCAACCAGTTGAAACATAAGAATAGTAAAGTTATTACAAATTAGATTACTGAAAAGAACTAATCTGAACTGGATGAAGGAGCAGGGATGGAAGGATCAAGTTTATGCATGCCTTTGTTCAAGCGCCGAAGATATTTACGCATATACTTGAATTGTAAATCATGAGCAACAGACATGTTTTCCATCTTAACATTAATATTTTTAACCTTATCCTCCAATGCATGCAGACGTGCATCAAAGTCAGAAGGTTCAAAATCTAGATCATTCGTAGAATCAGAATCAAGTTCTTCAAAGATATCATCCATATTAATATCATCAGAAGGAGGATCACCAGCTACTTCCTCATGTGCTGCTTCAGCATTGCCAACACCATCACCTTGACTAGGGAGTAACTCCAACCTCATCTTATTTAAGTTAGAATTATTGAATATTAGATGACGGATAGGGGCCTCTCCAACTGGCATATCGACTAACACATGATAGCCAACACAGTCATCAAATAAGCAAAAGGAATGTCACTGTTTCCAGGATGGAGACAGAAATTAATAATGAAGTGACAAATCAAGGAAGGTAAACAGATAGACCTACCACTGGGAATAGCATGAAGAACACGAACTATGAAGGAAGTCAATTCAGATTTATTACCCGATTGAGGATATAAGTTAGACACAAAGATTTTGTGAAGAACTCTGTATTTGCGTAACAAATACCTTACGGGAAGCGCATTCCCTTTATGAGTCCATTGAGCATTCAAATTGCATAAATCTTTAGTGAGGAGACGATTTTTAGATTTTGAGGGTTTGTCAGATAAGATATAGATAGGAATCCCCTCATCATTCACAGGAATATCCGTAAGAGCTGAAATCAAATGACGATCAATGTCAAATGGTCCTTCTCTAGTGGTTATTTTAAAAGTTAAGTTCTCCAGTGAAAAATCACATATACATGCAAACATGGACTGAGCAATGGACCGGTATGCTGGCCCACCCCAATGTAATAAGTTATCCCAACCTACAGCTTGAATCATAGGAAGGATATCAAAAGGAGCAACATGATTAATAGAAACTTGATGTTCAACAATAACATTGCGTAATCTAATATCGTGAACATAAGATGGATCATCATCGGGAAGTCGAAGATGACGCTTAGTGAGAGGGGCTAATCTGGAAGAAGAAGACGGACCACGGAATGTTGCTTTTCTCCCTCTAGATGCCATTTGCAACAAAGATTTAAAGAAAAGAGTTGCAAAGTTTTGAGAAGAGGGTTTGCTCAAATTAGATTTTTCAAAAGGAAAACCCCAAATCTCAACAAAAATTGAAATGTACAACTTCAAGAGGAAAAGAGAAGTAATCTAGACACAAATCCACAAGAAATAAGCAAATGAAGCACTAACCTTAAAGGATTTGGAAGGTGGGTTCGACAGGCCGAGCGTCGGCTAGTCGAAGAAGAAAGAAGAAATGAGAAAGAAAGAGTTTTTCCCCTAATTAAAAGTGATTCATGCGATCTACGACTGGTCGTGGGTTTTCTTCGACAGGTCGTACCATGACAGGTCAAGGAAATCCTCGACTGGTCGAGTACCACCAAAAAATCAGATTTTCATGCATATTTCAAAAAATTGAAAATTTAATCTAGCAAATATATACAATATGATACAAATAGGCATAAATAATTATTTTAAAATGCACATGGCAAGATCAAATTTCATTTTCTTAAACCTACTTTTGTTGAGCGGTTTAGTAAAAATATTAGCACGTTGATTCTCGGTAGGAATATAATCCAATGATATTACCTTTTCATCAACTAAATCTCGAATATAATGAAATCTAATATCAATATAATTAGTACGAGAATGCTGAATTGGATTTTTCGAAATATTTATAGCACTGGTATTATCACAATATAACAACATAGAATCCTATTTAATTCCATAATCACTTAGCATACGTTTCATCCAAACAAGCTGTGTACAAGCATTACCAGCTGCAATATATTCAACTTCAGCTGTTGAAAGTGATATAGAACTTTGTTTCTTACTAAGCCAAGAAACTAAACAGTTTCCAATAAAAAAACAACCACCACTGATTGATTTTCTATCATCAAGATTACCAGCCCAGTCAACATCTGAGTACCCAGCTAATTGAATACTAGTCTCATGCGGATAGCATAGACTGAGATTAACAGTACTAGCAACATAGCGTATAATTCGTTTGACTGCAATCAAATGCAATTCTTTAGGTTCAGATTGATATCTAGCACAAATACCAACACTTAGAGCAATATCGGGTCTACCAGCAGTTAAATACAGTAAACTACCAATCATACTCCGATATAGTTTCTGATCTACATTTTTACCTGCAGAATCATTTGAGAGTTTCAAAGTTGTACTCATAGGAGTATCAAAATTCTTACCATTCTCATATCCAAATCTCTTAACTAAATTTATAGCATATTTGGATTGAGATATGAACATCCCATCAGGTTGTTGTTTTACTTGCAACCCAAGGAAGTAATTCAATTCCCCAACCATGCTCATTTCAAATTGAGATTTCATCAAATCTACAAACTCAATAGTCATGTCAGTATAAGTAGATCCATAAATGATATCATCAACGTAGATTTGAACCATTAAGATATCTTCGTTATATTTCTTAACAAACAATGTTTTATCAACACTTCCCATCTGAAAGTTATTACAAAGTAAAAACTTAGTTAATTTCTCATACCATGCTCTGGGAGCTTGTTTAAGACCATACAAAGCTTTTTTAATACGGTATACATGATCAGTAAACTTAGGATCTTCAAATCCAATAGGTTGTTCAACATACACTTCTTCGTGTAAATCGCTATTTAAAAAGGCACTCTTAACATCCATTTGAAAATTTTTAATCTTTCTAAAGCAAGCAATGGATATAAAAAGTCTTATTGATTCAATATGAACAACTAGGGCAAAGGTTTCATCATAATCAATACCTTCAATTTGAGTGTACCCTTGTACAACTAATCTTGCCTTGTTTCTAATAATATTCCCAAGCTCGTCAGAATTATTTTTAAAAATCCATTTTGTTCCAATAATGTGTTTATCTTTAGGTCTAGGAACAAGATACCAGACATCATTTCGAACAAATTGATTAAGTTCTTCTTGCATTGCAACAATCCAGTTTTCATCAGCAATAGCTTCTTTTACGTTAGATGGCTCTATCTAGGTTGTAAAACATATGTAATTACATATATCCTCAAGTTTTCTACGTGTACGAACACCAGTGAGAGGGTTTCCAAGATTCTGTGTGGTTGGATGATCTTTAACAGTCCTCAATTCAGAATCAGTCTGAATAGATGAAGTGTCAGATTTATCAATTACTAGAACTTCATCATTATCTGAACTTGAGACTGAAGTGTTCAAGTGATCATCAATGACCACACTGATGGACTCTTGAATCACACCAGTCCTTTTGTTCAGAACCCTATAAGCTCGACTATTTAAAGAGTATCCTAAAAAGATCCCTTCATCACTCTTCGTATCGAACTTTCCCAAATTTTCACGATCTCGTAAAATATAACACTTGCTGTCAAAAACTCGAAAGTATTTGACAGTAGACTTTTTATCAAACTATAATTCGTAAGCCATTTTATTATTACCTTTACTAGTGTAAACCCGGTTAATGATGTAGCAAGCTGTATTAACTGCTTCAGCCCAAAGATTCTTAGAGAGCTTCATACTATTCAACATGACATTAGTCATTTCTTGAAGCACTCTATTTTTTCTTTCAACAATACCATTTTGTTGAGGAGTTTTGGGTGCTGAGAATTCATGTAATATTTCTTGGTCACTACAGAACTTCTCAAAACCGCTATTCTCAAATTCAGATCCATGATCACTACGAATCTTACTGACTTGAGAACTCTTTTCAGTTTGAATCCTTTTAAGAACCTTTTTCACTTCTTCAAGGGTTTCTGATTTGTCCCTTAAGAAGACAACCCATGTATATCTGGTAAAATCATCCACTATTACTAAGATATATCTTTTCCCACCTCGACTTTCTGTCCTTGTAGGTCCTGCAGGATCCATATGGAGAAGCTCGAGTGGTCTTGATGTGGTATTAGAATTCACCTTTTTGTGTGAGTTCCTTGTTTGTTTGCCAATCTGATATTCACCACATATTTTATCCAATTTTTTTAGTTTGGCTAGACCTCTTATAAGTTCTTGTTTGCTCAATCTATATAGATTTCGGTAGTGTACATGTCCAAGACGTTTGTGCCACAAATCAGTCTCGTCTGTATGGACCATGTAACACAATTGATTAGATGAACAAGATTCACTTACAATATAGCAGTTTTCAGACATTCTTTGTCCAGTTAATATTACCGAGCCTTTGTTATTTAGAATCTCACAGCTTTGATTAGAAAACCGTACACTATGGTTATTATCGTATATTTGAGATATGCTAAGCAAGTTATGTTTTACACCTTCTACATATAAGACATTCTTGAATAAAGGAAGGTTATAAAGTTGAACCGTACCTTGGCCCATAATCTTGCAGTTGCTGCCATCACCAAATGTGACTGAACCATCAGTCATGTCTTTGAGATCGGTGAATAAACCTTTATCACCAGTCATCTGCCTTGAACATCCACTGTCTAGATACCATTTAGAATAGCTTGTAGCTTTGAAAGCAGTGTGAGCAACTAAACAAGTGACTTTGGGGACCCATTTCAGAACTGTTTTGGGTTTAGGAACATAGTTGGTCTTCTTCTGTTTATAGTTGTGGTAATGACCTATTGACTTAGATTTTAAGAGCTCCTTGAGTAAATCAACTATTTTTTCAGCCAAAGGATTTTGGTTTTATTTTTTATAGTTGAAATAATTACTTTAGGTTTTTGAAAAGATTTAGAGTTTTTAGAAAACATTTGATTTTTCCCTTTTGAGTTTAAGGTCACTCCCTTTACAAACTTGGGATGAGTGTTCTTCAGTTTAGGAGGAATACACTTATCATAGCCCAAACTGGATCGATCACCACATTTTCTCGATCCTGATAAGAGTTTTTCTAATTTAGGATCACCTTGGGCATATTTCCAGGTTTCCTTTAAACTCAGAAGAGAAGATACTTCATTTTTTAGTTTCTCAATTTCAGATTTCAAATCTTCAATACGAGATGTTTTGAATTCTAATCACATTTTGATTTTTCAAAACTATCTAAAATTTGGGATTTTTCTAAAACAAGTAAGTCGAAGCATTCTTTGAGTTTAAAAAACTTTTCTTTTTGAAGTTTAAGCTTCACAGCAATTTTACAACTTTTCTTGTATAGGGCATTGTAAGCATCTTGAAGATCTTCTTCATTTTCATAATCACTATTCAAATTTTCTTCACTAGTTGAATCATCATGATATGAAAAAGTGAACTTGGCTAGAGTCATAAGGGCCTTAACTTCATTGCCTGACTCGGTTTCAAAATCTTCTGAATCAGAAGTAGTTTCAGACTCAGATGATTCATCCCAAGTAGCCAACATACCCTTCCTTTTGGGTTTGTCCTTTTTAGGACATTTGTTTGCTAAATGCCCATATTCATAGCAGTTGTAACACTGACTATCTTTCAAGGATTTTCGAGTTTTGGGTCTAAATTTCCTTTTATCATTTGATTGTTGAAGATAGACCCTTTTCTTACTTTTGAAAATCTTATAAAACTTCTTAGCTAAAAGAGCCATATCATCTTCAGAATCAGAATTTTCTTCAGAAACAATTTTAGAAGATTTAAGAGCTATAGATTTTCCTTTAGGAGCTTTAAAGTTTAACTTATATATTTGTAAAGAACCAACTAGTTCTTCTACCCTCATATTGTCCGTCTCACGAAGTTCCTGGTTTGCGGTTACTTTGGAATTGAACTGTTTAAGAAGTGAGCGTAGTATTTTTGCACACACTTTACTTTCTGGGATTTTATCGCCAAGACCCCACATTGAGTTTACAATGTCATTTAATCTTGTGTAAAAGTCCATGAACATTTCATTCTCCTCCATATGAATTTCTTCAAATTTGGTTATGAGGAGTTGGACTTTAGATTTTTTGACAATTGATATACCCTCATGTGTCATTTCTAATATATCCCAAGCTAGTTTTGCAGAATCACAAGATATAATTCTTTTGAATTCATCCGGTGATAGTGCACAAGTAATTGCATTTAGTGCTTTAGTATTTGCACTACTCTCACTTTTCTGAAGTATGGTCCAAGAAAAATAAGTTGTTATTTTTGTGGTTTTTGAACCATCAACACCAGTCACTTCAGTGGTAGGAGGGATCCATTCATTCACTATGGCTAGCCACCCATTTTCATCCATGGATTTGAGGAAGATCCTCATCCTGGCTTTCCAATAGGCATAATTGGTGCCATCAAAAGGTGGAGGCCTAGTGACTGAAAGGCTATCAAAATTTGATATTTTATATAAAGCTTAGATCGTTAGCTCAGGAAGTAAATCAAATAAAAAGCAATAAGAGCAAGCTATTAGGCTTCGATACCACTTGAAATGGCCAAGCTATATGTCCTAGAGGGAGGGTGAATAGGACTATGACAAATTTAAATTAATTACAGCAGAATTTAAATAACAAGATAGCCAAATAAAGTAAATCAATCCTCAATGCATAAATGAATAACAACCTCAATAAACAAGTATTGAGAGATTGATACAAAAGTTGTTCTAAGGACAACCTTACACCAAAAACCAAAGTTTATGGTAGGACAACCTGATTTCTAGAAAGATCTTTGTATCAAGAACTCAAACTTTCTAAGAATAATCAAATTGAAACAAAACAGAGGAATAAAATGTAATTGATTGTTCTAAGGACAACAATACACCATAGAAATGGCAGGGTAACCTTACTATAACAATAAAGCTCAAATAAAGAAATAGCTTGAAATAAATTGCAGAAATTTAAATCTAAACTATTACAACATTCCCCACTGAGATTGAAATTAAAATGATTACAACATTAACATCCACATACATTCCACAAAAAGAATAATCAAAGATAGGAAAATAAAGCACACTTCCACACAACACAAGGTGTTATAGTGGTTCGCCTGTGTGTACACCAACTGTTCAAAAACAGCCACACAGAATGCTACTCCACTCCTAATATCCTCACACAGGGGATATTAGCGTTCACTATCAAGTAGGTTTTCACAGGTTCACCCAAAACCTTTACAATTGTGTCTTTTTCAAAGGTCACACAATTAAAAAAACCCTCACTTCTGAGTTTTCTGGCTCTCCTCAGATAACCAACAACTTTGAGATTTTTTTGGCTTAACCTCAAATAAAACCAAACTAAATGAATTTACAATAAACGTAAAATACCTGAATTTCTTCTTTGTTGTAGCAGCCCAGAAGAACCAAGTCGGAGTAGAGATTTGAATGTCAAAGTTCAGTGCCAATACTCACTTTATAATGGTTATAATTTCTAATAGATTTTAATTTAAAACAAATGGGCTAGCTAGAATTGATTTTGATTCCAGTAAAAGGAAAATAAAACTTCCTCTTTACAGATTAGATTGAAATGTAAGAAACAAAATCAATTAACAAAGCTAAAGAAATAGAATATTAAATAAGCACACTTAGCTTTAAACGAAGCACAGATTTATCTCTCAGAAGGCTAAATTAAATTAACTTGAATGGTCTATTTAATTCTGAGATTCGTGCTCTATTTATAGTGTGAAAAAATCACGTCTTCGACTGGTCTTAAGTCGCTACGACTTGTCGAAGATCCAACAGATATTTGAAAATTCAGGCGCGATAAGATAAGACAGTTTCACAACTGGTGGATGGGCACCTTCGACTAGTCGTAAGTCTCCTTTGACTGGTCGAAGCAAAGTGCAAATCATTGCTGTAGTTTGAGTCAAAGGTCTATGACTGATCGAAGAACCAGTTGACATTGTTCCTACGACTAGTCGAACAGTCCCCAGGACTAGTCGAAGCTTAACAGAAAATATCCGAATTTTACAACAAACTTACGACTGATCCAGGAAATCTTTAGACTGGTCGAAGCAGTGTTAGGACTAGTCGACCAGAGACCAGGACTAGTCTTAGAATAGGCCAGACTCACTTAAATAGAATATGTCAATTATGTATCCAAAGTGGCCTACTCTAAAGGTCAACCTATGGTTAGTCAAACCTCAATAGTGAAGTAAGGACATTGAAACTTAAGGACCTTGAAAGTAGTGAAGCTTGAAGTCTTGATGTAGTTCAAACTTGAAAGCATATTCAGATCTTGAGATTAAACTTGAGGTCTTGATATTGAACTTGAAGGCTTCTTGAGATCTTGAGATAAAACTTGAAAGCTTCTTGAGATCTTGAGATTGAACTTGAAAGCTTCTTGAACTTTGAAAGCATCTTGAGATCTTAACTTGAGAGCAGTGCTTGTCCATCAAAGTTGATCTTAAGTAGCGCTTTGATCTTCAGATATGCAAGCTTCATAACAGTGTCTTTGGCACCATAAATTTGACAACGAAAGGGCTATTAACAATAGCACTTACACATCTCCCTATGAAAGATTATACTGAAAAAATAAGAAGATAGTTTTTGTAAGTGCTATAATATTTAACGCACATTTTATACCTTGTTTGTCAAATTTCGTCTTCTCAAAACATCTTAGAAAATGCTCTTCAAGTTGGTTCAAGATCAAGGTTCAAGACTAGCTTAAGTTGAAGATTAAGCTCAACCTCAAGTTGAAGTACACAACATGAAATCAAAGATCTACTAATGTCCTAGTAGAAGATCAAGCTCCTCAAAGAAGTTCAAGACTCTAATCTACTTCAAGACAATGAAGTTCAGTCCATACAGGTATTATAAATCCTAAAAAGACCTTAGGTTTAGGTGCTTTCAAAATATATTTAAAATTGGGTTTTTATGCTTGTATTAAGTTGAGTTTCGACCAACCCAAGTCTTGGTTCGACCTGTCTAAGAATTTCTCAACTAGTCCTAATTCTAGCCAAAGTTAAAACAGAAATTGTGTTGCACCTTCGACTAGTAGAGTGGATTCTTCAACCAGTCGAAGGACACTCTTCGACCAGTTGAGTGTTCCTCGACTCGAAGTCCAACAACTAAAACCGTTCATACTCTGGCATCTTCGATCAGTCGAGCAGGGCCTTCGACCAGTTGAAGATCTATTAAATCTTATCCCGTTCAAATCTGAAAATCCATTGGAGTAGAATCCAGTGCTTAGACAAGTCGAAGACTATCTTAGATGAGTCGAAGCAATAACTTCTTTGCCTATAAATTGAGATTCTTTCTCAATCTGAAAATACAATTCATGTCTACCAAAATCCTTCTGCAAGAGAGAGAAAAGCCTCAGTTATTGTCAAGCTATTAAGTGGTATTTATAAATTATTTTTATAGCTTCTTTTGTGTATTCCTTAATCTCTAATTCTATCATTCTGATTCTAAAAAAGAGAGAATACTCTTCTGTAAGTGCTATGTTGTAATTCGAGCACCCGGTATTGTCAAATTTTGTTGTGTCAAACCACTTGGAGTCAATATCTTGTTATGATAAGATGGAAAGTTCACCTTCAAGTCATCATCACCTCTTTTACATTTTCAAGTTGAAGAACATTGCCAAAGGTCGAATACAAGCTCAAATTCAAGTTCTTTACCTCTACCTCAAGTTTTAAGTACTCAATCTCATTTTACAAGATCACTACCTCAAGCTTAAAGTCTCATGAACACAAGCTCATGCTCAAGTTTAAGACTATAAGGTCAACCTTCACGTACTTCAAGATAATCGAGTTACTGAAGCCATCGATGTTTCGATATTTCAAACTCACATTCAAGGTATGGATGACCCTAGATTAACCATAGGTTAGGTCATATTAATTGCATATTGAATTTGGGTCAATGTATAAATTTATAAGTTTTTCTTCGATTAGTCCTATTCATTGTTCGACTAGTCTAGGCACTGGTTTGACCAGTCCAAAGTGTTTCTCGACTAGTCCAAGATTTGTTGAGAATTTTTGTGAATTTTTTGTTGTGGCTTGACCAGTCGTGCACACTGATTGACCAGTCGAGTGAACAGTCTCGACCAGCCGAACAATGCTCGACTCAAAGTCCAGCAGGCTTTTCTGGTCCCACTCGACCAGTCGAGTAATGGGTTTATCTTATCGCGCTAGAAATTTTAAAAATTTGTTGGTGCTTCGGCCAGTCGAACCGACCCTTAGACCAGTCGAGGGAACAAATCTTTTACCTATAAATAGAGGACGAATCTCAAAGTTTTTCATTCATTCCAAGCCCAATCAAGTCATCACTCTGAGATATAAGTCCCTGCAATTGTGAAGCTATTACGCATTCATTTTATATTCATTTTATAGCTTTTTGAATTTGATTTTGTGATCTCTTTATTCAACTTTGTTGTATTAAAAAAGGGAATTGTAATTTACCCTTTTGAGATCAAAATCAAATCAAGCTAGCCCAAGTTAATTTAATTTAAAAAACATTTAGACTTAGAACCCTTTCATTTGTGAGATTGGACATTAAACATCTACGTCTACATCGAATTGTTTCTACCGGGCTACATCAGAAGAAGAATCTTCAGATAAGTACAATTTCATTTTCTACAATTTTGGTTTGTGAGATTCAGCCAGGAAAAACTCATTGTGGAGTTTTTGTGATTTTGTAAGTCCATTTGAAAAACACAATTGTGAATGTTTAAAGGTGAACCTTGGAAAACCTTATTTCTTAGTGAAAGCCAATATCCCGTAGGTGTGGATATTGGGAGTGGAGTAGTTGTGTGGCTATTTGCGAACAGTTGGTGTACACACACGAACCACTATAATTCTTGGAGTTTGGATTATGATTGTGATGTATGTGTGGTGAGAATGTTGTAATTTTCTTTATGCACTTGTGGTGAATGTTGTAATAACTTAGTTTATTTCCTTTGCCTCTTTATTGGTTTGATTTTTTTATACTTACCAACGTTCTAGTAATTGTCCTGCCATAAGCCTTTGGTTTTTGGTGTTAAGTTGTCCTTAGAATTCAGTTTGTATCAACCTCTCAAGACTAGTCCATTTGAGGTTACTATTTAATTGTGCTATCTATCTTTGTATTTCACATTTAATTTTTATTTGGCATAGTCCTATTCCCCCCCCCCCCCCCCCTCCCCCTCCTCCTTAGGACTTAGAGCTCGGCCTTTTCAAGTGGTATCAGAGCCTAATAGCTCATTCATTTGGATTTATTTCTTGAGCTAAGCGATCTCGAGATTTTAATGTGTCAAATTTTGATAGTCTCTCTATTACTAGGCCTCCACCTTTTAATGGATCCAATTATGCTTATTAGAAAGCCAGGATGAGGAACTTTTTGAGGTCCATCGATGAGAGTGTGTGGCAAGCCACAGTGACTAGATGGAACCCACCTACATCTGAAGTTCTAGGTACTGATGGAACTAAATATATTAAAATTACACCTTATTATTCATGGACCACTCTTCAAAAAAATGAGAGTAGTGCCAATGCCAAAGCTTTAAATGCAATCACTTGCGCACTATCACCAGATGAATTAAAAAGAATTATATCTTGTGATACTGCAAAGCAAGCCTGGGATATCTTATAAATGACACATGAGGATACGACTATCCTCAAAAAGTCAAAACTTCAAATCCTTACCACTAAGTTTGAGAAAATACGTATGGAAGAAAGTAAAACATTCATAGACTTCTATACTAAATTGAATGACATAGTCAACTCAATGTGGGGTCTTGGAGATAGCATCCCAGAAAGTAAAGTTTGTGCAAAGATATTGCGCTCATTGCCTAAAAGGTTTAATTCTAAGGTGACTGTCATTCAGGAACTTCATGACACGGATAATATAAGGGTTGAAGAGCTTGTCGGTTCTTTACAAACCTATGAGTTAAATTTCAAGGCTCCTAAAGGTAAGTCCATAGCCCTTAAGTCATCTAAATGTATTTCTCAAGATAATACTAGTAATTCTGATTGTGAAAATTCAGAGGATGATATGGCACTATTAGCCAAGAAGTTTTATAAGATTTTTAAAAGCAAAAAGAGAGTTGATTTTCAAAAACCCTCTGAGAAGAAAAAGAGTAAATCTAAAAATTGAAAATCTCTTAAAGACAGTCAATGTTTCAACTGCCGTGAATACGGGTATTTGGCAAACAAGTGTCCAAAGAAGGACAAATCAAAGAAGAAAGGTATGTTAGCCATATGGGATGAATCGTCTTGCTCTGAAGCTTCTTCTGAGTCAGATGATTCTGAACCTGAATCTTCTAATGAGGTCAAAGCCTTAATGACTCTAGCCAGAGTCACTTCCTCAGAGAGTTGTGATTCAACTTATGATGAAAATCTGAGGAGTGACCCTGAAAACGATGATGATTTACAAGATGCCTATAATGCCCTATACAGGGAAAGTTGTAAGATAGCTGTAAAACTTAAACTTCAAAAAGAAAAAATTTTAAAGTTAAAAGAATATTTTGAAAAACTAGTTTTAGAAAAATCGTATCTTTCCAATTGTTTTTAAAAGACTAAATGTGATTTAGATTTCAAAACGTCCCAAGTTGAAAATCTAAAATCAGAAAATGAAAAACTAAAACTATAAGTCTCTTCTCTCGTGAGTTCAAAGGATACTTGGAGGTATGCCCAGGGTGATCCTAAACTAGAAAAATCGCTAACCGGATCAAGGAAATGTGGAGATAGATCTAATTTGGGCTATGATAAAAATACGCCTCTAAAAATTAAGATTACTCCTCCTAAGTTTGTTAAGGGAGAGTCCTCCAACTCAAAAGGGAAAAGTCTGAATCAAAATGGTTTTAAAAATCCTGAAACTTTTCAAACTACCAAACCTAATATTAACCATATCAATCATAGAAATCAGAATTATAACCCCTTAGCTGAGAAGATTATGGATTTACTCAAGGAGCTTCTGAAATCTAACTCGAATGGTAGAACTTATAACAACTACAAGCGTAGAAAAACCAACAATGTTCCAAAACCCAAAATGGTAATAAAATAGGTCCCTAAGGTTACTTGTCTCGTTGCCCACACTGCTTTCAAGGCTTCGAGTCAATCAAAGTGGTACCTAGATAGTGGTTGCTCTAGACACATGACAGGTGATAAAGATTTGTTCACCAACTTCAAAGATATGAATGATGGTTCGGTCACATTTGGTGATGGTAGAAACTGCAGAATAATCGGCCAAGGTACGGTTTAACTCTTCAATCTTCCTCCTTTTGAGAATGTTTTATTTGTAGAAGGTCTTAAACATAATCTCTTAAGCATTTCTCAAATATGCGATAATAAACAAGTGTAAAATTCACTAATCAAGGATGTGAGATTTCTAATGAGAAAGGTTTTGTGATATTGACTGGTCGCACAACATCTGAGAATTGCTATATAGTCAGTGACTCTAGCTTGTCTAAATTATCGTGCTACATGGTCCAAACCAATGAGACCGAATTATGGCATAAACGCCTTGGACGTACACTACCGAAATCTATATAGACTGAGCAAAACTGAGTTAATAAGAGGTCTACCCAAATTAAAGAAAATGGATAAATTTTGTGAAGAATGTCAAATCAGAAGAGTAGTCATAAGAAAGTCAACTCCAGTGCCACATCTAAACCCCTTAAACTCGTCCACATGGATCTCGTTGGACCTACTAGAACGGAGAGTCGAGGTGGAAAGAAATATTTTCTGGTAATTGTGGATGACTTTACCAAATATTCATGAGAAGCTTTCATGAGAGAGAAGTCTGAAACTCTCGATGAAGTGAAAAGGATACTTAATGGCATCCAAACTGAGAAGGAATCAAATGTTTCAAAAATTCGAAGTGACCATGGATCAGAATTTGATAATAGCAATTTTGAGAAGTTTTGTAGCGATCACGGGATATCGCATCAATTTTCTGCACCTAAGACACCTCAACGAAATGGGGTTGTTGAAAGCAAAAACCGTGTGCTTCAAGAAATGGCTAATGTTATGTTAAATAGCATGAAATTACCTAAAAATCTATGGGCTGAATCTGTGAACACTACATGCTATATAATAAACCGTGTTTATACTAGAAAATCAAATGATAAGACTGCATATGAACTGTCGTTCAATAAGAAGCCCGCGGTTAAATATTTTTGAGTTTTTGGCAGCAAGTGTTGTATTTTGCGTGACCATGAAAATTTAGGGAAGTTCGACACTAAAAGTGACGAAGGAATTTTTCTAGGGTATACTCTAAATAGTCGAGTGTATCGAGTTCTCAATAAGAGAATCGGTGTTATTCAAGAGTCCATTAATGTGATTATAGATGATCACTTGAATACACCTGTATCTAGTTCAGAAGATGATGAAGTCTCTATATTTGATAAACCAGACTCTTCATCCAGTCAAAATGACATTGAACTGCGGTCAGTTAAAGATCATCCAACTGATCAAATACTTAAAAACCCTCTCACTGGTGTGCGCACTCAAAGACAATTAGAAAACATATGTAATTATGTGTGCTTCACTTCCCAAATCGAGCCGGCCAATGTAAAAGAATCGCTTACTGATGAAAACTGGATAGTAGCCATGTAAGATGAACTAAATCAATTTGTAAGGAATGATGTGTGGTATTTAGTTCCTAGACCTAATGATAAACATATAATTAGAACTAAGTGGATCTTTAAAAATAAATCTGATGAATTAGAAAATATTATAAGAAACAAGGTAAGACTGGTTGTACAAGGGTACACTCAAATAGAAGGTATCGATTATGACGAAACCTTTGCCCCAATAGCTCATCTTGAATATATCAGATTATTTATATCCATTGCTTATTTCAAAAAGTTCAAAATCTATCAAATGGATGTCAAGAGTGCTTTCTTGAATGGTGATTTACATGAGAAAGTATATGTAGAACAACCTAAGGGTTTTGAAGACCCTAAATACATTGATCATGTTTATAGCCTGAAAAGGAACTCTATAGTTTAAAACAAGCAGGGCATGGTATGAGAAGCTGACTAAGTTTTTACTAAGTCATAACTTTGTAATGGGGAGTGTTGATAAGACATTGTTTGTAAAGCAACACAATGATCACATACTTATAGTACAGATATATGTTAATGACATTATCTATGGCTCTACTTGTTCTAACCTGTCTACTGAGTTTACAGAGTTGATGAAGTCCAAGTTTGAAATGAGCATGGTTGGAGAATTGAGCTACTTTTTAGGTCTACAAGTGAAACAACTTGAAGACGGGATTTTTATTTCTCAAACCAAGTATTCTCTAAACTTGGTTAAGAAGTTTGGTTTTGAGAGTGACAAAAACTTTGATACTCCTATAAGTACGACTCTTAAGCTCTCTAAGGATGCAACAGGTAAATGTGTAAATCTTAGATTGTATCGCAGTATGATTGGTAGCTTACTATATGTAACTGTGAGTAAACCTAATATAGCATTCAGCGTAGGTATTTGTGCTAGATATCAATCAGATCCTAAGGAATCTCACCTGATTGTTGTCATGCAAATTATGAGATATGTCGTAAGTTCGGCCAATATAGGACTTTGGTATCCATATGATACTAATGTTCAATTAGTTGGTTATACGGATGCTGACTGGGTGGGAATATAGATGACCGAAAGTCTACCAGCTGTGGATGCTTTTATGTCGAGAACTGTTTAGTTTCATGGCATAGCAAGAAATAGAGTTCTGTTTCGCTATCCACAGCTGAGGCTAAATATATTGCAGCTGGAAATGCATGCGTTCAGCTTGTGTGGTGAAAATAATGTTAAATGACTATGGATTTGCATAAGATACTATGGTTCTTTATTGCGATAACTCTAGCGCTATCAACATCTCTAAAAATCCCACCCAGCATTCACAAACCAAGCATATTGACATTAGATATCATTGCATTCGTGAATTAATGGAAGATAAAATTATTTCATTGGATTATGTTCAAACTGAAAGTCAACTTGCGGACATTTTCACTAAACCACTTAACAGAAATAGGTTCTCTAAGTTAAAACTGGATATTGGTATGTGTAATTTAATCTGAGGTTACCGTGCCTGCTTGTACTATATTTTGTATATTTTATTTTTACAAATTTTCGAATTTCAAAAATTAATAAAATTGAGAATTTTAGAGTATGCACGACTAGTCGAGTATACACTTGACCAGTCGTGGCACGACCGGTCGAGTTTGTACTCGACCAGTCGAGATGCGAGGGTAGGATGCTTTTATTATAAGAAAAATCACTTTTTCGTCACTTTCTTCATCTTCTCCAACAGCCCCTTCTCCAACCGGTCGAACCCATCTCCGAATACAACTTGGTTAGTGCATCATTTCCATTTTTCTTTCGGATTTAGGTTCCTTGCATCTCATTTAGGTTGATTCTAGTGTTTATTTCAAGCTTTCTTGTGGTTTCCTTACATTTTTAGGAAAAAATTTGATTTGGGTGAAATCCATAAATCCTTCTTGCATTCTATTTTTGCTTCTTGCAATGGAAGGTAGAACTAAGAAGAAAACTACTCGTGGTCCTTCTCCTTCTCGTTCCACACCTATTTCGATGCGCACTCTTCGACTACCTGAAGAGAACCCAGAATATGTGCGGGATATTCGTCTCCGCAATGTCATTATTGTCATTATTGAACGAACTATTAATTCCAACCATCTGGTTCCTTTCAACATCATTCCCCTCCTTGTGGCTATAGGATGGGATAACATTTTGAATTGGGACGGACACGCATTTCGGTCCATTGTACAAGCCATGTATGCATGTATTAGTGATGTTTCTATTAAAAATTTAACCTTCACTATTACATTTAGAGAAGGTACATTTTCAGTAGATCATCACTTGATTTCTAACTTGATGGATATACCAGTTAATGATGAAGGGATTCCAATATCCACATTGGCTGAGAGATTGAATGAATCTGAAAAACATCTTTAATCAGAAATTTGTGCAACATGAACTCGGAATGGAATTCTGGGATTGCGCTCCGTACCAGCCATATGTTACCCAGATACAGAGTACTTCATCGTATCTTCATTTCTAATGTATAGCCTAGATCTGGTAACAAGTCTGAATTAACCTCTTTCATGGTGCGTATTCTTCATTATGTTGTTTCTAGTATTCGTGTGTGTTTACCTTCATTAATTTGCTATATTATAATCCAATTTCGTCTCCATCCGGGGCATATCGATATTCTTTTCGCTTACTCGATGACCACTCTTGCTACTCATTGTCTTGTGGTCATGCCAAATGGAGAGCCTCCTATTTCTCAACTTCCCTTGAACAACTCAAATATTAACAAGATGAATTTGAAGTTGGCTCCTGGTCAAGTTGACAGGGATGCTGGAGGAGCTAGCGAAGAAGTTGGAGAGGAAGAGGCACTACCAACTGACAACGTGAATATAGATGATTTGTTTAATGAGTTAGAATTTGATTCTGAGGCTGATCCTGATTTTCAGCCTTCTGATTTTGATGAGAGACCTAGAACCTTAGAAGAGAAGGTAGATGGTCTCCATGTATCCCATGAATCGCAATTCAAATATATGCGTAAATACCTTCGTCGCATTAACAAGGGATTACATCAAATTGACCCATCTATTCCTGCTCCGTCTTCTAGTTCTGATTAGTCTTTTTATTTATATTGGGCATATACTAAATCTTAATCTTTACTTTTGTTTGGGTGATACTTGGACATGTTTTTACATAGGGCATCTATGGACATGTTTATGCTTGTTGATGATACATTTATCTATGCTTGTTGATGCTTGATCTTGATAGTATCATTTCTTGTTATCTCTCTTTCTCATACTCTTCTCTTACTTTTTTATGTTACCTCAATCATCTGTTTATATCATTTTTCCTTTGTCATTTTGTGATAAAAAGGGGGAGAAATATGGTATGATTCGAATGGTATGATGATTGGATCTGGATGTGGTTGGAGAGAAATATGAATTATATAGAAGTGCACATATTTTTGTGTAGTGTGTATTTGATTTTATACAGGTACTCTACATATCACCTTGCTTGGATTGAGGGGGAGTAGTAGATTGAGGGGGGAGTAGAAGTAACATTGCCCTACAATGTGCATAAACTGGTGCATGATTCTTTAGTCGGTTTTGTCACAAATTTGACAAAGGGGGAGATTGTAAGTGCTATGTTGTAATTCGAGCACCCGGTATTGTCAAATTTTGTTGTGTCAAACTACTTGGAGTCAGTATCTTGTTATGATAAGATGGAAAGTTCACCTTCAAGTCATCATTAACTCTTCTACATTTTCAAGTTGAAGAACATTACCAAAGGTCGAATACAAGCTCAAGTATAAGAACAGAAACTCAAAGCCCAAGTTCAAGTTCTTTACCTCTAGCTTAAGTTTTAAGTACTCAAGCTCATATTACAAGATCACTACCTCAAGCTTAAAGTCTCATGAACACAAGCTCATGCTCAAGTTCAAAACTACAAGTTCAAGCTTCACGTACCTCAAGATAATCGAGTTACCGAAGCGATCAATGTTTTGATGTTTCAAACTCACATTCAAGGTATAGATGACCCTAAATTGACCATAGGTTAGGTCATATTAATTGCATATTGAATTTGGGTCAATGTATATGTTTATAGGCTTTTCTTCAACTAGTTCTAGTCATTGTTCGACTAGTCCAAGCACTAGCTCGACCGGTCCAAGATTTGTTGAGAATTTTTGGAAATTTTTTGTGGTGGCTTAACCAATCATGCACATTACTCGACCAGTCGAGTGAACAGTCTCGACCAGTCGAACAGTGCTCGACTCAAAGTCCAGCAAACTTTTCTGGTCCCACTCAACCAGTAGAGTGCATTGCTCCGCCAGTCGAGTAACGGGTTTATCTTACTGCGCCAGAAATTTTGAAAATTGGTTGGTGCTTCGACCAATCGAACCGACCCATAGACCAGTCGAGGGAAAAAAATCTTTTACCTATAAATAGAGGACAAATCTCAGAGTGCCCTAGTGCTAGAACAGATATTTTTGGTATCTAATATGGTCATCCACGATATGCCTATGAAGGCCACAACCCCGATGTCGCTAGGAAATAAAGTGATCGTGACATACAAGATGCGAAATGCATGAGTCATACCATCCAAGTCATGCACCAAACCTGCGCATACCGTGTGATCATGTGGGGCAACCCTATCCCATGTAGAGTCTCCTAAGTGCCTCAAGCCGAAGAGCATATCCTATAAACAATCGTCATCCACAACAGGCATACAAATGATGCGTATAGGCATATAATTGGGCATGGTATCATTACACTAAGCATGTTATCAGTGTGTCCTATCAGGCCAAGTACACTAGCATGTTATCAGACATATCATGTGATAAATGTCATTAATTGGCGCATCATATATAGAGAGAGCGGGACCCGAACGGCAGGCCCCACTAGAAATATAGAAGTCTACGTGGTGTGACCCACGTTAGGCTAACATTGGCTCCTCATGCAGTCTGTAAGGCATGAATAAAATACATATACCAAGGCAAGATCCATTGAGAGTGACCCGAATGGACACCCACATGTACCACATGTGTGCCACTAGGCTACCAATCTATCCAAGCACATGGCCCACTGATGATATCCCAAAATAATCAGATTATCAACGGCATCACTATAGTTACTTTATTAGGATGATGTGCACTGTCTGAATATTTCTAACGTAAACTGACAGTTATAGATCATTGGCTAGTCGCCAGGATGTGATCCTACACTTATGGCCATCTGAGTCTTGGGTTTCATCATTTCAGGCAAAGTATATGCCTCAATGGATTTAATAAAACCATAGTGTCAACATTACATACACATACTAATTAGAGATATTAAATTGATTTAATAACTAATTCTAAATCTTGTAAATGCACCTGGTTTTTAACATAGGATTATAGGGATTCTAAAATTCAGGAATCACAAGTCCAAGAGAGCTCCAAATCTAAGGGATCCCAAGTCCAGGGGATTCCCAAATCTAAGGGATTCCATATCCTAGGGATTCCTAATTCTAAGGGATCCCACCTCATTGCTTCTTGTGGTGCGGCCCACCTGAGGTATGGATCAACTAGATCTTTGGGCTCATGGCCCAACATATCCTGTAGAAAAGGATGGACGGCGTGGATGGAACATAAACCCTCTGCCATGTTTCCCTCTGTGTGGTCCGCCTGATATTCGAATCATTTTGAATTTTAGGCCCATGGCCTGACATGATCTAGAAAATCACATGAATGGAATGGATAAGTCACATACATCATGAGAGACCTATGAGTGGGTGGACTCCCCTCCCCACGTCGGCCTGCAGTGACATGAGGAGGTGTTCCCAACCCCACCGTCGCCTATGGTGTAGTCTGTCGGATGGTTGGATTAGCCTAATTTTTGGGCTTGTTTCGAACAAGAAACAAATGCATTTGGTTTGGGATATTATCTTATTCAAACATAACAAAGAAAGAGTATTGAAGACACTCATCATATTTTATTAATACTGAGTTCATTTGCATCCTCGAACATGCCTTGATTCTAAGATAGATTATTTAGAATGTACAAATTGACCAAGTTCAAATATTCAAGTCAAATATCAAATCCGCCAGCATTTCGACTCACGATTTGATCATCTCTTTAAGAGGAATATGACTCAAATATCTCTTCTACTGGTTTCTGGCTCTTGAAGCTTCCGAACAGAAGAACACTGAAGATTAGCCATTTCGACAGCATTTTGGCTCTTTAGCTTCACAGACTGCAGGGCAGTTTGGTTGCGTGGACCTGCGCAACGGATACCGGTTGCGCGAACCCGCGCAACCACTGATGTTCCTCTCCTACCTTCAATCTTCCTTCTCACTTTGCTTCCTCTCCAAAATCTCTAATCCGTCCAAATGAAGGAGGGGAGGGGGTATTTATAGGCTCTCGCATGGTGGAACCTGGATTTTGGTGTCATGGGACCCACCTTTCCGATGCCTTAGACCTTTTCACAAAGAACCATCTCTAAATCCAGTTGTACGAACCCACGCAACTGATATTTCGGTTGCACGGTCCCACACAACAAACATCGTTTGCGTCGACCCGCGTAAAACTCCCCTTAAACTACTTTGTTCTTCTTCTTTTCCAATTTTCTTTCTATCTCTTAATCTCCCTTTGCTTCATTCCTTCTTTCATCATTTTTTATGCCTTAACAGATGCCCCTTTGATCCTTTTTTTGTTTCCCCAAAATCAAAGAAAAGGATCAACATAATCACCCTGACAGGTTTGCTCGGGTCCGCGCAACGAAAACTAGTGTACCGTATTCGACCGCAAGTCCTATAAATACTCTAACCCTACAGTCACTTTCCACACATTTGCACTGTAGCGAAACTCCGTTCCTCTGCAATTTTTCCCGCGCAATGAACTCCTCTTGCGCGAACCCGTGCAACAGATCCCTGTTTACACAAAGTTTCTTAGCCTTTGCGTCATCCCACGCAAAGGACTTCGGTTGCACGGTCCCGTGCAACCAGGACTCAGTCAATTTCTCAACTTTTCTTTGAACCTTGTCTTCAACCTCTTTCAGGCCTTTAATCCCCTATCCATCATGGCTCGTTCTTCAACTTCCTCTTCTAGAAGAAAGAACTGTTCATCCTCTTCTAGGTTGAAGTAACCTATTCTTCATTCTTGGAATCATGTGGAGATAAATGAAGAAACCTTGGATCTCCATAACCCTTTAGCAGTAATCAAATCATTATCTATGTCAATTTACGGCGTCACTGGTCGATTTTACACTGTGAACCCTTTGATCGACAAAATACCTTTATCTCAACGAATGACTGGGTCACAAGAGATCCAAGGATGCTGACAGGATATCTAGGAGAAAATGGGCTTTGTCAATGAGCAGGTAGAATTCACAAGATGAGATTTTTGCATCCACATTTTGATCCTCATCAACCTTCCCCTTTCCACTACTTCAAAACAGGTCAGCAACTCTACTTTCTTGAGAGATTACCCTAGAGCATAGGGAGATTTGTAGTTACAGGCCTGTTGTCTATTCGTGAGTTTTACAGCGCTTAGACTCGCACTGTCGTTCAGAGACATTCTACCATACTGGAGCAGATTATGCTTTCTGATGCAATTACAGCCACATCAGAACACTTACGCGCAGATGCTATTATCCTCAGATGCTTTCTTGATCATTGGTCCCCATCCACCAACTCATTCCATCTTCCCCTAGGTGAAATGAGCATCACTTTATGGGATTTATTTTGTATAGCAGGCCTTCCCATCATGGGTGATATCTTTGATGCATATACACCCTCTAATGAAGAGCTTGCTCTTGCATCTGTGGGAGGAGGTATATCCAAAAATTCTAGAACTACTCTTGAACTTTTTAGTGCACTGGCCGCCTTCCCTCCTCTGGATCACGTCTCTTCTCTTGAATGGTTGTCTCATTTTTCTCAAAAATTTTGGTATATTCATTTCCTCTTAACTTCTATTTTTATAATCCCATTCGCGAATAATTTTGCTAAAGTATTGCGTCTTTATCTTGACAGCTTTGTAGGTCACAATCATTCAGAACTCAAAGATATCCGTAAGAAAATAGAACATTCTATGAAATACAATACTTCCTGTGAATTAGCTGCCTTTCTTGCTTACTGGTTGAGTTTAGTGATATTCCTTGATCCTGATCAAGTGGATACTATTAGGCCCTCGTTCTTCGTGGTCGCAGGAGTAATGGCGGAAGGCCAAAAATATTCGCTAGCTCCCCCAGTTCTGTGTTCTCTCTATCGCACCTTCGGAGGTGTTATTTCTGGTTCAAAAGATCATGTTCCAGAAACTTTTTCTGTCTGTGCTCCTTGGCATTTCTTCGTAGGTTGGCTAGGTGTATACTTTCCTTGGACGTTTGCTGACTCTGAAAGGGCATACTCGAACCCCGATCGGCTTCCTCTTCAACATTTCCAATTGAGAGATATGATTAAGGAATCAAGTGGATGGATTTCTAGGAGAATAAAAACTAATGATCCCATTGACTTTTACCAATTTCCATTGACCAGCTATCCTGAAGATGTGGACGTTATTGATGATGATTTTATCTCATCTAACGAACATTCCTTCCTTGTTTCTATCAGATCCAGTACTCTTCCATGGAAAGAAGGTATCATATTTTGGCGTGAACCATACTACCCCAATAGATTTGCTTGTCAATTTGGCTTTGATCAAGCCGTTCCTGAGACTCGTGACATTGTCGCAAGAGCGATAAGAAGTTATGGCATTGGACCATATAATTGTCCTTGATATGGAAGCAACTCTTGATTATTCAAACCGGATCACATTTCATAATTCCTGGCTACAATTATCCAGTTAGTGCTTCTTACTGGTGGATGCAATGGTGGACTCATCAGCATTACTTGGTAAACAATTATCATCTAGTAGATCATGTAATGTGGATTCCTCCTCCTTGCCTTAGGGATTATCAGAAAGATCTATGTATCGGTTATTTTGAAGAAACGAGTCCTCCCCCCTTTCCAGATCAACTTGGTACAAGGATCTCTTTAGAAGATGCCAATTATGAAGCAAAGCCTGTTGATGTTCTTGAAGGATGGATAGTTTTCGGTACTCCTCCGACGAATACTCATGAATTCTCTACAAAGAATGACAATCCCTTACAGTTCCACCCTCCTCCACCTTTATAGATATTACGCAATAATTCTCCTTCATCAGAAAAGAAGGAAATGTCAGGACATCGTCATCTACCTCGGAAGGATAAGCATATTATTATTGAAAACTCGTCTCCTTCGGAAGGATAAATATATTCTGAAATTTTTTACTTTAGATTTAAAAAAATACCAAACATTAAATATTTTGCATATGAAACTTTGTGATTTTTGTCATTATGTCAAATGATTGATATATCTTAACATACTTCAATTGTAAGAATATATGGCCATATATTCTTACATAACCTCAGTATTATATATATATGTGTGTGTGTGTGTGTGTGTGTTTATTTATATGCAGTTTTTATTCCCAACTCACATTATCGACAACATTGGAGTATTCATAAATTTCCAATTCATGACAAATTTCAAACATATCTATCTGTGCAATAGTCTCGTCATAATATTTAATGAGGAACTAATCATAAGGCATCAACATTTTATGCTCGTTAGTGCAGGGTTTCCTATATGATTTTTTTTTTAATTGGCAGCACTAAGTTTCAATTTAGTCAGTTACACACAGTTTAAGCTCTTGAGTAGTGGAGCCCACATAGTTTTTTAGACTCTTGAGTAGTGGAGTCGGGTCTCAGGTGATAATCTCTGTAACTCTCAGAAGTTCACTGGACTTCTCACAGCTTGGGGAGTTCACAAACCGCGATCCATCAGAGGGGCCCAGTCAAGCTACCAGGACCGTGAACTCGGTTGAAATTACACACAGGGTTGGCCTTGGTAACTCTCCAGAGTTCATAGAGCTAGCAAGGTGACCTTTAGGGTACCAAATCTAGGGCCGCCAGTCCGTCAATGAGTAGGTTTAAGTCATTCCTCATGAGTTAGTACTGAAATCAAACCAAAGATCTGGGGGATCTTACACATGGTTGGCCTATCTATGGACATGGCCAAAGAGCTCACACTGCGGCCCACTTTTCCTTCGTCTGCAAGGTCGAGCCCATTCACGGGAGGGCATTTTCCTCCATTCCCCGTGACGCTGCCGAAAAGCTCTATAGACGGCATTGGTCTCATGCGTGACTAGCCATTGAGGACTTTTTAGCCTTTTAGGCTTCTAGTCACTGGCTCTGTCAGCTGCCCGCATGGGTATGCATATGATGGCCTTCATGAGTCTTTTAGGACCACTGGCTTCTCATTGCTGCCTGAATGCGAAAATGATAGGTCTCATTGTAACGCCCTGAAAATCGGGGGTCGAGCATAATCTCAACTCCCGAGTTCCAGAACATCACTTATGCAACAAAATGAATGATGATTGAATGTTGACTGTATTCGTGCATTGAACATGAGTGAGATTAAGCCAAAACAGCATATCATACTCTAGAGACAGTTAAATTTGCAAGCGGAAGACTGTGATAGATAGATAAAATATATAACTTATGATGAGTCTCCAGAGTGTGATAACATTACCAGGTTAAATAAATACAAGTGCAGTTCTAAAATGTACCAAATGTGAGGAAGTGTAATACCTCCTATCCCATGTACCATAGCCCCGTCAATACAATATCAGGTCTTCATTGACCTGCCAGAGAGATACAGACAGGAGAATTCCTCCTATCATCGTAGAAGTAGTCCGGCTCTGCTTCACAAGCATCGCCACCACCTGAAACTCAACAAATCTGGTTGGTGTGTACAACACCGTCCCGTAACGTGGGAGTGAGTGATCAACTCAGTGGAACAGTAAAGCATAAGTTAACATGTTATCAAATCAATCAAGCAGTAATGATAAAACAGTACAAATCAAGCATTTCTAACTACTCTTGTTAAGTGCAAAAATGATATGACATGATGTTGTATGCCCTTGCCAAACCACCCTCAAGCGACATCATCTTACGTTCGCGAATGCTTACTCCCTCAGTGCGCCACATCTACAAAGCACATGCGGTGCGATGATGCTCATGATTACCAAGTTTTTATTAGTCCATTTCAAACAGCAGTATTGGGAAACTAAGGTACCTCCCTTGTATCATTCCCAAACATGATCCATTCTAGGGTCGTCAATCCTAGATAATCTCATACGATATTATGGTTTGAGAAGCGTAGTGAAGGCATCGCAAAGGGCTCGTCACCTGTCAGCGCGGATACAGATCTCACCGTATGCGGCTCAATTGCTGGCCGTCAGCTCAAGTACAGGTCTCACCGTACTCGGCTCAATCACTAGCTGTCAGCTCAAGTACAGGTCTCACCGTACTCGGCTCAACTCACACTCTAGTTGCTGTGAAAGACTCGTGGCCAATCACAGACCCTTGGAGTGTACTCGATGATACCACGGAGGACTCGTCGCCCGTCAGCACGAGCACAGATCTCACCGTACTCGGCTCTCGCCGAAGTATCGACAGCTCGAATACAGTGTCCCATACCACCGTATTCGGCTCACGAGTTGGTTGCGCAATGGTCACTACGGGGAGGCACATGGCCCCAGCGTAGGCCGACAGCTCGACCACGGTGTCCCATACCACCATGCCCGGCTCATGCGTCTTAGCGGATCGAGGTACCATGGTTAAAAAGGGGTTTCACTGGTAAGTTTGGTACCCTAGGTTCAAGCAGTAGCGTCCAAACAGGGTGAACATGCATAAGGCAGATCGGGTTACTTGACGAGCTCGACTAGCACGATCGCCCGTTGAGCTGCACGACATGAAGCGCATAAACAACTTCGTGTGGCCTAGCCACTGCCGACAGGCAACGCACGACTCGAGTTCGTCGAACACATCCCACGTGGCAAATGAATCTCAGCCACGAGTTCAATCTCGTTACCGATTGCCTGGACTATAATCATAGCCCCAAACACAATCAATTACAGAGATATAAAGCAGTAATGGATCAGGATTCAAATCATACAATCAGTCTGGTATTATCCGTTTAGGGCTGCCAGGGCTGTTGCACGCACTCGTTGCCCCGCTCCCCCATCACCCATGACGGATCATACAACATAAATATAAATTTAAACATATGCATTACATAGTTAAAATCATAAAACAGTTGAGCATGTTATGAAGCACAACACAAGCATGAGTTTGTACATGTTCAAATCCTAATCACACAACTATCAAAGGAGATCATACACATAGTGAAAAGAGGTTGAGAATCATATCTCAACACCCTCATATATTACAATCTGCCAACTACTACACATTCAGACATTTCAAGAAACACTTAAATAAACATACATGACATATGTCGATCACATAGGCATTAGGCCAAATCCTTTCGCTAGGGAGTTGCCCCAATCATAACACGCGTACACCCACTACGGATAGTCATGGCACGCAGGAACCCAAGTTCCATATTCATTCAGCTATTTTCACAAATACTTGGGCCACACATTTTAGCACATATAGTGAATACTGGCCGTGGCGTGATTTAGGGCAAATCCTTTCGTCAAAGGGATATCGCCATTACAACAATCATATATCCATGACAATTAGTCATGGCGAGCACGAATGAGAATTCTATACTCATTCAGCCATTTTCACAAACACTTAGAATACACTATTCCAACATACATAGTGTATGTTAGCAAACATGTATTAGGGCTATTCTTTTGCTAAGCGGTTATTTTATCCGCGTATACCGTATTCATACAACAATTAATCATGACAATTACATTTCCAAAATCCGCACGTATGCGGAATTTCTAGAATGCGCAATTTCAACATACATGACATTTACACATGAACATGTATTTTTGCGATCCCTTTCGCCAAACTAGCATTTTATCCACACATGATATAACAAACATTAAATAAACATGTCAAACATTTTCCCAAGAAAAATACGTATACGGTATTTCTACGTATATCTAGAGTATGTGAAAATCCATATTCTTTATCGCTAATCGAAACAGGAAACGGAAAGCACTTTGTACATGTGCATTTGCATGCAGATCATGAATCTATCATTATCTGACATTGAAAGCTTTGAAAAACGTAACTTATATGCTTAAAGTCCTCACCTCAGCCCTTGGAATTCCAACAAATCAGCAAGGGTGTTGGAGCTTCCGTATACGGGAGTTTCCTAGCCTAAAGAGCGCATTCGATTAGTCTTCCCATAACCTATCACTAATCAAGCTCAAATCAGACCTAGGGTTAGGGTTTCTTACCTTCAAATGGGGTGGAAACCGCCGGGAAATCCCCTGGAATAGGGCGGTGTAGGCCGTGGGAGGAGTGGAAGCAGCAGGAGGAAGATCGGCCTCGATCTCCAAAACTTTCTCTCTCTTTTCTCTCTTTCTCTCTAAGGGTTTGGACCCAAATTCGTATGGCTGTGAGAGGGGCTGTTCTAAGCCCCTTTTATAGCCTAGAACATGTCCAAAATAGACTCAGGTTCAAGGGTGGCTGCATATATAGGCAGTTCGCCACTTTCTAAGCTCAAAAGGTGTGTTCTGGTAGCCCTCTTTGAGCCAAACGTCAGACTTAAGCTCACCCTCTGCAGATCTACGTGGGATTACGTTTTCGGCTCGATCGGATTCCCAGATCGCACGTGGCGGACCACTTTCAGTTCAACGGTCCGTGGGCCACGATCAGAATTTCTGAGTACATGTAAATGTTCCTGAAATTTTTCTTAATCCGAGGGTGTAATTTGGTCTGATTCCGACGGTCAGGTTGCTTAATACTGACACGCAACCAAAAGATGCCAGATCACTATTCCAGATATTTTCATTTGGATGGGAATAGTGTTTTTCACACTCCCTCGCTCCGGAGTGAAAACAATGGCCGTGGGACATCGGAATCATCTAATTTTTGAGATGATTGTCAAGCCCAGTGGGGCGGTCCTGGTTCCTTAGCTTCGTGTTAATCGGACTCCCGATGTGCGATCTAGACCTCATACGAAGTTTCATTTCAGTCCCGAGAGCAGACGGGTAATGAGTTTGGCTCTAGACTTTAGGGAAACCTAGAGTCACTGATTTTGCAAGTTTTGGGTCTTGCAGATCGTATTTAAAGCGATCCCAACGGATTTCACGGCTAATCGAGTTTGCACTTAGTTAACTTTGTTAAATTCCTAAAGGATTTAATCCTAATTGTTTTCTGGTTGAGATGGTAATTAGGCCTTTGCAGTTTGTATATAAAGTGATCCAAGTCTTACTACTTAGCTAGTTTAAGATAGTGTCTAGGGCGAAAGTGCTTTGAAAAATTGAAAGCACAAGGTAGTGAAGGGTGGGATTTGTGAAGAAAATGGTTTAAGACGGGATTTGAGGCTTTGAATTGAGCGTTTGAAAAGTTAATCAGGTGTTAAGATTGACCCAATGCCTAAGGATGTCTAATCCCAGGTTGGCAAAAATCCGGGATGTTACACTCATACATAGCTGGCCCCAACAATAAGTGTGATCATTATTATCACAAGAATGATAGACATCTCCGACTGAGATTGATATGTCACCACTTTTGATAATATCTTCAAGAGGTTTCGTCTGTGTTGTTTATAATATATCAGCTTGGTGACAATACCAATCTTAGCCGAATTTTGCAGAGCTCACTTGATGATAACGATGATCACTTTCTTCTCACAATACTTGTTGATATGTAGTCTTGTTACGCTTGTGAATTTCTTCTTTATACATTCATTTAACGATATATGGTCTTGGTCATTCTCGCGAATTTCTTCTCTATACATTCATTTAACGATATATGGTCTTGCTCATTTTTGCCCCCTTTTGATATAGAATTATTATGTTGATAATATTCTGAGTCAAAATCACTAACGTCTTTAAGGACGATATCTCATGATGAAGCGAGCATTGACCGGTATACTGATACCTTGTCCGTCTTGATCCACGACTCTATATGCACCATTGGAGTATACTTCTTTTACTATATAAGGCCCATCCCATTTAGGCTCAAATTTGCCCCCTGTTCGACGGGTGACCACTATAGGTTTTTTTAACATCAGCACCATATCCCCTTTTTTGAAAGAGCGATACCTAACACGTTTATCAAAGGCGGCCGATAACCTTGCCTGGTACGATTGTAATCATTGATGGGTCGCTGGGTGTTTTTCATCAAGTTGATCCAGCTCATTCAGCCTTATCTTTGCATTTTCATCGTCTGTTATGGACTAGTACACTGCCACTCTTAGCGACGCTACTTGTATTTCAATCGAGACTACTGCTTCCACCCCATAGACTAGTGAATATGGTGTCGCTTTTGTTGCCGTGCGGTGAGTAGTTCTATATGCCCATAAAGCTTCTTGTAATCTTTCATCCCAATCACGCTTGTTCCCTGTCACCGTTTTCTTCAGTATCTTGAATATTGTTTTATTAAACGCCTCCGCTAATCCATTGGCCGGTGGATAGTAAGGTGTCGAAAACGAATGATGAATACCGAATTTCTGATATAGCTTTTCATGCCTCTGTTTTTTAAGGGAGTGCATTATCTGTAACAATCTTCTTCGGAATACCATGGCGGTATATTATTGCATGCTGGATGAAATTGACCACATCCTTCTCTTTGACATTGCGTAAACCAATTGCTTTTGTCCACTTGGAGAAATAATCTATTACTGTTAAGATATACTGCTTTCCTTTAGACGACGACGGATTTATGGGACCAATGACGTCAAGTCCCCAAGCTGAAAAGGGCCAAGAGGCGACTGACTGATGCAGGTCTTCTCGAGGAATGTGTATAACGTCGTCGTGAATTTGGCATTCATGACATCATTTGGCATAATCTACCACGTCTTTAAACATGGTAGGCCAATAATACCTCATTCGATGTATTTTATAGAATAGATTTCGGCCAGCTTGATGTGCCCCACATTCCCCAGAGTGTGCTTCTTGTAATGTCTGGCCCACTTCGTGTTCACTTAAGTAACGTAGCAGCGTTCCATTATAAGATTTTCTGTATAATACTTCACTGCATATGATGAATCTATTTGATCATTGCTTGATTTGTTGTCTTTGCGCTGGATCTTCTGGCAGGATATCATACTTGAGGTAATCGATGAGGGGCTGACGCCAATCATTTGTCATTATTTCTAAACACGATACAGGGAGTGTTTCGACGATTTCTTCGATGATCTCTGGAGATGGTAAAAACCTTCTTTCCTCTATAGTAACTTGAAGAGGGCTTCGATTTGAACAAGATAGAGCCACTGCTAAACTAGCCAAAGCATCTGCCCTTGCATTTTCAGATCGCGGTACGTGTTTGATCTCAACATGACAGAATTGTTCTAGTAACTATCGTGCTTTTCGGCAGTATGGCAAAAGTTCCTGCTTTCTTACCTCGAATTCAGTCATCAATTTATTTATAATCAACTTAGAATCCTCGAAGATGTGCAGCGTTTTGATTCCAATTTCTTGAGCCATTTCCATTCTAATGATGAGGGCTCTGTACTCAGCCTCATTATTTGTACATGTAGTGCCCAATGTGAAAGACCATGGTAACAAATCACTGTGAGGAGTAATGAATATCACTCCTGCCCCCGCTCCTGATGCTCGGGCAGCTCCATCAAAATACATCTGCCATGGGCTCTACGAATCGGCCAGCATAACTTGTTCGTCTAGAAAGTCATCATTGATGGTTTCGCAGTCTGCTACAGGGTGCGCTGCGAGAAAATCCGCCACTGCTTGTCCTTTTATTGTTTTTGTCGGCTCATACGTAATAGTATATTCTGAAAGTAATAGCATCCACTTGGCCAACCTCTCAGATAACATCGGTCTTGTCATCAAAAACTTTATCGAATCTGCTCTTGAGATCAGGGTTATGTCATGAGAAAGACAATAATGTCTTAATTTCTAAACCGTGAATATCAATGCTAGACACTCTTTCTCGATCAGGGAGTAGTTACATTCTGCACCCATCAAAGTTCGGCTTAAATAATAAAGGGTAATTTCTTTCCCAGCCGCAGATATATACAAAATCAGCGGCTTCCCTTTTATTGAAGCTGTTAGTACCGGTGGTTGTTTCAACAATTCTTTGATTGAGTTAAACGCATTTTGGCAAGCTTGGTCCCACACAAATTCTGTATCTTTCTTCATTAGATGGGAAAACGGCTGACATCTCCCTGCTAAATTGGAAATGAAACGGCGAATATAGGCTAGTTTTCCTTGCAAACTTTTCAATTCCTTTAGTGTTTTCGGTGGCGGCATATTTGAATAGCTCGAACTTTCCCTGGGTCGATCTTAATGCCCCTATGCCGGACAACAAAACTGAGAAATTTGCCCGAAGATGCTCCAAATGCACATTTAGCTGGATTCATCTTCAGGTGCTTCTTTCTAAGCCGACAGAAAATTGATACCAAATGTTCGCGATGCTCCTGATGATCTTTTGACCTGACTACTAAGTCATCGACATAACATTCGACATGCTTGTACATCATATCTTGAAAAATATTCTGCATTGTCCTCTGATATATTGCTCCGGCATTTTTGAGACCAAACGGCATGACTTTATAACAATAAATTTCCAGCGACATTCTGAATGCAGTTGTTTCTTCATCTTCAGGTGCCATTCTAATCTAATTATACCCTGTGTAGCCATCCATGAAGGACATGATAGCATACTGAGTCATACTATCAATCAGTAATTCAGTAATCGGGAGAGAAAAATCATCTTTCAGACAAGCTTCATTCAGATCTCTGAAGTCAACGCACACCCTGACTTGTCCGCTCTTCTTTTTTACAGGAACAATGTTTGATATCTACTTGGGATACTTGACTTCCCTGATAAACCCGACCTTTATCAACTTACTGACTTCTTCTTCTATCAGGGGAACTAAGTCCATATGAAATCGCCTTTGCGCTTATTTAACCAGCCTTTTCTCTTTAGAGATATTTAATCGGTGCATTGCTACGGAAGGCTCCAAACCAGGCATTTCTGCATATGGCCAGGCAAAGACGTCTTTATTTTCTTTAAGAAGCTGAACATATTTCTCAGACTCTTGCTCAGAAAGACCGGCGCTGATGAATGTGTTCCTTGGTTCTTCTTCAGTACCCAAGTTTATCTCTCGTAAACTGTCTATTGTTGGTTGTTCCCCGTCTTCCATCTGCTTCGGAGCCATTTCAGGATGTTCAACCGTTTGAGGATCCTCTTCTGATAATTGCTCGGTCGTAATCGTGTTCACTATTGCCATCGTACCCCTTTCTTTTTCTCCACCCATTACTATTTCACCCCTGTCTATCATCCGTTGTATTATACATATCAATGTATAACAATTCTCCGTTGGATGCCCTACTAGGCGATGGTAGCAGCAAAAATCTCTCTCTCTGGTTCTTACCACATCTTCGGGGCGTTTAGGCTCTGGTAACTCTATTGTGTCGGCTTTCAGTAGTTGATTCATCATAGGAACGACATCTTCCCTGTCGAACGTGAACCCCTCATGAGAATTAAGCGTCCTGGGCCTCTTTCCGCTAAACCTGCTTCTTGACTGATTCCATTCTTCTCTTTGTTCTGGCCTTCTTTCTTTGGAGTCCCTAGTATCTTTGCTTCTCTTGTCATGATCGGCGATGTTTACAGACATCCTGTTGGGTGCTTCCTAGCTGTTTCATGGTGAAATGTTGGCATCTTACGAGTCATTAATTCCAAAACATGAGCCTTAGTGGCCATATCACGGAAAGTCCTGATGTCGGTGCTAGTGAGTCCAAACGCGATACCCGTTTTCATAGAGTTCAAACACCTCTTGACCTGTTCCCTTTCTTCTGGTAACTGCCTGCACAAAGCTCCCAATGTCTTCCATCGGTCTATAAACTTTTCTACTGGTTCTCCTTCTCTCTGCCGTACAGAAGCCAATTCTATAATGCTAACATCATGCTCCGAATAGAAGAAGTTTGACATAAAGGCGTCCTGCATTTGTTCCCAATACGTATCGACCCCGGAGCCAAGCTGGAATACCATTGGAATGCTTTGTGTGTTAGTGACAACCCAAACAATCGCAAGTAATACTGTGGTATCATGGAAAAGTTTCCCATGCTAGTAATGAAGTGCATTAGGTGTTCTTCTGGCGATCCTTCCCCATTAAACTTCTGAAAATCTGGATGCTTGAAGTTGGCTGAGAACGGAACATCTTCGACCTCCCTTGGATATGGCGTTCGGTATCTGAAGTGGCCAATATTTTCACGCTCTCTTTCTATCCTGACAGCTTCTTCGATGACTTGTCTTACGTCATCCTGTGTTACGGTTCTCGCAGCTGGAACAGACTCTCGTGATCCTGCCCCTTGTGGTTGAGAACCTTCAGGCTTGTTCTCTTGCGCATTCATTGTGCCCATCATCGGTGGAGCTACTATTTGGGCTACATTATGTGTAAGAGTCGCTAAAGCCTCTCTGAGGTTTCTACACTCATCCATTAGTGCTCTTTCTACTTCTGTCATCTCATTGATATGATCTTCTATAGTCGGCCTATTTTCCTGATTTGTCTCGGCCATATACACTGCAGCTTCTCCACTTTTCGACGAAGCCATAGTCGGAGTGGGACGAGAGTACGTTGACGTGACAGGGCTCACGAAGAAGGGAGAGAATGGAGTCTCGCTCGACTTCTGTATACTTCTAGTGCTATTGATCGATTGGGGCGATGCAGACATTGGTGAACTTGCCTGGGGTGACACAGGCATTAGTGAGCTTATTATTAGCGCTTTACCTTTCTGTTCTTTCGTCCATCTGACCCTTGGGGCGATGCGAACTGCGGAACTACTCGTTAAGGATATATCACAGGAGGAGCGAGCTTAGGATTCTTCCAAGCTGCATTGTGTGTTATCGGCCTTCCGACTCCTGGCGAAGGCGAATTCATTCTAGGGCTTCTTACATTCCATGTTTTTGTTCTACGAGACATTACAACAGTCTAGCCTTTGTCACCTTCCGGTGGTTGAGGTGAAACAGACACAACCCCAGCTGTTACTTAAGTCAGGTCATTTTTGCTTGTAGGAAATTGAGTCTCGTACCCTGGGGTTTGGTTCGGTGCATATTCCACCATGAACCCAGTCGGGGTGAAACGGTAATTCACTCTTCTTACAGAAGTTACCATTGGTTGTAATTTGTAGTTGGATTCAGAAACCTTCAAACAGGAAACGCACGTATAGTTACTACGTGAAGAATCAAATAATCTATCCCAGAGATGAAGGGGAGGACGTTCCCCAGCAGAGTCGTCATTTTGTTTCGAACAAGAAACAAATGCATTTGGTTTGGGATATTATCTTATTCAAACATAACAAAGAAAGAGTATTGAAGACACTCATCATATTTTATTAATACTGAGTTCATTTGCATCCTTGAACATCCCTTGATTCTAAGATAGATTATTTAGAATGTACAAATTGACCAAGTTCAAATATTAAAGTCAGATATCAAATCCGGCAACATTTCGACTCGCGATTTGATCATCTCTTTAAGAGGAATATGACTTGAATATCTCTTCTACTGGTTTCTGGCTCTTGAAGCTTCCGGACAGAAGAACCCTGAAGATTAGCCATTTTGACAGCATTTTGGCTCTTTTGCTTCACAGACTCCACGGCAGTCTGGTTGCGTGGACCCGCACAACGGATTCTGGTTGCGAGGACTCGCACAACCACTGATGCTTCCTCTTCTACCTTTGATCTTCCTCCTTGCTGTGATTCCTCTCCAAAATCTCCAATCCATCCAAATGAAGGAGAGGAGGGGGTATTTATAGGCCCTCGCACGTGTGGAACCTCAATTTTAGTGCCATGGTACCCACCTTTCCAATGCCTTAAACCTTTTCACAAAGAACCAGCTCTAAATCCCATTGTACGAACCCACGCAACTGATATTTCGGTTGCGCAGTCCCGCGCAACGGACATCGTTTGCGCGGACCCGCGCAAAACCCCCCTTAAACTACTTTGTTCTTCTTCTTTTCCAATTTTCTTTCTATCTCTCAATCTCCCTTTGCTTCATTCCTTCTTTTATCATTTCTTATGCCTCAACAGGGCTTAACACCTTAAATGAGCATGGAAAATAGATGGATGGTGTGGATCTAAGATATACATTAGGGTGGGTCCCACGAGTGAGAACCACTCCCCAATTGCCCATGCAAGCAGCGTCACTATCACTTGGGCTCACTAGCCCCTATGCAGTTAGCTTGCGGCGTGACCAACCTAAGATGTGAATTGGTTTCATTTCTGGGCTCAATAGACACAATGATTTGGCAAATCGAATTAATGGCGTGGATGCAACATACACATCATGGTGGGGCCCACGAGTGGAGCTCGTACAGTGGCCTTGGGAAGGTAGACGCTGCCAGAAGCGTCTTTGGATGCCGTTTCATCCAGTGATAATTGCTGCTCCCCCTCTCTCTCTTGTGTTTTTAAAGGGTGGTGAGGCCCACTTAGGAAATCCACTTCATCCATTGGATCAGCCAACTCATGATGGGCCAAGGAACTTAGGATTAACCAAATTTTGAGAGGCTTTCCACCATCTAAATCTGCATAAATCTATTGACATGTTAAATAGAATATAAACATCATGGTGGGCCATACAAGGTGGTCCATACTGTGATAGGGTACGGGACACTCTCTCCAACAGTGTGGCCCACTTGTGGGCTCCACAACAATATCAAAGTAAGAAAAGAAAGGGAAATAAGATTGAAAGAAGAAGGCAAGGGAAGGAGATTCAGCCATCAAGGTGGACCCTCGCCACTATGGGGTCCACCATACACTCCATACATGATCAAGGTGGGTCTCACCCTTGTAGGCCCACCAAAAATGAAAAAATCACAAAGAAATGAAGGATTAAAATCCTCCCATGCACTTACAACGACAGATTAATGGTTGGATCGACTCATATCAGCGATCAGACAGTCCAACAAGCTCCTCTCCACTCCAATCTCTTGTAATCTATCATTTCTCTTCTCCCTTTCTCTTAGACTCTTGATCCCTCCTAATTCTCTCTCAACCTATCTCTTTTCTCTTAAGTTATCTCCTTAATCTTTCTTTATTTTCTCTCTTTCTATCTTAATATCTCCCTAATTCTCTCTAATCTTTTTCTTTCGCTTAATCTCTTTCTACTCTCTTTCTAACAAATGGTAGAAATGAAGAGTTGGGGGATTTTATAGGAGAACTTTTAGGATTGGGAGTGAATTAAAAGAATGTTGAGTAGAATGGGGAGAGAAAGAATGAGAGAGGGATGAATAGGCATGGGCAAGGCATAGGTTGCATAATGGGAGGCATGGGTTGCATGATGGGAGGCATAGGTTGCTTTGACTAATGGGGAGAGAGAAGTGATGGCTTGATTGATGATTTGATTGATTTATGGATGGATTGATCGATTGATTGATGGATTTGATTGATTGATTGATTGATTAGAGGCATAGGTTGCTTTGATTAATGGGGAGAGAGAAGTGATGGCTTGATTGATGGTTTGATTGATTTATGGATGGATTGATCAATTGATTGATGGATTTGATTGATTGATTGATGGATTGATTGATTAAAGGCATAGGTTGGTTTAACTATGAGGTCCGCATATGTTGCACGGCCCACCTCGAATTGTGCCAAAACTGCAACTTCTAATCTAGGGGTTACAATGGGGTGTGTTGTGCAGCATTGGAATCGTAGCACTCGTGCGGTAGATAAAGTATAAGTCTCGGAGTGTTGTGGTACTAAAATAGGGTCACAATCAAAACTCATCGATCTGGTCTGACTGTAACGTGCCAACACCGAAAAAAATCGTGCGGTCGATCTCATAGGGTGATGGGTCCTAAAGTGAATCTAGCGGACATGCTGACTAAGGTGGTTCCCACAGAGAAGTTTAAGTTTTGTGCAACTTTTCTGGGCTTGGCAAAGGCAGAAATAGAAGATGTAGTGTGCATGAGAAATGATGGTGGAGCTATGATATAAGACAGAATTAGAGATGAGGATATGAGTTATGAAGAATGAAGATTGAAGACATGGTGAAGATTGTTGTTGATATCTTAAATTTAATGTATATGTATATGTGTGTGTGTGTGTAACATCCCGAAAAATTGAGGGTCGAGTAGTAACTCAACTACTCAACTCTCAAGTTTCCAGAACATCACTTATGCAACATAGATAATGATGATTGAATGTTGTCTGTATTAGTGCATTGAACATGAGTGAGATTAAGCCAAAACAGAATATCATACTCCAAAGACAATGAATTAGCAAGCGGAAGACTGTGATGGATATATAAAATATATAAAAACTGTGGTGAGTCTCCAGAGTGTGATAACATTACCAGGTTAATAAAAATTTAAGTACATTTCTAAAATATATGCCAAATGTGTAAGTGTAATGTCTTTTATTCCAAGTACCATAGCCCCGTCAATACAATACCAGGTCTTCAAAGACCTGTCAGAGAGCTACATGTAGGAGAGCTCCACCTCAACATCATAATAGTCCGATTTTGCTTCATAAGCATCGCCATCACCTGAAACTCAACAAATCTGGTTGGTGTGTACAACACCGTCCCGTAACGTGGGAGTGAGTAGCTAACTCAATGGAACAATAAAGCATAGGTTAACATGTTGTCGACTCAGTCAAGCAGTAATGATAAAGCAGTACAATCAAACACTCCTAACTACTCTTATTAATGCAAGTATGGATGCAGTCATGATGTATGCCCTCACCACACCCTCCCTCGTGCGACACCATCTCACGTTCACGGCATGCTTTCATCCCTCAGTGCTCCACATCTTCCAGGAACATGCAATGCATGATGAGCATGATTACCGAGTATTTATTAGTCCATTTCAAACAGCAGGATTGGGAAACTAAGGTACCTCCCTTGTATCATTCCCAAACATGATCCATTCTAGGGTCGTCAGTCCTAGTTAATCTCAGACGATGGTGTGTTTTCTAGGTCACTACAAAGGCTGTCAGGGCTGTTACGTACAAAGGTTACACCGCTCCCCCATCAACTCCTTAACGATTCATCACTATACAGAAACAGGCCTAGTTCATACTCCATACACCACGACAAAACTCTAAGGCTCACCGCGATTCCAGAGTATGCTCGAGGTCACTACAAAGGGCTGTCAGGGCTGTTGCTCGCATTCGTTGCACCACTCCCCCATCACCTTATCAATGTAGGCCGACAGCACGAATGTAGTGTCCCATACCACCATAATCGGCTCACGAGTTTGGTTGCTCACTGGTCACTACGGGGAGGCACGTGGCCCCAGCGTAGGCCGACAGCTCGACCACGGTGTCCCATACCACCATGCCCAGCTCATGAGTCTTAGCGGATCGAGGTACCATGGTTAAAAGGGATTCCACTGGTAAGTTTGGTACCCTAGGTTCAAGTAGTAGCGTCCAAACATGGTGAACATACATAAGACAGATCGGGTTGCCTGACGAGCTCGGCTAGCTCGAGCGCACAACAAGTTGAACGACATGAAGTGCATAAGCTCTTCGCGTGGCCAACCACTATCGCCAACCGAAGTACGACTTGAGTTCGTCGAACACATCACACGTGGCAAATGAATCACAACCACGAATTCAATTCTAGTACCGATTGTCTGGACTATAATCATAGCCCCATACACAATCAATTTCAAATAGTAAAGCAGTAATGGATCAAGGTTCAAATCATACAATCAAAGTCTGATATTATCCGTTTAGGGCTGCCAGGGCTATTGCACGCATTCGTTGCTCCACTCCTCCATCACCCATGACGGATACAACGTAAACATGAATTTAACATATGCATTACATAGATAAAATTATAAAAGCAGTTGAGCATGTTATGAAGCACAACACAAGCATAAGTTTGTACATATTCAATTCCTAATCACACAGTTATCCAAGGAAATCATACACATAGTTAAAGGAGTTGGGAATCATATCTCAACACCCTTAAACATTACAATTTACTAACTACTACTCATTCAGACATTTCAACAAACACTTTAAAATACATGTATCAACATACATGACATATGTTGATCACATAGGTATAAGGCCAAATCCTTTCACTAGGGAGTTACCCCAATCATAACACGCATACACCCACGATGGATAGTCATGGCAAGCAGGAATCCAAGTTCCATATTCATTCAGTCATTTCCACAAACACGTGGGCCACACATTTTAGCATATATAGTGTGTATTGGCCATGGCGTGATTTAGGGCAAATCCTTTCGTCAAAGGGTTATCGCCAATACAACAATCAATTATCCATGACAATTAGTTATGGCGAGCACGAATGAGAATTCTATACTCATTCAGTCATTTTCACAAACACTTAGAATATACTATTACAACATACATGGTGTATGTTAGCAAAACATGTATTAGGGTTATCCTTTAGCCAAGCGAGTATTTTATCCATGTATAAAATATTCATACAGCAAATAATCATGACAAGTACATCTCCAAAATTTATACGTATACGGTATTTTCTAGAATACAAAATTTCAACATACATAGTGTATATAAGCAAAACATGTATTAGGGCGAATCCTTTCGCCAAACAGGTAATTTATCCACATATAATATATTCATACAGCAAATAATCATGTCATACACATTTCCAAAATTTGTACATATACGGTACTTTCTTCAAACACCTAGAGTATGTAGAATTCCATATTTTTCATCTTTAATCGAAACGGAAAACAGATAACACTTTGTACATGTGCAATTGCATGCAGATCATGAATCTATCATTATCTGACATTGAAAGCATTGAAAACTATAACCTATATACCTAAAGTCCGCACCTTTTATCGTAGAATCGTAACGAATCAGCTAGGTTTGCTAAGCCTTCGTATTCGGCAGTTTGGCGACCTATAGAACGGAATAGGTTAGCTATTTCATAACCTACAACTATTAAAACTCCAAATCAGATTAGGGTTAGAGTTTCTTACCTAGAAACGGAGCTGGAATCACTAGGAAAGCGATAAGAATGGAGCGGTGAAGCTCGTAAAGCGGCAGGGAAGAGTGGCAGGGAAGTTCTCCCACTGCTCCCACACTTTCTCTCTCTTTTCTCTCTTCTCTCTCTAGGGTTTCTCTCAAATTCGTATGGCTGCAATGAGAGAGGGTTTAAGGTCCTTATATAGCCTAAAAACTCACCAAAATAGACTCCAGGTCAAAGTATACTTAGGTTATAACCAAAGCGGGTCAGTTTCAGCTCAACGGAGGACTTCTGGCGGGCGTCCTTGAGCCAAAGGTCGGACTTAAGCTCACTAACACCGGATCTACGTTCTATTAAGTTTTCGTTTCAGTGGGATTTCCAGATCACGCGTGGCGGACCAGTTTTAGTTCAACGGTCAGCGGATCTCGATCGGAGATTCCGAGTACATGTAAATGTGTATGAAATTTCTCCTGATCCGAGCGTGTAATTTGGTCTAATTCTGACGGTCTAGTTGCTTAAAACTGATCCGCAAGCAACACATGCCAGATTACTATTCAAGATATTTTATTTTGAATTAATTTCACATTTCTCACACTCTTCACTCCGAGCTCAAGCGAATAGCGCTGAGACACTATCTGGATTTGATTTTCGAGATGGTTATCAAGCCCAGCAAGGCGGTCCTAGTTCCTTAACTTCGTGTTAATCGGACTTCCGACGTGCGGTCCAGATCCGATACGGAGTTTCGAGAGCTCCCGAGAGCAGCCGGGTAATGAGATTGATCCTAGATTTTAGGGTAACCTAGCATCAATGATTCTACAAGTTTTGGGTCTTGTAAATCGTATTTAAAGTGATTGGTGCTAATTTCACAGGCACTCTAGTTTAACACTAGCTAAATCTCGCCTAATTTCTAAAGGATTTAGTCCTGAGGGTCTGAGGTGGTACTTAGTCCTTTGTAGTTTGTATATAAAGTGATCTAAGTTATACTACTTAGCTAGTTTAAGATAGTGTCTAGGGTGAAAGTACTTTGAAAAATTGAAAGATCAAGGTGGTGAAGGGTGGAATTTGAAAAGGGATTTGAAGCTTTAATTGAGTGTTTGAGAAATTAAACATGTGTTAGGTTTGACCCTTCGCCTAAGGATGTCTAATTCTAGGTTGGGAAAAATTCGGGCTGTTATAGTGTGTGTGTGTGTGTGTGTGTGTGTGTGTGTCATCGAAGTGCCATCGAGCAACTGTCGATGCCATCGAAGTCCCATTAAGAAAATCCAGAAAATTCATGTTTTATTACTGAAACGTTTTAGTATTTTTACTCGATGTCATCGAAGTCCCATCGAAGGTGCCATCGAGAGCGAGCGTAGAATTGTGCAAGTACAGGATTTATTTCCGATTTTGATTGTGATTCTCATAAAAGCTATATATATGGGTGTAATCGGGATTTAGATAGCAAGAGAGTTGTTTTAGGTTTTATAAATTCGTTCATAAGGGTTTTAAGGGAATAGCTTGGGTTGTGAGGAAGATTCGAGGCTTGTTCGATTCGATAATCTCTCTCTTATAATTTCTGCTTTCATAGTGCATCTGTCACGCCCCAAACTAGGAGATCGGATTCACAGGAATCCTGATCGCCGAATCTGGTGCCTACAGCCTCCGTAGTACCCCATTCTCGGCTCCTAACGTCCATACGCCAGATTCCGATCTTGGGATCCTACAAGAATGATTATTTTTTTTTGTACGTTTATCTCATAATAAGCATAACCACAAGTATACCCAAATCATAAAGGCAATATCATCATCACATATCCACTAATATAATCATTTGAATACAATATTGAAAGGGAAATACATATATCGAAAATCAAAGCTCCAGAGGTTTGCTGCACACTCCAAGCTCAACGTTACTGCAACCTAACATCACCTGCATGCATCTATCGTGCATAAGCTTATAGAAAGCTTAGAGGGTGGTGTAAGTGTGTACGTAAGGTAAGTGTCAAGTATTCAACGCAATATCATAATCATACAATGTCGAAATAGGTGCAAGGTCATGAATCATATGTTATCAGAGTAAGCGAAAATACTGACAAGTTCATAAGCCAAGTAATATCAAAATACGCAATACAGATCAACTATACAAATGAGGAACAATATCAGAATACGCGATACAGATCAACTATATGAATGAGGAACAATATCAGAATACGCGATACAGATCGACTATTCAAATGAAGAACAATATCAGAATACGCGAAACAGATCAACTATACAAATGAGGAGTCATAAAGAGTCAAATATCAGATGCCGTATCTAAACCATATAAATGTAAAAACATAGGTAACCCAAAATGCCATATGTCGTGAATGTAATGCAATATGTGGTGCAAATGAAATAACTATGCTAGAGTGTGAAGTCGGGATGATAGTACGTAGTATCGCAGGCTATGGGGTCCATCACAAGGGACTTCTATCCAAACCAGTCCCATACCTAAATTTGGATAGTCAGACTCAATGTGGTAAACTCCTGATCTCAGGTTTGTCGCGCGCCCCAACCGAAATCCTGGCCATTGCGAAAGTTCACATATCAAATAGTTGCACACCACCAACCCGAGTGGATAGTGAATGAATGAGTATGCAAATCCTGATCACTAAGTCCACATATCAGTACGGTTCATCTCTAGGATCATCATCGGGGTTTATTACACTCCAAATGGAACTGCCGCTCTCCCAGCCGCACAGTCCAAGTGAGCGTAAGAAACCTCACTATCTGCCTGGTCATTAGTCTGCCAATACTTATTCAGCACATCGATAGCGGACCCATTCCTCGAGCTGGTCAGATTCAGCCTAGCAATGCCCCCTACGCTCGGGCGGGTAAGACCACACCCCCTCCCAACCGACCACGACACAATGGGAGACGCGGCCTCCTGGTATTCGGCACTCGAGCGCTCATATATCCACTCAGTCTCGACGTTAGGGCGTCCTCTGGTACCAAGAGAGTTTTAGGGATTTTCACCCAGGGCCATCTATGGCAGCCCGATACTCGAACCAAACATTTCCGGTGTCCCATCTGGCCACTCACGATATGCCTGTGAGGCTACGGCCCTGATGTCGCTAGGGCGTACAGTAATCACAACACACAATGCAAGATGCATGAGTCATACAATCCAGTCATGCGTCAATCCTGCGCATACCATGCGCTCATGTGAGATACCTCCGCCTATCAGGGAGTCTCATAACAACCTGCCCAATGACACATGCAATGGTCAACCACATCTCATAACAACACATGCAGATGATGCGTATGGGCATGTATCATGATGTTATGTGGTCACGTACTCATAATCGGTATCAATAACCGGCATCGACAATCAACCTCGACAATGTGGACCTTTAACCAATATTACCCCCAAGGAATGACCCCATATAGAGCCTAACATACAGTGGACTCATGGCCTCACACCAGGGCCAAATATACAACACCACGGGCCTCACTCAAGAGCTTAATACACATCGTGATGGGCTTTACTTATGGGCCACATATACATCAAGTGGGTCGCATCTCACAGGTATAATATACATCGCAATGGGCCGCTCCCATGGGCCTAATATACATCAAGTCAGGCCTTACCATATGGGCTGAAAATATATCACAATGGGTCACGTCCCGTGGGCCTCGAATACATCACAATGGGCCTCGAAAATCGGAATTGGCCTCAACAATTGGAATCGACACTTGGAATTAGCCTCGATACTCGACCTCGATAATCGAAATCGGCAAATTGGTCACGACAATCGGAATAGATCGATAATCGGAATCGGCAAATCGGTCACGTCAATCGGAAATCGGCAATCGGTCACGATAATCGGCCTCGATCACTAATAGGCAATCGGTCAAGTCAATCGGAATCGGCAATCGGCAACGACAACCGAAATCGGCAAATCGGTCACGACAATCGGAATCGATCGATAATCAGAATCGGCAAATCGGTCACGTCAATCGAAAATCAGCATTCGGTCACGATAATCGGCCTTGATCACTAATCGGCAATTGGCCACGACAATCGAAATCGGTCAATAATCGGAATCGGCAAATCGGTCACGTCAAACGGAATCGGTAATCAGTCATGATAAACGACCTCGATCGCTAATCGGCAATCAGTCAAGTCAATCAGAATCGGCAATTGGCCATGACAATCGAAATCAACAAATCGGTCACGACAATTGGAATCGACAAATCGGTCACGTCAATCGAAAATCGGCAATCGATCACAATCATCGGCCTCGATCGCTAATCAGCAATCGGCCACGACAATCGAAATCGGTCAATAATCGAAATCGGCAAATCAGTCACGTCAATCGAAATCGGCAATCGGTCATCATAAACAACCTCGATCGTTAATCGGCAGTCGGTCAAGTCAATCGGCCACGACAATCGGCCACGACAATCGAAATCGGCAAATTGGTCATGACAATCGGAATCGATCAATAATCGAAATTGGCAAATCGGTCACGACAATCGGGATCGATCGATAATCAGAGTTGACAAATCGGTCACGTCAATAGGAATCGGCAATCAGCCATAACAATCGGCCACGACAATCGGGATCGATCGATAATCAAAGTCGATAAATCGATCACATCAATTGGAATCGGCAATCGGCCATGACAATCGGCCTCGACAAATCAGAATCAGTAATCAATCTCGACGCAAGGCGAGGTCCATAGATGGACGACCAATGTTGGACCAATCAATATCAATGGGGCCCATTCGTTTGGGTTAACCCACTAAAAAATGATGAGAATGGGCTTAACCAGGCCTAAGGAAAGGTCACAATGTGGACATTTAACCATCATTGCCCCTCAATGTGGACATTTAACCATCGTTGCTCCCAAGGAGTGGCCCTCATAGAGCCAAACGTATCGTAGGTCCATGGCCTCATACAAGGACCTAATACACATCACTATGGGTCTCACTCATGGGCCAAATACTCATCACAATGGGCCTCGGCACATGGACCATGATTACATCACATCAGGCCTTGTCATATGGGCCTCACATACATCACAATGGGCCGCAATACATGGATCTCATAAACATCAAATAGGTCGCATCACATGGTCCGCACCAATGGGCCAATATACATCAAGTGGGCCGCATCATATGGACCGCACCAATGGGCCAATATATGTTACGTGGGCCGCATTAATGGGCCACACCAATGGGCCACAAATACATCTGGGTGGGCCCCATGGATGGGCCATAAATACATCAAGTAGGGCCCACCATATTCTCCATCCAATCTGATCATAAGGTCACAAAGACCTGGATTAAGAGGGAAAACAAACTTCATATTAATCCAAAGCTTCTCTATCCCTAAAAGGTTTTTAATGGTGGACGTTCATCCTACTGTTTTCTGCAATGTGGTCCACTTGATATAGATTTGTCTTATTTTTAGTCTCAAGCCTTAAGACTGGCTCACCAAATGGATGGACGGTTTGGATGAACTACATCCATCAGGGTGGGGGTCCACAAATGTGGCCCACCTAGGACAACTCGCCAAAGGGATGGACGGTTTAGGGTGCAACACATACAGCAGCGGTGGGTCCCACCCATACATCACAGTGGCCCGCATAAATGAATGGACGATAGGGATACAGTGCATGCATCATGGTGGGGCCATACTTGGCACGCCAGACAATGGACGGCCTGGATGGGATACACCCCATCAGCAGTGGGTCCCACCGTCTAAACCTCTAGACGATGAGGATCCACCTCACGTCCCATGTATAGCTACTGTAGGTATGGTGGGTCCCACGTGGGAGTGGCCCACCACAACATATTTATCATATAATATATATATATATATAGAGAGAGAGAGAGAGATACATTGTATGAATATGGAGCTGGCTATCCAGATCCACCGTCCACACCCTGGACGTCTGGACGGTGTAGATCATCACAAAAATTAGGGCGGGTCCACACGTGTGGCCCACATTGGCTTCAGATCAATCTGGTACTTGTGTTTTCCTTTAATCAGGCCCGTCCAAATGGACTGCCATGTGGACCCACTCGATGGATGGCATGGATGAAATACTTACTTCATAGTGGGCCATTAATCATAGAGAAAGAAAGAGAGGGAAAGAAAGAAATAAGGAGAGAGATCGGCGATGATGGATGGGCCCCGCCACTATGGGCCCCTCTTGGATACAAGCATACATCAAGGTGGGTCCCACCATAAGTGGGCCCTTACATCACAAAGAAAATAAAGGAGTGGAGATCTAAGATCACCCACCGTTCCTTCTCACTCCCTAGGCTTCCTTTGCTCCTTAGCTTCGATCCAAACGGAGGAGATGAAGTTTGGATGGTTGAGATAGGAGATGAGGGGGTATGAGGTGGACCACACACAAATCCCTTAGAAGGTAGAAATGGCTTGGACGTGTGATCTTTGGTTGCTTAGAATATGGGTTTTGAGAAATGAGAGAGAGAGGGTTGTAAAGTGAGAGAGAGAGAGATGGGTGATGGATGTGGTGGTGATGGATGTGTAAGAGCCTTTTTTGACTTTTGTGGTAAATGGTGTAAGAAAAGTATGAGCTTGTGTAAGAACTTTTTGACTTTGGGGTTGCTTGGGAATGGGTGAAAGGTGACGTGTACTTGACATGTACTTGACATGATGGGATTGATTGATTGATGTGACAAGTCGTAGAGATTCTCTCAGAATTCACACGCGCGACGTTTTCCTCGCACTGAACGCTGGCCCACATCTCCTAGCTAGAGTATCGGATCGGCGCGCTAGACGCTGTATTGGAACTGTGGCAACGGCGCGGTCGCAAGGGTACAAGTCTCGGTTTGAGTTGATTCAGGTTGATGGCATGTGACGCAAGGTCGAGCGCAAATGTCGGTTAACGGTCAAAGGTTGCCGAAATTCGACTGGGAAGACTGTGGAAACCTATAGAACGGTATGATCTAGGATACGGGTCTTACAGCATCATTGTTGATTTGTGACGTGGTTTTTTCCAACAAAGATTTTTCCACGTAAGATTCGGTTTGTTTGTATTTGGACTTGGTTGTGTGATTGGAGTACTTTAATTTCTTGATTCATCACTATGTGCTTCTACGGTTCCCCAGCAGTGAGTCGGTTCTTATTGGTTCCACTAAAGGTCTCATCGGTCCGACCGATGGTATGCATAAGTGCGGGTTTTGTTTTCTAATCTTATATGGGAGTTTATAAACGCTCTCCTAATCGCAATTAGGGTTAAGATTCGAGGGTTTTGGATCATAACACAATTACTCAAGGGTTTTGAGGAAAAGTTAGGGTTCTACTGTAAGTTGTTCCATCTCTTATAATATTCTTTTGATTATAGTGGATTGAACGTCACTTGTGGTTTTTTCCTACAAAGTTTTCCTCATAAAATCTCATGTGTTATTTGTGTTTACTTCGATTTTTCGTTCTTTATTACTCGTTTGATTCGATTTGAGGTTGCTTTCGCACCCAACATGCTCAAATACATCTTAACATATTATAACAGGATAGATCAAAGACTTTAGCCTTTGAATTTAATCATATTCCAATGATCCAAACCGTTTGTTTATATGACAACAAATATAAGCCCTCAATTATATTATTTCAATATTTTGATAATTTTACTATTTTACTTTAAACATAAGAATATTTAATATAGATTTCTTTTAGGCATCCCCATCCAAAGAGTTTTCTCCATAAAAAGGGCCTAAATCCAACCACTAAGTCCCTCACATACCTTCTTGTAATATGTCAGAATCAATTCCAACAAACCTTCAAAAGTTAAGTTTCCCATTTAGACAGAAGAGAATGTCCATTAACAAGAGGACAAGATTGCATAAGTAATTTGATTTGGAGTACATGACTAGTCTCCCCACTGTTTGGGCACTTCGGATTTGAGGCAAATGCAGTCAGTATTCTAGCAACAGTGCAGTCTACCGCGCTGTATCAAAATAACCCTCAGGTGGTCTAAGTGTCGTCCCACGAAGAGTGCTGATCCTCTGTTTCCAGCACACCCTGGCTCCCCGTATCCTAGAATTTAATTGCTCCACGTCATTTGTACTGACATCAGTGCACCTCTTTAATAAAATGAAAAATAGTTTACAAAATACCGCTTGAAGAAAGGTTGGGAAATAGATTGGCTACTCCCCCTGCCACCAGCCCGCTGGCTGGTGGTCGGTGCTCTGTGAGCCCCACCATGATGTATGTATTTCATCCACTCCGTTCATCCATTTTTTTCAGATAATTTTAAGGCTTTATCCCAAAAATGAGAGGTATATAAATCTCAGGTGGACCACACTGCAGGGAAACAATAGTGATTGGATATCCACCATTAAAATCCTCCTAAAGCCCACTGTACTGTTTATTTGACATCCAATCCGTTGATTAAGTCATACAGACCCAGATGAAGGGAAAAAACAAAGATTAGCTTGATCCAAAACTTTTATGGCCCCTAAAAAGTTTTTAATGGTCGACGTTCATTCAACACTATTTCCTATAATGTGGTCTAGTTGAGAATGGGATATATCTCATTTTTGTTCTCTTGTAATAAAATGATCTAGAAAAATAGATGAACGACATGGATGAGACACATACATCATGGTGGGGCCCACAGAGCACCAACCACAAGCCTTCGGCTGGTGGCAGGGGGAGTAGTCAATCCATTTCCAGAAAGGTTATGTTTCCAGGGACTCAGATTTCCTGTGAAAGACTTTCGTAGAAAGTTCAAGCGTTGGGAACCCAGGTGGGGCCCACTGTGATGTTTGTGAGAAATCCTCTCCATCCATCCGTTTTGTGAATTCGCTTTAAGACATAATGCTAATTAAAATGAATTATTTCCAAAGCTCAAGTTTTCATGATTCAGTAGGGCCATTACTACGGGTTTCTAAGGGATCAAGTCCCTTAATGAAAATATTCACGATGTGTTGACCCAAGAGTCAGATATGAAGCAAGTCTGAGCTCTGGGTGGGCTACACTATCAGTCAACGTGAGGACAATGTTCACCGCTGAAATAGGCTTTTGTATGGGAAGTCAGTTACGTCCTACGACGTGAATTTCTTAGTTTAATGGATGACTGGAAAAAGGTGGCGTATGACATGTTGTTTAGTCTTTCTAGAAATGCATGCCCTTCATGGCTTTTCAAGGTCGTGTTGGGCCATGGGCCCAAATATGAAGTAGATCTAAGCCCTATGTGGACCACGCGATTGATCGCAGTATGGGACAACGTTGACATGTTAGTTGTGATGCATGGTTATAATCATATTTACAAATTTGTCATCGAATTCTCAAATAACTTATGTCATTCATTACGTTGGAACGCACCGTCTGATTGTCTTGAAATTAGGCGTGCATTCCTCGGTTTTCGTTCTCTTTCTGTCGATCAAGTTTGGATCCTGATCTCCCAAGGATGTCCAAGATGCTCTTTTAACTAACTAACACACCCCATGCTTTAAGACCGAGGTTGCACACATCTGGTTGAAACATTACCCGATGGTTTGATCATATAATCTAAGATCTTCATAGTGACTGAATTATCCTAATATTCTGATGGCCCATATGAGGGATCCAAATACGATGAACGGTTGACATGCTAAAAATAGAAAGACTTGATCATTGGTATTCTAGTCATGTATCTAGGTGATTGTACTGTTGGTATTGTAAATGGATGAACACAATGTGGGTTTTATGGAGTGATTAGGGGGTAGAACATATGTATTGTTAGGTTTGAGTGTCTTGTTCACATGTATAAGTTTCTCAGATTGTAGTTCTGATGGTGAGTTAAGTATATTCATAGGTGATGAACAAGATGAATGGATCATAATCTCAACTTGATGTGGTGTACGAGTGGATGTAGAGATTAAGTAGTTAGTTTACTATGATCAGGTGGTCCAAAATCAAAGTGGACGATTAGATGTCTCTATCTAGCAGTTGCATATTTGAATGAGCGGTTGGTTATGATGGACAAGTGAGAATATTTGGGTATATGATGATTGTCTTAAAATTAATGGTCAGATTGCTTGATCTATGAATGAGGATTATTCTCAAAAGTCAGATTCGTATTGGAGGATAAATGTAAGGTTAGGATAGCTAGATTGGTATCGTACATATGTACATAATAAGTTACATTTTATGGTAACACTTGAGAACTTTCAATACTCGGGTATCAAAAAGTTCGGGGTGTTACACAAAGTGACAAAGTTCCACTACACAAAATGACAGGATTATAGGTCAAAGTGTAACACTCGGCCCAACCAGAACAGTATCCTGAGGCGTCCACATGGGAACTGCCGCAGGACCGCTCAATTAAACGGCTCGTGTGAGGGATACCACCAACAAATTAACCCGAGTTATCCCATAAATGCGGTTGAGTTTGAATATGTTTGGACCGAGTACAGGCCGTAAAGCCGGTTCGCCTGATTGTACTTGGCAAGTGCCCGTACAGGCCGTGCAATGCCTAAGAAAGGGTAGAACAATCTAAAACTTGGGTAGGCCGTAGACCCTGTTGGGCTTGTGGTCTGACATAAATTACGAACCCAGAGAGTGCCCGAAAATGAAATATTTGTACTATCCAGTCAGCACTTGCCAAGCGCGACTCACCCCAGCCTTGGCCCAAAGTTTAAAATTTTAAATCAAGGGCCCTCTTTATTGAAGCAGAGAAATGAGGCATTTCAGCCATCGGATCTCTTCTAAATTTACATCAAATGCCAAAAACATTTCTCTGTACCCATCCACAAAATCTAAACCTCGATCGTAGAACGGTGACCGTTGATTACAAATCAGCCCCTTGCGATAAAACCTCACATCCGTTTGTCGTCAAACTTTGCACAGCCCTTCATCAGGCCATGGGGCACCTATCCTATAAATTTGATGGTCATGGGGTATTAAGGCAGCCCTAACAGCCAAAAAGAGGTCCCACATGGCCATTTGAAGGGAAATAATAGAACTTTGGGCCATTTGACCCAAAATTCAGGGTATAAGACCCTTTAACTCTCTCCCTCACTCACTTCCATAGCAAACTCCAGCAACAAGAGAGAGAGAGAGAGAGAAGAGAGAGAGAGAGAGAGGAGGGAAAGAAGAGAGAAGGAGAGTGTAAAAGGAAGTGGGGCCCAAGGGATTTGGAATCTTGAAAAACCTCCTACCCTTCCTCCAAAAATCTCACATTCACAGCCACAAGGGCGAAATTTCCACTAATTGAGAGGTAATCACCATTTTTCTCCATAAATTCATTTTGTTAAGCTAGGCCCTTGCATGTATCCTAACATGCGGGTTCAATTGACTCAGGACCTCAGCAAATCAACCCGCGAGTTCGGCACCCCTATGACGATTCCGCAAGCTCTCAGCGATCCATAGGTGTGGATCATTATCCTTAGGTGGGTAAGTACCAATTCTAGGATAAATTTAATGATTGTGGATGCTAGATTGATGTACATGTGCAATTTAGAGAAAATCTAATAAAGATCATGTCTGATAATCCACCTAACACGCATGCGCTGATAAATCGATGCTAAATTAGTCTTCAAATTGTTTGGACCTGGAAATTATGTTGCATGTTCATTCTTACATCTGAATTCCTACATATTCTTCTTTGTTGCATGCATGATGGTAATTTCCTGCAATGTGGATGACTCGTGATCTTCTTGTCTCTTAGGCAAACTGGCACCGCATGCACACATGTCTAATTTATGTTGTTAGAAGTAATATGCATTCATTTTAATATCCTGAACTTTATGCTTGGATGTATTGTATATTTATTTCCATTTGTACTTGAGGATGAATCTTACTATCTAGAAATGATGTCGATTATAGCCCATTCTCTGGGTTAGTCAGGAATCTGCGATTTATGAGGGTGGCCCCGTCGGTTGGGCCATCCTGTGACTAGATTGACTGATTTGGGCAGACGTGAATGGACGACAATAGTAGGACTACGTGGGTTGGTTACACCCGATGTCGTGCGTTGCTCGCCTGAATTTGGGTGGTTTAGTCCACCGACTGACCAGCCATGTTTGTTAACCATGTTTGCTCACGCCTTTTTAGAACCTAGAATACCCCACCCCCATGAACGCTCACTTACAATAGGTAGAATCGATCCACAAACTCGTGAGCCGGGCATGGTAGAATGGGACCTATGTCCAAGCTGTCGGCCTACGCCGGGGTGACGAGCCTCCCTATAGTGACCGCGAGCAATCCCGCTTCCAGCACACCTTACGTGCTTGCATCGGGGATGAGGAACCCGATGGGGTCAAGGATCGCGGGGCCCTAGCCTTGCGAATGAATAAGGGCAATGATATCATCAGAGTGTACCCGTTTACCCAAATCTGTTGGATGAATAGAATTAACTAAATACTCGGCTAACACGTTCATGATCGCATCACATTAGTTAGGTTGGTGACTCGGCAGTTGAGGTCGCAATGAAGGAGTGTTGGTCATGTGCGAACGTTAGACAGAGTCGCTTGAGGGAGTGTTGTTGGTGAGGTCATGCATCATACCATAATTCATGCATACGCATTAACAAAGATTAGTTAGAGATTTGTGAATGTGTGTTTTTCATTAAATTCATCATGGAATTGTTATTTGATGTAACTTATGGGTAATGACACCCACTGAGTTAGCTACTCACTCCCACTCTGGGACGGTGTTTTAAAACACCAACCAGACACTTCATTAGATGCAGGTGAGGCGAAGCTCGACGAGCCGAGCGAGGTGAGCATTGATGAGGAAGATGAGCTTTCCTACTTCCAGCTTATGGGCGGATCACCGTAGATTGCACGGGTTGATTATGGGTTGTTGAGTGAGGAGATTTAGTGCACCATTTCTTTGGGTCATTTCATATGTGTATTTTGTTGGGCGACGCCTTGTGGGATCCGTTAGATATTTCTTCTTGACTCATATTTCTTAGCCGCCTTTATTTCAGTAGATTAGTCGTGGTTGTGGTTTATGTTCCAGTCGATTCATTTATTACTCATTTTAATTGAATTATATGCAAAACACTACAATTAGAATATAAGTGACACCCGAGAACTTGGACCATTTCTTTGGGTCATTTCATATGTGTATTTTGTCAGGCGACACCTTGTGGGACCCGTTAGATATTTCCTTTTGACTTGTATTTTTTAACCGCCTTTATTTCAGTAGATTAGTCGTGGTTGTGCTTTATGTTCCAGTCAATTCGTTTATTGCTCATTTTAATTGAATTATATGCAAAACACTACAATTATGATATAAGTGACACCCGGGAACTTGGAACTTGAGTGTTGCTCGACCCCTAAATTTCAAGGCGTTACACAAAGTGATGGAGTTCTACTAGACAAAGGGACGGGGTTTCCATACAAAGTAACGTGGTTCCACCAGACAAAGTCATGGGGTCTTATTTGACAAAGTGATGAGATTAGCGGACAAAGTGACATGATTCACTAAACAAAGTGATGAAGTTGCTAGACAAATAGACAAAATTCTACTAGACAAAGTGATGAGACTATGAGATAAAGTGTCGTGGTTACAATAGACAAAGTGATGGGTTTTATTAGAAAAAGTGACCGGGTTGCATTACAAAGTGGTAAGGTTCTACTAAATAAAGTGACTGGGTTGCCGGAAAAAAGTGTAGTGGTTTTATAAGACAAAGTGATAGGGTTGTCGAATAAAATGACGAGATTCGACTAGACAAAATGACAGGATTACTAGACATAGTGACGGGTTCCACTAGACAAAGTGATGGAGTTGTAGACAGTGGTGTAGTTACACGAACCAAAGTTATGGGGTTTTATTAGATAAATGGCGAGGTTTTACCAAACAATTTGACGGGGTTCTATTGGGTAAAGTGATGGGCCATCCTCAGGGTCCATCCTCAGGGTCAAATTGATAGTTCAGATTGTCCAGTCCGACAATGTAGATGGGCTACTGATCGAAGAACATAGACATTATAAGTTAAAATTTCTACTAAGCAGAAAAATGGAAGAGGAGAGTTTCCTCTTTGGGAGGCATCAGGTTAAAACCTATTTGACCACGGGCTTGGCTCGGTGAGTCACGGGATCACGCAAGTTGTGCACTTGCAACCACTATGTGGTGCCCACTATGTTGTCTTAAATCCGGATCAATCATTGGGTTCTGTTGGGTCTGTTAGGACCCTGGCCTATTTATCAAGTAGAACCGAAATTCAGGTGGGCCATACTGCTAAGTTTTGGGTCGCGGATGCTGATTTCTTACAATCTGTGGATCAGATGTCATTCCTTATTAATCTCAATGGTTATAAGAATTCTTTGCCTGGATGGGATGGACACCAGTGATATCCCCATTGATTAGATGACCTGGTAATTACGTGTTGGAATGCCTAACACCAGTTGTGGGCCTAATGGACTGTGGATACACCAACCTAAAATTTGGGTTATATGCATAAATTTTCAGGGTTCTTGAGTGTAGTGGGGTATGTGCACATTTGTTTTTGTCATTGATAAAATAAAATTATTTGGTGATGTTCTAAGATATTCGGTGCTCGAGTATTGGTAGCTTAGAGTGTTACAAGAGAACTCCGTCACTTTGGCTAGTGTAATCACACCACTTTGTCTAGCAATTCCATCACTTTGTCTAGTGGAACCCGTCACCATGTCTAACAATTCCATCATTTTGTCTAGTGGAACCCGTTGCCATGTTTAGTAATATCATCACTGTCTTGTCAAATCCTATCACTTTGTCCTTCAACCTCGTCACTTTGTCTTATGAACCATCACAATTTTTTTAGCAACCCCGTCACTTAGTAGAACCTCGCCACTTTGTCAGGCAACCCGGTCACTTTCTTTAATAAAACCCATCACTTTCTTTACTGCAACCACGCCACTTTATCTCATTGTCCCATCACTTTCTCTAATAGAATCTTGTAGTTGTCCAGCAACTCCATCACTTTGTCTAATGGATCATGTCACTTTGTCAAGTAAGACTCCATCATTTTATCTAGTAGAACCACGTTACTTTGTCCCATAATCCTATCATTTTGTCTAGTGAAACCATGTTACTTTGTCCCATAATCCTGTTATTTCGTTTAGTGGAACTTTGTTACTTTGTCTAGTGAAACCTTGTTACTTTGTCCAACAACTTCGTCAGTTTGTCTTGTAGAATCCCATCACTTTGTCCGGTGGAATCTTGTCACTTTATCCGATAAGCCTGTCACTTTGTCTAGTGAAACTCCTTTATCTGGAAATCCAATCACTTTGTCTAGTAGAACCCATCACTTTGTGTGGTATAACCTCTTTAACTGTATATGGAGTTTACTTAGAAAAAAATATATTTGTATGGGACATAAATATTGACTTAGATAAGGCCCACCGTGATGTTTTTGTAAGATCCACTATGACTATTTGTTATTAAGTCTCATATTGGGTATAAAGACAAAAAATCGGATCGAATTGTGATTCTCGTGGGCTGCACTAAAAGAAATGGCTGGGAGAGATGTATACCCTTAATTTTTAACGACTGGATATCAGGTAAATTGTATGAAATCCACTTCAACCACTAAATTGCAAAAAAAAAAAAAAAAAAAAAAAAAAAAAAAAAAAAAAAAAAAGCTTAGGCCTGTAACTGGACATGAATCACTTGGGCCACACCAATGGAAATAGTTTAGCAGAGCCCTTTACATTATGTCCAAGTCAATGTGAATCATAAATGGAATTGATTTTTGGGCCCATGGCCTAACATGGAGAGAAAAACCTAGTGGTTAGGGTTTATTTTACATAAATATCGCAGTAAACCCCACTTGATCCACCAATTAACTATTTGCTCTTACAGGTGGCAGTAAAGGATAGTATGCATATTGCTTAGGGTAGCATGCACCGTGGACAGTTGTGTGCTACTATAAAAGCTTTGTAGGCCCTACCATGATATATCACTACAAGAAAAATGGGCAAAGGTTACGGACTAGATCCGTAGCAAAAGGGTTTTTGCTACGGATCTAGTCCGTATCACGTCCGTCGCAATTGGTGGGGTAGCTAAAGGTCTAGCTACGGACAATATCCGTAGCAATAGATACAATTAGCTACGGATCTTTTCCGTAGCAATAGAGACAGTTCGCTACAGATAATATCCGTAGCAATATACACCAATAGCTACGGATTATGTTCGTAACAATAGATATCATTAGCTACGGATAATATCCGTAGCAATATACACCAATAGCTACGAATTATATCCGTAGCAATAGATACCAATAGCTACGGATTATATCCGTAGCAATATATACCAATATGTACAGTAGTTGCAACACTACATACGAATAGCTACGGATATAATCCGTAGCTATAGATAGCAATAGCTACGGCGAAAAGCTGTAGCTTTGCTACGAATTATATTTCGTAGCTATTTTCCCTGTTTCCATTGCAAGAACCTGCTATGATTGATAACTCATCTAAGCTTAATGTAATCAAAGAAAAAAAAAACGATGCATTTATTACAATAGCAATCAAATCTACAATGCATCCTACATTCACATTTCTAAATAAACAATACTTCACTTTGCTCAACCTATCAAAAGAATTACAACTAAGGCGTGCCCTCATGCATTAAATAATGCTCATGCTTTTACAGAATTTTCTTTCTTCAGACGGTCAAGTTCAGCAAACACAGAAGATAGAGCTTCTTCTTTCCTTGAAACTGCATATGTAACTTCTGTAGACTTCGACACAAGATCACTTTCAAGTTTTAAAACCCTTCCCTTGAGAAAATAAATTTCATCATCCACCGACTTCTTTAGCTTGTCAGCCTGAATAAAACAACAATTGTAGACATAATCAAACAAGCATGCCTTTGTACACATCTCAAAAGGAAGAAATACCAAAAAAAAAAAGAGCTGGAAAAAAACAATTATATATAAAGAAATCAAAAATGTACCTACAAATCTTCTAAACTATAGCAAAATCCATAGGTTAGGTTATCGGTTATAAGTTTAGGTTATAAGTTATAGGTTAAGGTTTAGTTTATAGGTTTAGGAAATCGGGTTCAGGTTCGGGATCGGGTTTAAGTTTTGGTTTTCAAGTTTAGGTTTAGGTTTAGGTTAGGGAGTTGAGATTAGGATTAGGTGTAGGTTTAGGTTTAGGGATTTGAGAATACATTTAAGTTAAGGTTTAGGGAATTGAGAATAGGTTAAGGTTTAGGTTTAGGAAATCGGGTTCGGGTTCGGTATCGGGTTTAGGTTTGGGTTCTCAAGTTTAGGTTTAGGTTTAGGTTAGGGAGTTGAGATTAAGATTAGGTGTAGGTTTAAGTTTAGGAATTTGAGAATACATTTAGGTTAAGGTTTAGGGAATTGAGAATAGGTTAAGATTTAGGTTTAGGAAATCGGGTTCGGGTTCAAGATCGGGTTTATGTTTGGATTTTCAAGTTTAGGTTTAGGTTTAGGTTAGGGAGTTGAGATTAGGATTAGGTGTAGGTTTAGGTTTAGGGATTTGAGAATACATTTAGGTTAAGGTTTAGGGAATTGAGAATAGGTTAAGGTTTAGGTTTAAGAAATCGGGTTCGGGTTCGGGATCGGGTTTAGGTTTGGGTTTTCAAGTTTAGGTTTAGGTTTAGGTTAGGGAGTTGAGATTAAGATTAGGTGTAGGTTTAGGTTTAGGGATTTGAGAATACATTCAGGTTAAGGTTTAGGTTATAGGTTTTGGTTTAGGTTAAGGTTATAGGTTTTGGTTTAGGTTTAGGTTTAAGTTTTAGGTTTAGGTTATAGATTTAGGGAATTGAGAATAGTTTAAGGTTTAGGTTTAGGAAATCAGGTTCGGGTTCGGGATCGGGTTTAGGTTTGGGTTTTCAAGTTTAGGTTCAGGTTTAGGTTAGGGAGTTGAGATTAGGATTAGGTGTAGGTTTAGGTTTAGGGATTTGAGAATACATTTAGGTTAAGTTTAGGGAATTTAGAATAGGTTAAGGTTTAGGTTTAGGAAATCGGGTTCGGGTTCAAGATCGGGTTTAGGTTTGGGTTTTCAAGTTTAGGTTTAGGTTTAGGTTAGGGAGTTGAGATTAGGATTAGGTGTAGGTTTAGGTTTAGAGATTTGAGAATACATTTAGGTTAAGGTTTAGGGAATTGAGAATAGGTTAAGGTTTAGGTTTAGGAAATCGGGTTCAGGTTCAAGATCGGGTTTAGGTTTGGGTTTTCAAGTTTAGGTTTAGGTTTAGGTTAGGGAGTTGAGATTAGGATTAGGTGTAGGTTTAGGTTTAGGGATTTGAGAATACATTTAGGTTAAGGTTTAGGGAATTGAGAATAGGTTAAGGTTTAGGTTTAGAAAATCGGGTTCAGGTTCGGGATTGTGTTTAGGTTTGGGTTTTCAAGTTTAGGTTTAGGTTTAGGTTTAGGTTAGGGAGTTGAGATTAGGATTAGGTGTAGGTTTAGGTTTAGGGATTTGAGAATACATTTAGGTTAAGGTTTAGGGAATTGAGAATAGGTTAAGGAAATCGGGTTAAGGTTCAAGATCAGGTTTAGGTTTGGGTTTTCAAGTTTAGGTTTAGGTTTAGGTTAGAGAGTTGAGATTAGGATTAGGTGTAGGTTTAGGTTTAGGGATTTGAGAATACATTTAGGTTAAGGTTTAGGGAATTGAGAATAGGTTAAGGTTTAGGTTTAAGAAATCGGGTTCGGGTTCGGGATCGGGTTTAGGTTTGGGTTTTCAAGTTTAGGTTTAGGTTTAGGTTAGGGAGTTGAGATTAAGATTAGGTGTAGGTTTAGGTTTAGGGATTTGAGAATACATTCAGGTTAAGGTTTAGGTTATAGGTTTTGGTTTAGGTTAAGGTTATAGGTTTTGGTTTAGGTTTAGGTTTAAGTTTTAGGTTTAGGTTATAGATTTAGGGAATTGAGAATAGTTTAAGGTTTAGGTTTAGGAAATCAGGTTCGGGTTCGGGATCGGGTTTAGGTTTGGGTTTTCAAGTTTAGGTTTAGGTTTAGGTTAGGGAGTTGAGATTAGGATTAGGTGTAGGTTTAGGTTTAGGGATTTGGGAATACATTTAGGTTAAGGTTTGGGGAATTGAGAATAGGTTAAGGTTTAGGTTTAGGAAATCGGGTTCGGGTTCAAGATCGGGTTTAGGTTTGGGTTTTCAAGTTTAGGTTTAGGTTTAGGTTAGGGAGTTGAGATTAGGATTAGGTGTAGGTTTAGGTTTAGAGATTTGAGAATACATTTAGGTTAAGGTTTAGGGAATTGAGAATAGGTTAAGGTTTAGGTTTAGGAAATCGGGTTCAGGTTTAAGATCGGGTTTAGGTTTGGGTTTTCAAGTTTAGGTTTAGGTTTAGGTTAGGGAGTTGGGATTAGGATTAGGTGTAGGTTTAGGTTTAGGGATTTGAGAATACATTTAGGTTAAGGTTTAAGGAATTGAGAATAGGTTAAGGTTTAGGTTTAGGAAATCGGGTTCGGGTTCGGGATCGGGTTTAGGTTTGGGTTTTCAAGTTTAGGTTTAGGTTTAGGTTAGGGAGTTGAGATTAGGATTAGGTGTAGGTTTAGGTTTAGGGATTTGAGAATACATTTAGGTTAAGGTTTAGGAAATTGAGAATAGGTTAAGGTTTAGGTTTAGAAAATCGGGTTCGGGTTCGAGATTGGGTTTAGGTTTGGGTTTTCAAGTTTAGGTTTAGGTTTAGGTTTAGGTTAGGGAGTTGAGATTAGGATTAGGTGTAGGTTTAGGTTTAGGGGCTTGAGAATACATTTAGGTTAAGTTTAGGGAATTAAGAATAGGTTAAGGTTTAGGTTTAGGAAATCGGGTTCGGGTTCAAGATCGGGTTTAGGTTTGGGTTTTCAAGTTTAGGTTTAGGTTTAGGTTAGGGAGTTGAGATTAGGATTAGGTGTAGGTTTAGGTTTAGAGATTTGAGAATACATTTAGGTTAAGGTTTAGGGAATTGAGAATAGGTTAAGGTTTAGGTTTAGGAAATCGGGTTCAGGTTCAAGATCGGGTTTAGGTTTGGGTTTTCAAGTTTAGGTTTAGGTTTAGGTTAGGGAGTTGAGATTAGGATTAGGTGTAGGTTTAGGTTTAGGGATTTGAGAATACATTTAGGTTAAGGTTTAGGGAATTGAGAATAGGTTAAGGTTTAGGTTTAGGAAATTGGGTTCGGGTTCAAGATCGGGTTTAGGTTTGGGTTTTCAAGTTTAGGTTTAGGTTAGGGAGTTGAGATTAGGATTAGGTGTAGGTTTAGGTTTAGGGATTTGAGAATACATTTAAGTTAAGGTTTAGGGAATTGAGAATAGGTTAAGGTTTAGGTTTAGGAAATCGGGTTCGGGTTCGGGATCGGGTTTAGGTTTGGGTTTTCAAGTTTAGGTTTAGGTTTAGGTTAGGAAGTTGAGATTAGGATTAGGTGTAGGTTTAGGTTTAGGGATTTGAGAATACATTTAGGTTAAGGTTTAGGGAATTGAGAATAGGTTAAGGTTTAGGTTTAGGAAATCGGGTTCAGGTTCAAGATCGGGTTTAGGTTTGGGTTTTCAAGTTTAGGTTTAGGTTTAGGTTAGAGAGTTGAGATTAGGATTAGGTGTAGGTTTAGGTTTAGGGATTTGAGAATACATTTAGGTTAAGGTTTAGGTTTAGGTTCGGGTTTAGGCTATAGGTTTTAGTTTTGGTTTAGGTTATAGGTTTTGGTTTAGGTTATAGGTTATAGGTTTAGGTTTAGGTTATAGGTTTTGATTTAGGTTTAGGCTATAGGTTTTGGTTTTGGTTTTGGTTATAGGTTTTGGTTTAGGATATAGGTTATAGGTTTAGGTTATAGGATTTGAGAATGGGTTATGGTTTTGGTTTAGGATATAGGTTATAGGTTTAGGTTATAGGATTTGAGAATGGGTTATGGTTTTGGTTTTAGAAATCGGGTTTAGGTTTGGGATTGGGTTTTAGATTGGGTTTTCAAGTTTAGGTTTAGGTTTAGGTTAGGGAGTTGAGATTAGGTTAGGTTTTCAAGTTTAGGTTTAGGTTTGGGTTTTCAAGTTTAGGTTTAGGTTTAGGTTAGGGAGTTGAGATTAGGATTAGGTGTAGGTTTAGGTTTAGGGATTTGAGAATACATTTAGGTTAAGGTTTAGGGAATTGAGAATAGGTTAAGGTTTAGGTTTAGGAAATCGGGTTCGGGTTCAAGATCGGGTTTAGGTTTGGGTTTTCAAGTTTAGGTTTAAGTTTAGGTTAGAGAGTTGAGATTAGGATTAGGTGTAGGTTTAGGTTTAGGGATTTGAGAATACATTTAGGTTAAGGTTTAGGCTATAGGTTTTGGTTTTGGTTTAGGTTATAGATTTTGGTTTAGGTTATAGGTTATAGGTTTAGGTTTAGGTTATAGGTTTTAATTTAGGTTTAGGCTATAGGTTTTGGTTTTGGTTTAGGTTATAGGTTTTGGTTTAAGATATAGGTTATAGGTTTAGGTTATAGGATTTGAGAATGGGTTATGGTTTAGGTTTTAGAAATCGGGTTCAGGTTTGGGATTGGGTTTTAGATTGGGTTTTCAAGTTTAGGTTTAGGTTTAGGTTAGGGAGTTGAGATTAGGTTAGGTTTTCAAGTTTAGGTTTAAGTTTGGGTTTTCAAGTTTAGGTTAAGGTTTAGGTTTAGGTTATAGGTTTTTGGATTTGAGAATGGGTTCGGGTTTAGGCTATAGGTTTTGGTTTTGGTTTAGGTTATAGGTTTTGGTTTAGGTTATAGGTTATAGGTTTATGTTTAGGTTTTGATTTAGGTTATAGGTTATAGGTTTAGGTTAAGGTTTAAGGTTTTGATTTAGGTTTAGGCTATAGGTTTTGGTTTTAGTTTAGGTTATAGGTTTTGGTTTAGGATATAGGTTATAGGTTTAGGTTATAGGATTTGAGAATGGGTTATGGTTTAGGTTTTAGAAATTAGGTTCAGGTTTGGGATTGGGTTTTAGATTGGGTTTTCAAGTTTAGGTTTAGGTTTAGGTTAGGGAGTTGAGATTAGGTTAGGTTTTCAAGTTTAGGTTAAGGTTATAGGTTTTTGGATTTGAGAATGGGTTCGGGTTTAGGCTATAGGTTTTGGTTTAGGTTTAGGTTATAGGTTTTGGTTTAGGTTATAGGTTATAGGTTTATGTTTAGGTTTTGATTTAGGTTATAGGTTATAGGTTTAGGTTAAGGTTTAAGGTTTTGATTTAGGTTTAGGCTATAGGTTTTGGTTTTGGTTTTGGTTATAGGTTTTGGTTTAGGATATAGGTTATAGGATTTGAGAATGGGTTATGGTTTAGGTTTTAGAAATCGGGTTCAGGTTCGGGATTGGGTTTTAGATTGGGTTTTGGGATGTGAGAATAGGTTTAGGTTATAGGTTAAGGGTGTGGTCCCTGAAAATACAGATATAAACACGGCCTGTCCAAATGGCCAGGCCCTTCCAATGCTGTCCATAGGAAATGGGCAGCTTCATCATGGTCAGCGGTTCCCACCTTCCAGGGACCCCCGCTCATCCGGATAGCTCCGACGCACATCCGGGTCTGCTCCATTAATTTTGAGCAAATACATAAATACGGCCTGTCCAAATGGCCAGGCCCTTCCAATGCTATCCATAGGGAATGGACAGCTTCATTATGGTCAACGGTTCCCACCTTCCAGGGACCCCCGCTCATCCGGATAGCTCCGACGCACATCCGGGTCTGCTCCATTAATTTCGAGCAAATACATGAACACGGCCTGTCCAAATGGCCAGGCCCTTTCAATATTGTCCATAGAAAATGGACAACTTCATCATGGTCATAACAACGGTTCTCACCTTCTAGGGACCCCCGCTCTTCCGGATAGCTCCGACGCACATCCGGGTCTGCTCTATCAATTTTGAGCAAATACATAAATATGGCCTGTCCAAATGGCCAGACCACTCCAATCATGTTCATTCTTGACAAGAGACGTACCAGATGCTTGAATCTAGGAAAAGGATTTTACCCGAACCTCTTGCAGGAGTTCTTCAAGTTCCACTGTTATCTGCGAGAAGGATGCTTGTGATTTGATGTTTAGAAGAAACCTAACCCCACCTAAAATTGTAATAATTTTGTTAGTACTTGGATTAGTATGTGAAACCTGGAGCTAAAATCCTTCAAAACAAAACACAACTAGCCGTGACTAAGATGCAATTGTAAGCAACATCATAAGTTAGTAGAGTTTGGCTGGTAATGAGTTAATGTGACTAGAGTCTAGACATACATAAACAATGAGCCAAACAAAGAAATTACAATAAGAAACAAGAAATAAAATAGGCGGAAGATTACCTCAAAGTTGGGAAAGAAACTAGGATAGAGACCAGTCCACACAGGAGGATGCTCAGGCGCCATGGTGAAGCATTGAGGTACTGAAGTTGGGTTCTCAACCTGTCAATAGAAAAACTGTCACTTAAAACTAGCTTTTATGTGAGACAACATGAATTAACAAATAGACTTCCAGAATGACACTGAACATCAACAAGGTTCAATATCTGCATGTTGGAAAGAAGGCCCAAAACTAGTTAGACATCAATCAATATCTACAAAGGTAACATGTGTAGTAGCAAAGTATCTATCAATGATGAGAACCCTGTAAAGAGATGAGATTGATTGGTATTCTAATTAGTTTCACAAGCTTTTAATTAGATCTATTGATAAACTAATTTGAGAAATGTTCTAGCAAATGTGAACTCATGGGTAAGAAAATTACAAATAGTAAGACTCATGAGATGACATATGTACAAATAGTGAGAAGACTAGCTAGTAATGAGTAAATGATTATATTAACTTCCGACAATGCATATGGGCACAGATTTACAAATAAAGATTTTAGTTTATGGGCACAGATATACAAATAAATCTGAGAATGAGTAAGTTTTTTAGTTTCTCCGACAATGCATATGGGCACAAATTTACAAATAAAGATTTTAAAGAAAAATGTAAATGATTATATTAACTTCCAAGTATCGATTAAGAAGAAAAATGTAAATGATGATGGGAAAGAAATCTCGATATATTAAATTATTGAAGGACAATGAGACATACCAAGACTACGGGTGCCCAGAGCAAGATAACTGCACCAATGTTGTACCTAGCTGTATTGACAGGACAAAAATATTATACAAATGAAATGACAAAAAGCCAAGATATCATGGACTAAGAGGAATTGGTGTGCTGCTCACATTTTTTTTTTTTTGTGCTGCTCACAATTAATCTTAAACTAATCAAAACTAAATCTAACAACCTCATAAACCCCTTGCTAAAAAAAATAATAATAATAACAAAGAAAGGAAATCACTAAAACAACCCGATGAAAGCTCAAGATACAAAGAAACAAAAGGTGCACATGGACACATCACACATCACTAGCCCTTGAACCTATGTTCCCATTTATCATGGACGGTAAATGCATAAATGATAATGACAATGTGGCATAAGAAGCCTCAAAGGGTTTAATTGATCTCCAAGTAAAAAAATTAAATGCCCATCAATTATATCACACATCCCAAGAACAAATCTTTAGACGAGCATAATATCCTAAAGTTTGCCCATTACCTACCCATTTATGGAAGATTCCCTTGAAAGTTGAAACCATTCTCTCGAGATTTGCAGAAAAATTCAGTTTTTATTCTTTTCATAATCATGGCATCTTTGAACTACATTACCCAGAGTTTCATTTCAAATTTTTCTTACTTGTAGATACACCAATAAAGGATCACTTTGAGTAGAGTATTATCTAAAGCACAACTCCCACTTGTACAAATTGAAAAATATAGTATACCATTAACTTAGTCTTGGAAGTAACATTTCATTCTTCAGGGCAAAAATGGGAAGGGACAGTCCTTATTTACCTCAATGTTCCTAAACAAATCCTTCAACTGCTCAGTTAATTCTTGTCTTTTCTTTAGAGCTGCATCCAGCAAGAACTCTTGTTAAGACTCTAGATGAGAATGTATCACTACACAAACACATTGGAGATGGTGAAAATAACATTCTGCATTACCCTGGTTAGAAATGTCGTCTATTGTTTTGGAAGTCCTCACTGCAAACCTCTGGAAGGATGGACTGAAAAAGCAAATAGAAGATCCTATTATCAGCTGAATAAAGAAAATTCAGGTTTTAAAAAATAATGATTTTTATGTGTTGCTTCCCAACGTCCAAATACAACATAAAACGCTGCATTGGATAGCGAGGGGAGCTTTCTTTTTTGCTTCACTTCAATGAATAGCTGCAAGAGTGGAACCATTCAAGCAGCCAAAAGAATACACAAAAGAAGCTGTGATATTCACAAAACCTGTTGCAACTGCAATACACAATAGCTGACAAGGTTTCCAAATCTGTTTCGCAGCACCAGACCAGTCAAAAACGGCTGTACCAGGCTGATACAATAAGCCAAACCATGATAACTAATAGAAAAAAAAAAAGTGCATGCATAAAAAAAGGAGAGTATAGATAGCACAGATCTCCAATTCATTCACATATGGGAAATAATTATAATTATAAAAAAAAAAGTCTTAGCCCCTTAGATGTTCTTTCTTCCGATCATCTCTGCATTCAGTACAGGTCTATGGAGTCATCATTGCATTCGGTACAGGTTCAGGATGTTGAATACTTTCTGGACATGATTTTGGAATAGCGTCCCGGATAACACTACCTTGCGAGTTGTTTACACCTTAGAAAGGGAATGTTGTACATCTATGTTATCGTTCCTAGGTGTGTGACCTTCATCTAGAATAAGAAGGCTAGGGACCTTCAGCAACATTTCCCTACAAGCCACTTCTGTCTTTTTGCTTTTGTAGTCACAAATGATGTTCGAGAACTGCTTGTAACCTATAAAAAGGATGCTCTTTTTTTCAACCCATTTATTTAATACCACTAGCTGCTGGGGCCTGTTATCGGCCTTTGAAGAGTAGAAGTCAAGTAAAGGGATGTTCTCAACTTGCCATCTCTGGAACTCCTTCTTCCAAGTGGGAAGAATTCCCTTAGGGAGTACAATTAGTGGTCGAGCGTGGGGATACTTAGCTAAAAAGCTCTGAATAAAACTGATTATCACTAGGACTCATCAAAAGAATACCATAGGACTCATCAAAAGAATACCATATCTAGTAAGAAGTATGAATAATGCAAAGAAAACGAATAGCAGAATCAATCACTAGGATAAGAAAATCCACATGGCAATGACTATTGACATCAAGTGACATCTACCTGAAACCTGGAAAAAAGAAATTGAAGATTGCATTACAAGCCCAAGTGCATACTCATGTGACCAAAAAGAAAAAACTCGAACTCAACTAAAACATGATTTTTTTGTCTAAAGTGTACTTGAACATGAAGGTATGACAGCTCCATCTTGGTTGGATCCCGATACTTATGACTCCATACTACACTGTGTCTTCTTCTTCTTCTATTCATTAGTTAAAGCCAAGGGGAATGCCACGTTGCATTTCCATGGTGAAACAATAGTGTCACTGAAATAACCAAGTTACGAGTTCCTTGTTGGATCGACACATGTATTAATTTTTAAGATGAAAAGTACCCACTAGCATATTCCTTCAAAAAAGAAAGAAATGAAGAAAGTAACCACTAGCATATTGCAACTTGCAACACCAACTGAACAGATATAAAAGCTCACAAAAAGCTATGGCATGATAAATAAAGAGGCATCTATCGAAGAAAACGAACGAACCAAAGAAGGCACTTACAAATACTATAGATGTTCAAGTTTTCCAAGTTCAGGTACCAGATGGCCTGATAAGTTCGAATTTCCAAGGTCCCTGAAGAACAAGAGCATCATAAGACAAATAAATAAATGTGTACAGCCAAGAATTATTTCTTGATATGCACGAAAATTACTTTTCTAAAAAGGTCAGATAATACAATATGAACCCTACAAACATTAGCAGACACTAAACTTAGCAAAAATCTAAGGTACAAGAACACCGCAGCGGCTCCAGCCCTCAGTATGAACATGAGTTTTGCTCAAACGATTCCAAAACTGAAAATATCATCAATCTCTTTGAAAATAAACCACTAAAATTGTTCCCCAAACTTTGGTAAAGAAACAGGATTAAAGAAGGTTAGTCATAACATAAGACATGGTACGAACCAATTCAAAACCATGCCTACATTAATTTTCCAATATACATATATTGGCATCATAACCAATGTCTTAAAATCCAAACACAATCTAAACCTGTTTCTGTCAGCATTTCAGTCTCAAACGCTCCAACTGCCAGCCCAACCAGTCCACCCAGCCATTGCATCTACCCAACCAATACAGTCATGACACTGCACCATACAACAGCTACAAACTCAACCCTGAATCTACCCAAAACTCAAGAACAATTCATCCTAAAGATTTGGAACCAAATCTTTGAGTCTCTAGGCATAGTTAATCTTGCATAAGGTGGCAAAGGATAGTTCAGATTCAATGGCTTAGAAATCTGCATTATCTGCACATTCAATCTACGTATGGTAGCCTTAGAAATTTGTTATAGGCTTAAAGGATAGTTCAGATCATTCGATTGAACTGTCTAACTGAAATAATGCAATTAGGAACAAAAAACACATATCCGATTTTCCTTACCAAAGTATGATGGAACCACCAACCGCACACAAGGTCAGGATGCTCGCAAATGTGAAACCCTTTAATGAACTAATCATGATGATATGATTTGTTTGACATTGTAAAAGAGAGTTCATGATTCTTTTTTGCCTGCCTTAGGTTGAAGTATTGAAGTTGTAAGAGCCTAGATAATCTTGCATGCAGACTCACACACTTTGGTTGTTAACCGGTGCAAAACATGGCAACTATATATGGTTGCATGTACCTAATGTGGAGTCCAAAGTTCTTGAGAAGAGCACCAAATGTACATAGGCCAAATAACAATTTAAATGGTCATGATGGGCCTGAACAGTCCCATTCCCACTTGCATTGGATCAGTCTATGTATGCCTAATGTGTTGGAATGATACGGAGGGTTAGCTACCTAAACCTTTTTTTTTTTTTTTTTTTAAAGGAGAACTTCAACCAAGTGCTGCACTTGCTGAAATACATTCTCATTAAACAAAAATATATATGGAACAAGATAGGATGTAGTGCTGAAATGTTCATCAAAGAACTAATCACAAAAAATACAAGATGAAAGCCATTCCTAGGCCAGGCAATACAATTCAGTAAATCAAAGAGAAAAGCAAAGAATAGTAAATCATGAAGGTCATTACCAACATGATGTGAAAGCAATTGTATTTCATAAACACCTACCCTTTGATTGGTTCCAATCAAGAAGCCTTCTCATATCCACTTTCTCATTATCCTATAAATGTTATCATCAACAAACTATTACTGATTTTCTATTAAAAAGACAAAAAAAAAAAAAAAAAGATTGAGAAAGAAATCATGACCTACTCCTCTCACTGCACTAGTGTTGTCTCCCTTGTACTCCACTGCGTATCCACCAACCTGACACAATTACACTTTCTTATCACTATTTTCACTTCACAACACCATACTTTTTAACTAATAAAAAAAAAGACCCAACTCGCTGAGTCTCAGTCTAATTGATTGTGGGAACAATAAGATGGAATCGAGATCCATGTTCCCACATGTATGGGATCATGTGTGTGAGATTAGAAAATGCCAGCAGTCCAACCTTTTGCCTTTTCCCGTTCAGTGTGGACAACTGTCATGTTCATTTCTTTTATGTCTATCGAATAGCTAGGAATTTCATCTTAGGTAGTTCTCTAACAACTGTAGGGATCAAAGGAAGTATAGTAGCCCCTTCATTCAAAGTTGGTAAATAGAAAATTCATACCTTAGCAAAGGATGCTATATATCCATTGGTCCAGGATCATATAATTCTTAAATGAACAGAAACCCTTTCACCTTCAATGTCAGTTGGCAGAGCCAAGATTCAAACCAGCCTTTCCATTTCCTCGGGTCATCATCATTTTTTGCAGTGATCAGAAAATGATGTCAATCTCTAGATAGTTCCTGTATGCATCAAAGAATGGGTAGGGCTCGAAAAGGGTATTCCAATCAGCCTTGTTTATCTCCGTTGCCTGTAAGAGAAATTAAGAGGTATGCATAAATAAAAGAAGGTAAATGTAACGCCTTAAAAATCGGGGGTCGAGCATAAACTCAACTCCCGAGTTCCAGAACATCACTTATGCAACAAAATGAATGATGATTGAATGTTGACTGTATTCATGCATTGAACATGAGTGAGATTAAGCCAAAACAATATATCATACTCCAGAGACAGTTAAATTTGCAAGCAGAAGACTGTGATAGATAGATAAAATATATAAATTATGATGAGTCTCCAGAGTGTGATAACATTACCAGGTTAAATAATTACAAGTACAGTTCTAAAATATACCAAATGTGAGGAAGTGGAATGTCTCTTATCCCAAGTACCATAGCCCCGTCAATACAATATCAGGTCTTCATTGACCTGCCAAAGAGATACAGAAAGGAGAACTCCTCCTATCATCATAGAAGTAGTCCGGCTCTGCTTCACAAGCATCGCCATCACCTGAAACTCAACAAATCTGGTTGGTGTTTAAAAACACCGTCCCGTAACGTGGGAGTGAGTGATCAACTCAGTGGAACAGTAAAGCATAGGTTAACATGTTATCAACTCAGTCAAGCAGTAATGATAAAGCAGTACAATCAAACAATTCTAACTACTCTTATTTAATGCAAGTATGAAATGACATGATGTATGCCCTTGCCAAACCACCCTCATGCGACATCATCTTACGTTCGCGAATGCATAACTCCCTCAGTGCTCCACATCTACAAGGCACATGCGGTGCAATGATGCGTATGATTTTCGAGTTGTTATTAGTCCGTTTCAAACAGCAGTATTGGAAAACTAAGGTACCTCCCTTATATCATTCCCAAACATGATCCATTCTAGGGCCGTCAATCCCAGTTAATCTCATACGATATTATGGTTTGAGAGGCATAGCGAAGGCATCGCAAAGGGCTCGTCACCCGTCAGCACGGATACAGATCTCACCGTATGCGGCTCAATTGCTGACCATCAGCTCGAGTACAGGTCTCACCGTACTCGGCTCAATCGCTGGCCGTCAGCTCGAATACAGGTCTCACCGTACTCGGCTCAACTCATACTCTAGTAGCTGTGAAAGACTCGTCGCCAATCACAGCCCTTGGAGTATACTCGAAGATACTACAGAGGACTCGTCGCCCGTCAGTACGAGTACAGGTCTCACCGTACTCGGCTCTCGCCGTAAATATCGACAGCTCGAATACAGTATCCCATACCACCATATTCGGCTCATGAGTCTGGTTGCGCAATGGTCACTACGGGGAGGCACATGGCCCCAGCGTAGGCCGACAGCTCGACCACGGTGTCCCATACCACCATGGCCGGCTCATGCGTCTTAGCGGATCGAGGTACCATGGTTAAAAGGGGTTTCACTGGTAAGTTTGGTACCCTAGGTTCAAGCAGTAGCGTCCAAACAGGGTGAACATACATAAGGCAAATCGGGTTACTTGACGAGCTCGACTAGCACGATCGCCCGTTGAGCTGCACGACATGAAGTGCATAAACAACTTCGTGTGGCCTAGCCACTGCCGACAGGCAACACACGACTCGAGTTCGTCGAACACATCCCACGTGGCAAATGAATCTCAGCCATGAATTCAATCCCGTTACCGATTGCCTAGGCCATAATCATAGCCCCAAACACAATCAATTGCAGATAGATAAGGCAGTAATGGATCAAGATTCAACTCATAAAATCAAAGTCTAGTATTATCCGTTTAGGGCTGCCAGGGCTGTTGCACGCACTCGTTGCTCCACTGCCCCATCACCCATGACGGATCATACAACGTAAATATATATTTAAACATATGCATTACATAGTTAAAATCATAAAGCAGTTGAGCATGTTATGAAGCACAACACAAGCATGAGTTTGTACATGTTCAATTCCTAATCACACAACTATCCAAGGAGATCATACACATAGTTAAAAGAGGTTGAGAATCATATCTCAACACCCTTATACATTACAATTTGCTAACTACTACTCATTCAGACATTTCAAGAAACACTTAAACAAACATACATCAATATACACGACATATGTCGATCACATAGGCATTAGGCCAAATCCTTTCACTAGGGAGTTGCCCCAGTCATAACACGCGTACACCCACGACGGATAGTCATGGCAAGCAGGAATCCAAGTTCCATATTCATTCAGTCATTTCCACAAACACTTGGGCCACACATTTTAGCATATATAGTGTATATTGGCCGTGGCGTGACTTAGGGCAAATCCTTTCGTCAAAGGGGTATCGCTAATACATCAATCATGAATCCATGACAATTAGTCATGGCGAGCACGAATGAGAATTCTATACTCATTCAGTCATATTCACAAACACTTAGAATACACTATTACAACATACATGGTGTATGTTAGTAAAACATGTATTAGGGTTATCCTTTAGCCAAACGAGTATTTTATCCATGTATAATATATTACTACAACAAATAATCATGATAAATACATCTCCAAAATTTATACGTATACAGTATTTTTTAGAATACGCAATTTCAACATACATAGTGTATATAAGTAAAACATGTATTTAAGCGAATCCTTTTGCCAAATAAGTATTTTATCCATATATCGTATATCCATATAACAAATAAACATGTCAAACACATTTTCAAAAAATATACGTATACCGTACTTTCTACAAATACCTAAAGTATGTAGAATTTCATATTTTTCATCTTTAATCGAAACGGAAAACAGACAGCACTTTGTACATGTGCAATTGCATGCAGATCATGAATCTATCATTATCTGACATTGAAAGCATTGAAAACCATAACCTATACACCTAAAGTCCGCACCTTTTGTCGTAGAATCGCAACGGAATCGATAGGTTTGCTAAGCTTCCGTATTCGGCAGTTTGGCAACCTATAGAACGAAATAGGTTAGCTATTTCACAACCTACAACAGCCTAAACCCCAAAACAGATTAGGGTTAGGGTTTCTTACCTAGAAACGACGCCGAAAACGCCAGAAAAATGTCTGGAAAGGGGCGGTGCAGCCCCTGTGATGATTGAAAGCAGCAGGAGGGAAGTACTCCCACAAATCTCAAGCTTTTCTCTCCTTTTTTTCTCTCTCTCTCTCTCTAGGGTTTTATCCCAAATTCGTATGGCTGGGAGAGGGGCTGTTCTAAGGCCCTTATATAGCCAAAAACCTCTCCGAAATAGACTCTTGTTCAAGGGGTACGACTATTATAGGTATTTCGGTACTTCTCCAGCTCAAAAGAGGGTTTCTGGTGGCCCTCCTTGAGCCAAACGTTAGACTTAAGCTCTCAACACATGGATCTACGTGGGATTACGCTTTCGACTCGATCGGATTCCCAAATCGCACGTGGCGGACCATTTTCAGTTCAACGGTCGGTGGGCCACGATCCGAAATTCCAAGTACATGTAAATGTTTCTAAAATTTTTCCTGATCCGAGGGTGTAATCTGGTCTGATTCTGACGGTCTGGTTGCTTAATACTGATTCGCAAGCGAATGGTGCCAGATCACTATTCCAGATATTTATTTTGTAAAGGAAAGAGTGATTTTCACACCTCTCGCTCCGGACTCAAGCGAATGGCCGTGGGACATCAACTGGACCTGATTTCCGAGGTGGTTGTCAAGCCCAGTGAGGCGGTCCTAGTTCCTTAACTTCGTGTTAATCGGACTTCCGATGTGCGGTCTAGACCTAATACGAAGTTTCAAGTCATTCCCGAGAGTAGCCGGGTAATGAGTTTGATCCTAAACTTTAGGGTAACCTAGAGTCAATGTTTTTGCAAGTTTTGGGTCTTGCAGATCATATTTAAAGTGATTGGTGCTAATTTCACAGGCACTTTAGTTTAACACTAGCTAAATCTCACTTAATTTCTAAAGGGTTTAGTCCTGTAAGATTTCTGTCTGAGGTGGTACCTGGGCCTTTGTAGTTTGTATATAAAGTGATCCAAGGTATACTACTTAGCTAGTTTAAGATAGTGTCTAGGGTGAAAGTACTTTGAAAATTTAAGGAGCAAGGTGGTGAAGGGTGGGATTTGTGAAGGAAATGGATTAAGGAGCGATTTTAAACTGTGGGATTGAGTTTTGACAAGTTGATAAGGTCTTAGGATCGACCCATTGCCTAAGGACGTCTAATCTCAGGTTGGCAAAAATTCGGGATGTTACAGTAAAGGGAAAAGGAAAAATGCTAGTATTATTCTAATAAAAGAGGCTCATTTTCAAGATGGCCTAGCTATGGCTCCTATAGTTTGTTTTGGGCCATTAAAGAGCTCAGGTCTAGGTCTTACTTTGCAGGCTGACTTAGATAGACCTTGCATCCAAATTCCCTAATTAGCATATGCATTTCAAGAACTAAGCAAATGGATAACTACAAGAATAAACAGAAATTACTGTGAGAACGAAAATGCATTGTAGAAACCACACAATGTTTCGAAATAAGCATGGATACAACAAGAACTTAAGTGATGAATCTCCACAAAATGTTACGTTCTTGAATCTTCACAAAATGCTCTGAAGAAAAAACAAACGGAAATGCATATATAATCTACAGAGAATCCATGCCAAATGCCACAGAAACCAAAACCCATCAACATTATTATGTATGGAACTACATTGAATTATCACCATAAAAACCACGTGTAATATCTCCACCAAATGCTATAAAAACCAAAATCCATCTCTAGAATCAAATCGGCAAGCAAGGCTTTCAACTTCAGCTAATAACCGGTCCCTCTCTTGCTGTAATTGTTTACCGAGTACACAAGTTGGAATCAAATATTGACAGGAAAAGAACAGTAGAAGGAAACAAACAAAAGAAAGTTCTACTGCCATAGAATAGAAAACTTAAAAAGGTTTGAACCCATAATGAATGTTATTGATCATAGATAACAAAATATATACAAAATGACAGTAGGCACTTTAAAATGACATCAATCTTGTGAATGTGCACCAGCTGATGCATACTTGATTTCACCAAAAGAAATAACGGTTTTGATGTATATCCTAATGCCAAGCATATAATAAAAAGATGGACACTTGCAACATTGATAACAAGACCATTGATGTCTGGGAATTGCCAGATCTACTTAATCTCACAAATTAGCTAAAAGTCAAAGAAATAATTCAGGCACAACATTAAGGATCAAGAAGAGAACTTCAACCTGGTGGTTATATGGGAGATTATTATTTCAGGATTACAAAGTAGCACATAAAACCAGCATCACACTCTGTCAGCTAAATGACCATAGAAAGATTACATACACATTAGCTGAAAGTCAAATTTACAACTAATCCACCGGTACGGTACACAAAGGAAAATAACCTACTTAGGTTCAAGCATTTTTCCCCCTTTTCTAGAAAGATGGTGGGAATGGGATATTGTAATATTTCTACCTTTGCCTACATTTTAAAATATACTAGCCTTTATATATATATATATATATATATATATATATATATATATATATATATATATATATATATATATATATATAGACACACACACACACACACACACACACACACACACACACACACACACACTAGCATTTACCTCTGTCCAAAAAGTGCTGGAAGGGGTAATGATCTGATAAGGCCGACGAATGGGGCTAGGCTGGGTGTGGCCAGGCTGAAGCATGCTCAAGACCAATACATGAGCTGAGGACCTGAGTCGAGGCCCGCATGAATTGGGCTCCTGCCACCTAGGGTGGATAACGAAACCAACTAGCTGCAAGGCTCAGCTGAGTCTCTTTGTCCCCTGCATACAGTTACTGCTCTTCTTAACCATCTATTTGTATGCCACAAATAAAAAATGTTAAGAATGGCATTAGTTAACAGCTCACCAAACTAGCAGAATGGAAAATAGATTCCTTCTCTTTTTTACTCAATAACTTCAAAAAACACAATACCATGAATTTCATTACTACAGCTTCTTTTCCATTTCCATGCACAAAACTAGAATGACCCTTTTAGCATTAGAGCTTTGGTCCTTTGGAAGCTCCAAATCAACACACCAAACCAAACACCAATTGGAATTTCTTGTAATGGGTATCTACTAAAAACCCCCAAAAAACATCAATTTCTGCTGAAATTATTTAGAAATGGAAATTTACAAGACTGGTTTATGGTTACAGCAGACACAACAATAGTACTTTTTTGCCAAATGGGGTGTCCTAACCATTGCATTTTGATTGAGTGTTGACTGTTGCTGTATTTTCTTTCTTGCCCATCTTTTCGTTAAATGTGAACCTCTGAAATGGCCAATTCCAGAGCATAAAACAAGAAGGTTGATCTAATGTGGGCAATCAATCCTAAAACGTCACCAATCTACCATTTAAAAGTTGACCCCAAACTATTGGAGAAAGGCTAAGATGATGACAACATTAGAAAATCTTACTCTTGGCCAAACCTCCACCTTGATTCTTGGGTCGACACCCTGCACCAGAAATAGCAAGAATGAGGGGGAAAAAAAATAGAATTATAGCAAATTGTGGCCATTGTGTTCATTTCTTCTATTTGATGAGGTAAGCTCACTTGCCATTTGTATTTGAAGGATGCCCACTCATTACCTCTATTTGTGCTATTTCCAAAATTGTCACTTTGATATAAAAATGAAAGAAACCTTGCAAAACCAAGGCCAATTGTAAAGACCTTTGGCTGAGCCCAATAGATCACATAAACAAGCCTCAAAACCTGCTGTTCGACAGATTTTTTTTTTTAAATTTATTGAAAGGTTGCAAAAGCATAGGAAAACAAGCCTCGAAACCTGCATTTCTACATTGAACAATCATAGTTGGTAAAATGACAGGATGCACAACTAGATAGGGAAACAAGCCTCAAAACTTGCATTTAACACTGAACAAATTAAATCATGTTGATAAATTACAGCATGCACAAGCATAGGAAAAGAAGCCTCAAAACCTTCATTTCTAGATTAAACTATCATGATTGGTACAAATGACAAGATGAACAAGCATAGGGAGTCTTCAGTCATAGTACTTCTGAAATTCTTACTTTGGCATATTGGGTTATATCATCATACAATCCAAAGAAGAAGCTTCCTACTTGATGGATGTGCCTCAAAGAGGATTCTCAATCCTCTTTGTACTAATATCTTTAGCATTCATGATGCAACATTTAAGAGTTGCTGAAATAACATTTAGAGCAGCAATAGGACCAAGACGTTATTTGCCACAAAAATTATTGAGTTGTTTCAATTTCAGGATATGGTCTTTCCACATGCTAGAATGCCAAATCAATGGCCCCATCACTATTTGCATTCACCAAGTGTGTGGTGAGGACCATGCTAATGGACAGCATATGCATAAAACACATCGGTGGGCCCGTGGGTGAGAGAGTGGATTCAATAAGGCTCTGACATGGCACGATTTGATTGGGTCATGTGCTGCTGCTAGAGTCAAGCAAAGCATGTTTGAAAGTGGGGCTGGACCAATCAAATCTAGCAAAGCCAGGGCCTCATGAAATCCACTCCCAGTGGGTGAAGGGTCTGCATAGTACCCATGAGAGAATTGACCAAACAGCTTTGATAAGCCCACGAGTGTAAAAATCTTCTCTCCTACATACTGCCACATTCACTTGAGTGGAAAATAGCATGATATCCATTTATCAGGTGGACCACACTATAGGAAACAGTAGTGATTGAACATCCAATCATTAAAAACTTCCTATGGCCCACTGTAATGTTTTCATAATGTTTATTTGCCATCCAACCTATTGATAAGGTCAAATAAACATGGATGAAGGTACCAGAAAAAAAAAAAAAAAACAAATATCAGCTTGATCCAAAGCATTTATGGCTCATTAATGGTCAATCACCATTGTTTCCTATGTAATAGCTGACCTCTATCAAAATCATCAGCTAACAGGCTTTCATGGTCATAATGCCTAGGTTAAGGATCTATAAATCTTGATATCTTAAGAAAAACACAGGAAGTCAATCGTGCCTATATAACTGTGACCGATCATTTGAAAAATATGGCCAGTCAAATAAACATGTGGGCCAGTATCTCCACCACAATGGAACTGAAGAGTGGACTATCCTGATTTCAGTGAAGAGAGATAAGCATGGTGGAACCAACATGATGGGTGCCTTGGGATCTCATGCCCAGTTCACACTGCCACATGGTGGCATGTTCACAAATTGCCCTGTGCATGCTTGTGGCCCAGGCAAAAACTTCATTGTAGATATACAGATTTGAAACCAGCAATTAGATTTCCCTCTAGATTTTAAATAGAATCAAGTGAGACTTTTGTGCCATTCATCATATTGTTTGGGGGAAAACAGAAACTGAAAAATACCTAAGCGAGCGCACCTTATGGATGGAGATCCCTATGCGTACGGACCAGATCCAAACTCAAGCCACTCCACACCTGCGAAATCCGATCGTCGGAAGCTCGATCAGATCAATGGCTCGAAGATCGCTGTTTCTGTTGAAGGGAGAGGAAGAGTGAGAGAGGAAAATAGAGAGAGTGAGAGAGAAAGAGAGAAGGGAACGAAAGAGAGAGGGAGAGATCGAGACAGAGGGAGATCGTCCATGAGGGAGCGGGAGACAGATGGGGAGAGAGATCGAGAGGGAGGAAGTGAGGGAGCAGGAGAGAGAGGAAGAGAGATCGGGAGGGAGACAGATCGAGAGGGAGGGAGCGGGAGAGAGACGGGGAGAGAGATCGAGAGGGAGCGAGGGAGTGAGGGAGCGAGAGAGAGAGGGAGGGAGTGAAGGAATGAGCGAGCGGGAGAAAATGGCGGACGGGGGTTTTTGCTTTTGGAGGGGTTCGGGGTTTTGGAGGGGCGCATGACGGACGGTTCCCTGGACATTTTATGGTTTTAGGACCGTGGGGCCCACTGTGATGTCTTTCATATATCCAATCCGTCCATTAATTTTAAATTATTATTTTAAGTGCTGATAAAAAAAATGAGTTAGATCGAATCTGTAAGGAGACCACACAACATATTAACAGTAGAAATTTAATTTATATTATTTCTTATGGTGTGGTCCACTTAGACATTTAATCTACATAATTTTTGGGCTCATGCACTAAAATTATATATCAGAATTTTTGGACGGCTTAGATCAAACACATATATTCCAATGGACCTCATGGATCTCCTTAAGCACCATCTATATTTAATATATTTTAGGTGGGGAGGTATGTTTTAGCTACAGAACACTTAGGGTATAGCTACGGATTAAATCCGTAGCTATATTACTACGGATTAAATCCGTAGCTAAAAGCTTCCAACCTCCATAGCCATAGCTCGATTTTTTGGTAGTGTATGTGTATTATTCATATCCATCCATTTTTATAGATCATTTTAGTGCATGAGCACAAACTCGAGGTTGATCTAGATATACATAAGGTAGACCACACCACAAGAAACTGGTGATTGGATGCCCACCATAAAAAACTTGTTGGCTACAAAAGATTTGGATTAAACTCATGTTTGTATTCATGACCTTGTGACTTTATCAAGAGGTTGGATGGCAAATACACATTACAGTGGGCCTTGGGAAGTTTTTAATGATGAGCTTTCAATTACATAATGGCGTGATCCACTTGAGATTTGGATCTACCTTATTTTTGTGCTCATGTCCTAATATGATGAGAAAAATGGATAGACAGCATGGATAAGACACATCTATCATAGTGGTCCCATGGAGATTATTTAGTAACACACACTACCGACATAAGTGTTGCTTGCTACACTATGCAATCTGGTTTTGAAAAAGTAATGCACCTTTGTTGCAACCCAGATTATAGGATGTGAGTGAGACCTGAGCATGGGGCACACTTTGATGTATGTATTATATACTTACGTCGTATATTTGTTTTGATAGTTCATTTTAAGAAAAAAAAAAAAAAAAAAAAAAAACCCAGAAATTGATGCAAATCCCAGGTTGACCACACCACAAGAAATAGTAGTCACCATTAAAAATTTTCCTCGAGCTACAAAGGTACTGGATCAAGCTGATATTTGTTTTTTCTCTTCACGTGCTTCGTGCTTTGTGTGACCTCATCAACAAATGCTTTGTGTGACCTCATCAACAAATGGTTGGATGACAGATAAACATAGCTGAGATCGGATTGGGTACTGAGTAAACTCATTTGGGCTCACCTTGAATGTATGTGGTCTATCCATGCCGTCCATCCGCGCGTTTTTCCATCTAATTTAAGGGGTTTAGCCCAAAATTGAAGCATATACAAATATCATTTTGATCAAACCACAGAAACAGTAGGGATAATGATTTCCACGTTGAACCTTTCTAGGCCCCACAGTGATTTTTATTTGTAATCCAACCAGTTCATAAGATCATAAATACATGTATGAAGGGAAAATACAAATATAAGCTTGATCCAAAACTTCTGTGGCCCCCAAGAATTTTTCAACGGTAGATGTTGAATTCAACTGTTTCCTGTAGTGTGGTCCATTTGAACATTGTATATGCTTAATTTTTGGGATCAAGAGTTAAATTTATCTGTTAAAATGTATAGACAGAAAGGATGAAATACATAAATCATAGTAGACCCCACAGAGTTTACTCAGCAGGCCGCAATCCTCTTCCAACATAGCTGTGGATGCTATGAAGTTTTCGATGGTGGCTGTTGGGTGATCAATGTTTCCTGTGATGTGGTCTACCTAAGATTTGTATCTTTTTTATTTATTGGACAATGAACGTAAAAATAATAATAATAATAATAAATAAATAAATAATGGATTGAGGGCATGAAGACGTCACCGATTCTGGGTGACAGCCACACGTCCTTAATCAGCTACCGGAAACAGGCGCTGATTAGATACTAACAAGGTCGGTAGTGAAATCACCACTGAAGTGACATCACCAAACTCTGTAGACCCTACCATGATGCATGTGTTGTATCCATACCCTCGATCCACTTGGAGAGATCGATCGTTTTATAGCATGAGAAAAATAATGAGATAGATCTAAAGTTCAAGTAGACTCCACCATAGAAAATAGCCGGGACAGTGACATCCACAGTTCAAAGCTTCTCAGGGGCTACAAAAGTTTTCAATCAAGCTTGTTTTTTGTTTTCACTTCATATATCTCTGTGTTAACTCATAAATAGGTTGGATCCAAAAAATACATCATGGTAGGCCATATAAATGTTTCAACAGTGGGTGTGACTGATCCCATGATTTTCTATGGTGGGTCCACTTGAACTTTAGATCTATCTCATTCTTTTTCTCATGCTATAAAATGATCTTTACAAATGGTTGGACTGTATGATATAACACATGCATCATAGTTGGGTCCACATAGCTTGATGACGTCACTTCAGCAGCGATTTGGCTACTGACCTGTAAGTATCTAATCCGTGTTCGCTAGGGACGCGGATTTCCTGCTAAAGGCTTTTGTAGGAACTTCCTACGATGGGAAGTTAAGTGAGGCCCACCGTGAAGTTTATGATAAATCTAACACATCCATCAGTTTTGTAAGAACGTGTTATGACATGGACCCATAACTGACGGAAATCCAAGTCTCATATGGGTCACACAACAGAGGATTGAATGTCCACCGTTGAAACAGGCGTGGGGCTACAGAAGATTTGAATCAGGATAATTTTTATGTTATCAGCTCATCCTAGTAGGAATTACTTTATGAATGGTATGGATGGTATATAAACAACATGGTGGACCCAGGAAGGTTTCAATGGTAGAAATTTACCTATACATGTTTACTTTATGTACGGATCACTTGAGTCTTAGATTTATATCATTTTAGATCATTTTAGGCCCATCATCTAAAATGATATTGCAAAACTGATGAAGGAAGTGGATTTCCATAAACATCACAGTGGTCCAACCTAGCTTTCACTAGCAGGTAGTTCCTGCGAAAGGCTTCGGACAGGGAATCCGCGCTCGTCCGATAGAAGCGGGACACGGATTTCGCAGGAAGTTCCTGCGCTGGAATCCAGGTGGGGCCCACTGTGATGTTTGTGAGAAATTCTCCCCTTCCATCCGTTTTGAGAGTTCATTTTAGGAGGTGACACAAAAAATGAACTGTATTCAAAGCTCAGGTAGGCCGTACTGATGGAAATTGTGGTCAGGGAAATTCTTACGGCTGAAACCTACCTGTTTCGAAAGTGATGTTTACATGCCATCCATACCGTTAATAACTTCATTCCTACCAGGATGAAGTGAAATAAAAAATATTAGCATGATTCAAAACTTATGTGGACCACGAATATTTCAACTGTAGACGTTCAATTATCACGTTTTCAGCCCACTTGAGCTTTGGAAACGGCTCATTTTTGGCACGATGTATTAAAATAAACTCACAAAACGGATGGACGGGGAGGATTTCTCACAAACATCACAGTGGGCCCCACCTGGTTCCAGCGCAGGAACTTTCCACGAAGGTTTTAGCAGGAAATCGGCCACCCGGGAAACGCAACCTTTCTTCCCAGTGGAGCGCTATTTTGTAAATTGTTTTTTATTTTATTAAAGAGCTGTGCTGATGTCAGCACAAATGACGTGTACCAATTAAATTCCAGGATACGGGGAGCCAGGGTGCGCTGGAAACAGAGTATCCGCAATCTCCCACGAAAGACCAAGTCCGACTCTCCTGTGCATATAAAAATGTGGAGATGATACCGTAGGAAGGGATGTACTGGAATATGATAGATCTCTCTACAGTACACGTGGCAGGATGATGTATCAATTGGGTCCATTGATCTACATGATCCTACCCTGGATGTTTATTTCTGAAAGACTACCCCTATTAGACAATCCTATCCGCCGTTAACTATTTCCCTTTTAACCGTAACTTTGAAAACCACAGAACAGTCTATTAGTTCAGATTTTTTAAACAATATTAGCCATCCATGCTAGTATCTAGTAGTTGAATGGATTGGATCTATTCATCACATTTCCAAGAGCAACCTAGAGAGAATGCACTGCCATATTCTGGTTCTTCCCGTTCTACCGTATCATCTCCCTATAAAAAAGATGGAAGAAAGATTCGTTCAGAGAAAGACTTCTTAACGTACGTGCATTGCCGGCAATAGATTACTCAATGGTCTTTTTTCCAATGTCTCGCTCTCTGCCCTTTTCCTTACCTATTTACTTATTCTTCTCTTCTGAATGGGGAGGGAGGCAGAAGTTTTCTTGTTAGTTTGAAACTCTCGTCTCCCAAAAAGGAAACCAAATGAGGTAAGGATTCATGTTGGCTTTTTAAGTGTTCTTCCATTCCTCTTCCACTGTGACCATTCTAACACACTGATTCATAGGTACTCTCTGGCGGCATCATCGCAAACGTCCCCCCCTCTACCGTTGAAAGGCGCAGCCCGCTTTACACATAAGTATCTATGGGTAGTGATCGTGGCCAGCGTTGTAACGGTTTCACTTGGTTTCATGTTATATTGTTGTGTTAGGAGGCGTTACTTGGCAACCTTCATGCATCAACGAGCACATAAAGGTGAGGAGAGCTACTTAGTATATATACTCAAGATTCAATCCATTTTGCCTAAATTGATGTGATTGAATGGTGAAATAACCAGAAATGTTTCAACGGGCTACAAGGAATTTGCGGCGCTTCCCATTGCACCAACTAGAAAAGGCTACAAATAATTTCAGCCTCGACTGCTTATTAGGATCAGGTGCATTTGGTAATGTGTATAAAGGAATATTTGAAGAAGAAGGAACACTTGCGATCAAGCGAGCCCACCCAGATTCTTACCAAAATATCAATGAATTTAGAAATGGTATAATGTTTGGCCATTTTATATGCACTTACATTTGTGAATATCCAGCTTCATGGATGCTATGCTATGTACTTAAGAGTGTATAAGTTACTTATTATTGGGGAAATTCTAAGGAGGTTCTTGAAGAGGAAATTCTTAGCATATGTGGCAATGTGGGACATGTGTGAAGAATCCCAGATGTTCTTAAGATGGGTCCACCTACCCTGAGCACATCATGGCCTTAAAATCAGACTGGTTCATTCATAGATGAGCCACATGTTATATTGACTCCGTCGATCATTTCTATCGTTCCATTTTTATCAAACACGATTGACTCACCTGGTAAGTGGACGAACCTGATCTTTAGACCTGGGTGTGTCCACACACCCCACCACCGCATGAGTGACCCGGATTAATCCATACACTTTCCCAAGGTTGGCATGCCTCTTCATTCTACACATGGTGAAAAGTGCTTAATAGAGGGTTCTTGGTTGTTGGTTTTTTATTTTTCTTGATTTTTAAAATTAAAAAAAAAAAAAAAAAAAAAAAAGAAGAAGAAGAAGAAGAAGCCAGATCATGCCTTTCAATTTGTTTTACAATCTTCAAAATTTCATTCTCTAGTTTTTTTTTTTTTTTTCTAAAATAACTTCCGACAGCTTTTTGTCAGAGAATGAAAAACTTTAGAGAATTAAAATAATATTTCAGATTTTTCCGAGGTTCTTCAGAAGACCCACCGTAACCACCAATTAAAATCAATCATTCCCCGAGAAATACTAAGGTAACTCTGACAATTTTCAAAATATAAAAGCGAAAGAATGAATTCCCCATTTCGTTTCACTAGATATCATGAAATTTTGACCCAATATTATGAAATTGAGTGCAGCCGAATGCACCTTAGTGCATATTTTACTCTTGATATTCAAGTACTGATTTGTTGAAATAATGAAAGCAATTTTCTTGAACAGAAGTCGAACTGCTGTCGAGAGTTAAGCATAGGAATCTCCTAGGTTTGGTTGGTTTCTGCGAAGAAGCTGGTAAGTGACTAAAATCTCTATTCCATGTAAATTCTATACACGGAGACTTAGTATATATACACTGTATCTTTCTCAATTGTGTAATTAATAGGTTGCCTCTTGATTGGGCCATGATAGTCGTCTCATTGGATGCTCTTAATTAGTTGATCGGTAGCTCACATTGTTGGGGGGACTGCATAAGCAAATTTCTAATTTGAATCAAACATGTGAAAGATAATCATAACAATGCATGCACAGAAACACATGAATTTTACATGGAAAACCCTCGCAAGAAAAAACTATGATACAAAACGATAGCAAAATCTACTATTGGAGATAAATCTACTTAGAAATGCGAAACCTTTTAAAAAACCCTAGCCGCCCTTCAAAACCCTTTTAGAAATGTTTAAGCTATCCCGCACGTATTCTACCATAATCCTGCATTGCATCCATATATATAGTGTTACACTCCGTATAGGAAACAAATCACATAATTATGTAAAACTACACACGTCGTCGATTTAAGCATCAATCGATCAACACCGATTGAGCAACTATCGATCAAGCGAGCCTCCATGTTTGATCAATTGATCAGTCTAGTCGATTGATCAAGAACCCCTATTTTAACACAGATTGAAGACATCTCATCAACACACATTGGCAATGGTCCATATAATTATAATAGGTTGATATGTTTGATGTTTTGGTTATAGTTCACCCATGGAGCAACCTATGAGTTAGACAATCCATGTCGACGAGGGAAGTTGATAGATGACTAGACGGTGGGGATTATCTAGATATTGAAATTCAGTGTACAATTAATGCAAAAGGTTAGGGTTCGCAGTAATTAATAGGGATTTCCATACTTGACACTAGTTTAGGGCCCGATGGGTCTTGGTTCTTTGTTTGACATGATTTATGTGCTCATGGTTCCTATGGGTGCCAATGGATCAAGTTTGAACTGAGTCGAGGTCAATAGAACCCAGCCCACTTGTTCAACAAACCAAGAATTATTGTCCAAAACCAGCTCACAACCCATCACCCTCTAACTTGACCCACTATAAATGGGTTGAACTTTACTAACCGACCCAATCTACATGACCCAACTCAGGTTTAAAAACGGAATATGACACAATATATATATATATATAACCTATACTTCATTACTGGTAGAAAATATACAAGATAGAGACATTTTGGGCTGCCCACAGAGAGGAAAAAGGACCTCCACGGCCGCCTATTGTAAAGCCCATACAGAGGACGATTCTCTAATGGAGCCCAACCCCACTTTATCAAATAGAAACATTCCCTAGATAAGGGTAGGGAGCTCAAAGGCCTCCCTATAAAATCTGCTCCCTTGTAGATCACTGCCTTCTCGGGCCAGCCCATCTACCGGGCCATTACCTTCTCACAAGATATGGACAAAAGAATTAACCCCTTCTTCTGCGGGCTGGCTATGCCGGTGGCCCAGTATCGCCACTTCCAAGCTGACTGCGCCCTGCAATTAAGAGTTTCAACCACAATCATCGAGTCGGATTCAACCTCTACCTTCGATAGCCCATGGTTGAAACAGAGGGTGAGACCATCATAAACCACATGGATCTCTGTGTAGTTGTTCGAGCCCACCCCATAGCCATTTGAGAACGTGAACAACAGGAGGTTGCCATTTGCCCCTCTACAAATTCCTCCTCCGAAAAACTCCAGGTTCCTTCGGTTGACCCATCCACGTTTAATTTAATCTAGCTTTCTTTTGGCCGGCTCCACTTCACATCCTCGAATACCTTACTGGGGGTAGCAATCCCCAAACGAGAGGGATCTGGTAGGCACATCCCGTCCACGTTTAGTTTAACCCAGACCGAGTCTAATCTGCTACCTATCTAGCTGGGCCCGAACCCACCTCGAAAGCGGGTTAGATCAGTTGACCCCTAGACCAACTCGGCCCATTGCCATCCCTACTGTTTCCGGAAGAGTCAACGAAGAATCACTTTCGATCACCTTTCAGTGATCTAGACAGCTGATACAATGGGACCCACCACAGACGGATAAACCCTAGAAGCTTTTAGGTTGGATGATCCTATCCATCCTATCCATGGCTGTTTATCTCTCTAGCAATCGCTCGACGAGGATTATTCTCTTTGCATGCACCAACGATCCATTCTGGGTTAATATGGCAGATCAACGATCTGGATCCCTCTTCCGCTGGGCCATTTAATTTGTACAAACCATTCATCTGGACTTACCTATGTTCTGATGCATCAAAAAAATATTATTTTTTAAAAAAGACCTTATAATTCCTCTTAGGTTAGGTGCCCACATTAAAAATTAGAAGATGCAATCTCATACGCTTCCTTCTGTTGCATGCAGGCCAGAGAATATTGGTGTATGAATACGTACCCAACGGTTCCCTGTTTGAATACATTGCTGGTGAGGCCCACCTAAACTTTTATTTATTTATTTATTTATTACTTTGATACTCTGGCAGATGTATGATACGCAGGGAATTAGAAATTACTAAGGAACCACGTACCTGAATGCAAGCAATCCAAAATAAAGCATCCAAATTATGCGTACCAGCAGGTTAATTAGATGTATCAGGAACCGACAATGACTCTTATTTGATAATCAAACTATTAGATTGCTGGACATTTATTGGACGGTTAAAAATAAATAACATCCAATTGCCTTATTACCGTATGTGATTTCTAGCCTGTAACTTAGTGTGACTGGGTTCCAAAATTTATTCTTCAGTTAATATTTGACACGTGTATCATTTCTAAGTGCCTGAGTATCACATACGCAGCCAGAGTATCAAATAAATCCCCACCTTCTTGCTACACTACGGTGTGTGTGAGTTAGCCACAATTTCTTAGACTGTGATAACTCATCACCATACACGTGGCATACGTGTACCTTAACCCAGACTGTCCTCTTGGTGGGCGTTATTGTGGATTGCCTATACCCCATATCAAGTTGATCGGATTATCACAACCATCTGAATTTAAAAATCCATTTGATGGCCACCATTGGATGGCTAGAATACCCCAAGAACTTTAATTTTTGGGATATGATTAATCCAAGCCACATCCAACACTTTGGACGGTCTAGATTCACACTCAAGTTACTCGTAGCTTACTAAAATTTCGTAGGAAGAAGAGCGAAGACTTTAACTTGGAGGCAAAGAGTAAACGTAGCAATCGGGGCTGCTAAAGGTTAGTTTTCAACTACAACCATCTTCCATTGTGAGTGTTTCATAGTTAACTCTACACGCAGACACCTGACACGTTGGTGGGGAGTATGAAATGCATAGGTGGGCCATACTGCGAAGATGACCTTACAAAAAGATAGGGCGGTACACTTCATAGTTATAAAACTCGCTGACTCTACCGGAAACTCAACCGAGTCAACTCAACTCGATGAGATTTTGAGCCGAGTTGCTGGGAAACTCCTAGTATTTTTAATTTTTAGTTATTCAATATTGAGTTGACCCAAACTGGCTGAACATCAAATCGAGTCAAGTTTTTGGGTTCTCAAACTGTGGTCCACTCAATAGACGGGCCGCAATGTTGCACATTAATTACTAGAAAGGTTAAAAACTATCCATTGTCTTCATACATGTGTGGCCCACCTGATTATTCAATCAGAGAGAAATTTGGAACAGGTTATCTATGTAGTGGGGCCCACTTAATGCACGGAAGAGATGTCATGGTACATGTAGGATGCAATGAAAGGCGTGTGTGGGCCAAAGAGAAGTGGGGAATGATGAGATGTGGTAATGGTTTGTGCAGGCATTGCTCATCTTCATGAAGGTATAAAACCAAGCATAATTCACAGGGATATAAAACCAAGCAACATTTTGATAGCGGACGGGTTTGAAGCCAAGGTCTCAGATTTCGGGCTGGTTCGATGGGGGCCTACTGGCGATGCGTCCCATGTTAGTAGCCAGATCAAAGGGACTCCAGGCTACTTGGACCCTGCTTATTGTTCTAGCTACCACCTTACACCTTTCAGCGACGTCTACAGCTTTGGGGTGATATTGCTACAACTTGTGGCTGCTAGACCTGCAGTTGATACTACTAGAAAACATTCTCAGTATCACATCATCGAATGGGTACGTTGTTCCTCACTGTATCGTGCTTTTAAGACTCGTTTGGGTATCATGCAACTCATTCGAGTCGATTCGGACTCAGTTGGACCTGGTCTAGTTCAATATATATATATATATAACAAGTCACCTTGAACTAGATAGACTCAGTCAAGAGTCGGTGTTTTTTAACCATGTACTGTACCTTTCCTGTTTAGGGCTGGTACCCATACCGGTCCCATTTAGTTTTGCTATCTCCACATCCTTTTGGATTCAGGTCTAGTTCTTGAAGATCTAGACAAGGGTCGAATTGAGTTCGGGTACTTATCAGGTATCCATTGGATCTTTGAATCTTTGTTTTAGAGTGGAGTAACCACTTACGTGATCAGGCCCACCTGATGGATGGATTAGACCACAAACTCATGGTGTGTAAACGGGCTCTCTTACATTTGTGTGGCATAGGAAACCCAGAATAATATCACTATTAAAACTAACTGGACCCAACTGGGAGCCAACGGAACCGGTAATTAAATGGTCTGTGCTGGGCTGGGCTGGATTGGCACGGTCTGGTCTGAATCCAGCCTACTTTGGGCGAGGTTTT
>JAJHSJ010000004.1:61213619-61336629 GCA_021015155.1 Magnolia officinalis
GCTTCTTTTCTTGGGTGAGCGACATCTGTCTCAATCAGACCGCAAGATATTATCGGTTTTCAATTAAATATGGTAGCATACGAGCGTCCCAAAACGTTGGGTCCACCTTCAAGATCACCTAGTAGAAAAATCAGGCCAACCCATTCATCAGGTGGGTCATACGTATATAATGAGTCCAAAATGGGTTTGCTGTCCGTTGTTTTCATCAATGGGTTTCTACAGCTTGGCCCATTTGATGAATATATAAGCCTGATTTTTGTGGCTAATGATCTTCAAGGTGGGCCAACCTTTTTCGGCAGCTGGAATGTGGATGCAATGTCATGTCCAACTGGTAGCATATTTATATAACAGATGAATGTTCTACCTCCAAACACATATGATTTGACTCATTAGATTTCAAACTAGCCTAAATAATTTAATTAATGGTCGGGGTTCACCTGATGCTCATTGTCGATGTCACACGTGTAGGTAGACAACAAGGAACAGAAAATGAATTCGGGTTAGATTTATGGCCATTCGACCGATGGGTACCGCAGCGTACAGGTCCCATAAAGGGCAAGTACAGCCAAATAGGATCTCTGTCGAGCTTGGCTAAGCCCGCACGCCTCCAATAGTTAGCTAACGACACGCCACCACATATATCAGCATAGCATGCAGGTGAAATATCCAAACCATCATTAAGTCGATTTCACCTTGATGAAGCCACCAGCAAAAGATAAGGTGGTCTGTTCTACTTAGTAGGTGTGCTATGATAATAAGTGGATGGGTTAGAAAACTTGGATACTACTTTTGAGAGTTGAGAAGAGGGTCACAGGGGCTATTGATCGGCTGGACGATGCAAATAAATGAGATATTCAACAGTGGTTAGAAACACAATTTTATGCCTGGTTTCTTCCAACGCCAAGCACCTGGGAACTTAGATTCAGCTATGTGGTCGGACCCTAAGCGTGGAGCCCACCTCAATGTATGTGTTGTATATCCACGCCACCCATCTGTTTTTCCAGCTTATTTTAGAGCATGGGCCCTAAATTGAAGAATATAAAAATCTCAGGTGGACCACATCAAAGAAAACAGTGGTCATTGAACACCCACTATTAAAATTTTCCTACGGCCCATCGCAATGTTTGTTTGCCATCCAACTTGTTGGTTAGGTTGCACAAATGTGGATGAAGGAAAAACACAAATATCAGCTTGATTCAAAACTCATGGCCAACAAAAAGTTTTTAATGTTTAATTATCACCACTATTTCGTATGGTGTGGTCCACATGAGATTTGTATCTGTTTCATTTTTTTATTTTTTATTTTTGCCCATGTCCTAAAATGAGCTAGAAAAATATAAGGACAAGGTGAGCCCCACGGTTAGGGTCCTACCTACTGTTGGATTTGTTGGAGAACTGACCTATGGAAGCACCTTAATCTAAATTAGAACAAACAAGAGAATGAAAAATTCAACCAACCACATACAGAATAAATGATTTTTATGTGAAAAATCTTTTCGGAAAAATACCATGGCATAGAGTGACAATCAATCTACTATTTAGAAAAGATTATTGGGATGGAGAGAACTCCAAAAAATAATAATAATAATAATAATAATAATAATAATAATAATAATAAATCATAGTTCTTTTCTCTTGGAGGCTCTTAAAACACCAAAAAATAATAATAATAATAATTTAAAAAATCATAACTCTCTCTTAACTCTAACATAACTTACCCTAAAAGCCACCCTTTCAGAAGGAAAATATCAAAATATCCCTCCAAGGTTTCACTAATACTTGGATCTTGTTAGCGTGTGAGACATGAGTTATATGGGCTCATAAAAGTAAATAAACCTATACTGATATCACTATGCCAAAATCGCTGATTTGCGACGGACCAAATCCATCGTAAAACCAAATAAATGATGGATTTCGTCCATTGCTCGGTCCGTCGCTGTTTACTGGTCATTTTAGCGACGAACCTCAAATCCGTCAATTTTCAATGTTCAGAAATTAGCGACGGATTTGGTCCGTCGCTAAAATATTTGTAAATAAAAAAAATATCAATAAATTATTATTTTATTTTTTAAAAAATCTTGCACCTGTTAGTCATTCAAAAAATAATTCACACTATTGTTTGATAAGAATCTTATTAAGAAAATTGGTAACAACTCAATTCAATAAAAGAGGAAATGACCTAAGTGGCCCACTCCAACAAAAATTGACTTTTAACCCTCCTAACTAAACACTTCCCCCTCCTAAACTAGGACCCATACAAAAGAAATTACCTAGAATTTCAACTGTTGGCTATGCCTTGCCTTGAATTGACTACTTAGTATCTGCTCTTGTTCAACCTTCTTTTGAGCCCTTCCTACATATATTATAAACAACCAGATTCAATCCAAGAAAAGACTAGTTTAGTCAACCCTTCATATATTACAAATAACCAACTCAAATCCATGAAAAGTGAATAGTTTAATCAACTGAAACCAATTAACAAAATAAAAAATTAGAATTCATCCTAGCCATTAGAGGTTCAGGTAAGAGCGTTTCTTAACTTCATAACATTCACTGAGAGAGCACAATACAGTTTGAAAAGATCTTTAGATGTTGAAATCAATACACAACAGCGCAATGCAATCTGCATTTAATGCACTAGTGTCTAACGACACGACCAAACGAAAGTGTAGGAACTAGGAAATTCCTATTTCCCAATAATTCGAACTCTTTTATGAGTAGGGATAATGCATCAAGTTCAGCTAAGTTGGACCGTAGGTTATTGTCCAGCCAGTGGACAACTTCTAACCTGTCGTGCATGCAACATCCAACTTGTCCAAAAGGTGGGCCTACCATGAGGAGCACCTTGTGCAAAAATCAGCACAATCCATGCATCGGATGAACCCTATATGTATAGATGCCCTGGCCCATAATTCAGGCTGGTATGCTCATCAGGCTGGTCCCACATGCATGTTAACTATTTGGGACCACATGAAGAAACTTGATTTATATACGAAAACATCATGTGTTTGGTCAAGCACAGATTGTCTATTTTAAAAAAAAAAAAAAAAAGGAGAAAATGTACCCATTTAAATAGATATCCATGGTTTAGATTCCATGTATATGAGAGATTCACGCCAAAGATCCCAACAACCAATGAATAAATAGAGAGGCAAACAGTTCCAGAGCTAAGGAAGAGCTCTAGGTGCAATGGAATAGAAGAAAAGATAAATAGATCCCCAAACATGCATTGCAACTAAAACAAATACTGTCAATAGTAAAATGCAAGAATTTGGAGATCAAACTAAAGAAAAGAATCCAATGCATGTGCAGTTCATTACCAATGTCCTTGTAAAATCTCACCTGAATCAGTTGATTTCAATGACTGTCAAGTTGTGGCAGAGGGGAAAAAAAAAAACCATGATTGTCAGTTGCATTAACATCTTCAGTTTTGCTATAACCATCACCATTGGAGTCAGCCATGTATGCTGTAAAATATACAAAACTTGAAAATGCCCACGAAAGTGCTTAATGCAAGTGCAAGGGATGGTATTAGACTAAAAAACCCCAGATAACTTTGGAACGAAAAAATAAGAAAAAAAAATAGCAAATTCAATCACATAAACCGAACACTTGCAACCATCCATCACACAAATCGCATTAAAAGAAGAAGAAAAAAAAAACATTAAACTATCTATTCATTTCCTACCAAAACATGCCAGGTTAGTATGTGTGCAACAAATTATCTCTTTGGTTTATTATCACCACAATCACATCAAAACTTCATACGTGACTGGAATTCCCCTAATTGCTGGAATTCTCATCCAGCAAAACTAACATGACCCTATTTGGGCAAAAGTTTGCCTAAACTGTATTTTGTTAGTAGTAACCATCCTAATTATTTCACTATTTTACTTTTTACCATGCATTTCATAGCCCATTTGTTAGATGTTTAGGGGTGTTGGTCAGTGTGCTTTTGAAGGTATGTTCCTACAATGGGACCCACAATTTAGATGCCCTGGATAGCTGTGAATCAATGCCACGTGGGGAGGATGAGTTACCATAATTTTTTAAATGGTGAAACTAACACAGCCCTATTTGGGTGAGAAGTTTGCCAAACTCATGCGTGTACAAGGCAGACCTATGAACTAGAACACAAGCACATGTGCCAGTATGGCATGGCAAAGAAGTATAATGTTCAAGTTGTTCACAAAGTGGCACCTCTGAAGATGTTTTTGTGACTCATGATGTTAAAAACATGTGGACGGTTTAGAAAACTCCTGCCAAGTTTTTTTCTGTACTTTTATTTCACAAACTGTGGCTACTCAATATGTGGACCAACTTGATTCTTGCACGAGGGCATTCGCATGGAAGGAACCATCTGATGGATAGGTGGTACCTGTAGCAATGTGCCATGCTAGCACTTGTGGTGGAATGTGCATGAACTGCCTTGCACCCATGGGTGGATGTAGCCAAGCTCCGTTTACAATTAGGGGAATTGTATGACTGCCGAGTTTGATGTTGGATACACAGACATTTGGAAATTGTACACATGTTAGATAATAGTTCGAATTAAACTGGATAATTTGTTGGTCCTGTTAGTGCACAAAAAATGTGCAAAGTTTCCATCATGTGTTGATTTGAGGAGAAGAGAAGAAAGAATAGCTTAGTATTGTGTAGGACCGTGCAAGAGATATTGATTGCACGGGACAGTGCAACCAAAATACCAGTTTACCGGGATCGCTCAACTGACTTACAGGATTTGCTCTGAGAAGGATCCGAAGTAGTGGAAGATGGTTTCCGCGGGTCCGCGGAACCGATATCCGTTGTACGGGACCGCGCAACCGAAATATCAGTTGCGCGGGTTCGCACAATGAATTCTTGGACTGATTCTTTGTGAAAGATCTCAAGTATTTGAAAGGTGGGTCCCATGGCACCAAAATCGAGATGCCACATGTGCGAGGGTCTATAAATACCCCCTCCCCTCCATTTGGGAGGATTGCAGATTTTCGAGAAGAAGCGGAGCAAGGAGGAAGATCGAAGCTGAGAGAGAGAAGGCCATGGTGGTTTCCGCGCAACCAGACTGCCCTGTAGTCTGTGAAGACAAAGGGTCGTTATGCTGTCGAAATGGTTGAAGTCTTCAAGTTCCTTCTGTTCAAGTAGAAAGTAGAATAATCAGCAGAAGAGCATATTCCTCCTAAGTCCTAGGAGATGACTGAGATCACTGACAAAATGCTGCCGAATTTAATATTTGACTATGACAATTGCACTTATAATATTTTCTTATTCTAAATAATCTATCTTAGAATCAAGGGATGCTAGAAGGATGTAAATGAACTCAGTATTAATAAAGTGTGATGATCGTTTTAAATACTCTTTTTCTGTTATGTTTAAATAAGATAATCTCCCAAATCAAACACATTTGTTTCTTGTTCGAAACAAAATGGCGACTCCACTAGGGACTTACTTATCTTATTTAACATTAGCAGTAAAATCGTTATGAAACTTTCATCATAGTTTGGCGTCTTTCAGACGCTAAAATGGCAACTCTCAGTGGGAACATCCTCCCCTTTATCTCTAAGATAGATTATTTAATTCTTCGACCGCTAACTACAATCATGTTTCGTGTTTGAAGGCTTTTGCATCCAATTATAACCTATTACTCATGGCAACTTTCGTAAGAAAAGGTGAACTTTCGATTCACTCCGACCGGGTTCGTAATAGAATACACACCGAATCGAATTCCGAAGCACATGACTCAAATCCCTATGAGTGGAAACAACATGACTCGGGTAACAGCTGGGGTTGTATCTATTTCGCTTCAACCATTGGGAGGTGATGAAGGTTGGACTGTCGTAACGTCTCGTAGGACGAGAGCACAGAATGCAAGAAGTTCTAGAATGAATCGGCCTTCGCTAAGAGTCAGAGGGTCAATAACACGTAATGCAGTCAGAAGGAATCCCGAACTCGCTCCTCTGGCGATATACCCCAACGAATAACCCCGCTATTGACAGCGTGTGATTTTCCAGTTCTAAGTGCCTCGAGAGTCAAATGGACGAGAGACCAGAAAGGAAAAGCGCTGGTAGTTAGATCGCTAATGTCCACGCCTCCCCAGGCAAGTTCACCAGTATCAATGTCACCCCGATCGATTAATGATGTTGGGAGCATAGAAAAGCCTAATGAAACCTCGTTCTCCCCCTTCTTCATAAGTCCCATTACGTCAGCATATTCCTGTTCTACTCCAACTACCACCTCGTCAAAGAGTGGAGAAGTTGCAGTATATATGGTCGGGACGAATCCAGAATGTAAAGCGACTACGGAGGACCGTATTAATAAAATGGCAGAAGCCCAAAATGCATTGATGGAAGAATGCAGAAACCTCGGAGAGGCCCTGACGACCCTTGCATGTAATGTAGCCCGGATGGCGGTCCCCCAGAGTATAATGAATGGACAAGAAAACCAGCCTGACGGCCTCCAACCACAGGGGGCAAGGTCACTTGGGTCCATTCCAGCAGCAAGAACTGTGACACAAGATGAGGTGAGACAAGTGATTAAAGAAGCTGTCAGAGTAGAAAGAGAACGCGAGAATACTGGTCATTTTAGATATTGAACGTCGTATCCAAGGGAGGTAGAAGATATCCCCTTTTCAGCCAATTTCAAGCATCCGAAATTTCAAAAGTTTAACGGGGAAGGATCCCCAGAGGAACATTTAATGCACTTCATCACTAGCATGAAAAATTTTTATACAATACCACAGTATTGTTTACGATTGTTCGGGTCGTCACTAACACATAAAGCATTTCGATGGTATTCCAGTTTGGCACCAGGATCTATACGTACTTGGGTCAAATGCAGGAGGTTTTTATGTCAAATTTTTTCTCTTTAGAGCACGATGTCAGTATTACGGAGTTGGCTTCTGTACGGTAGAGAGATGGGGAACCGGTAGAAAAGTTTATAGACAGATGGAAGGTACTGGGAACATCATGTAAGCAGCTCCACGAGAAAGCGAACAAGTCAAGATGTGTCTAAACTCTATGAAGATAGAATTCATAGTCGGACTTATTAATGCCGACACTAGAACTTTTCATGATTTGGCCACCAAGGCTTATGTTTTAGAACTGGTAAATCGAATAGTGCCAGCGTTTCGCTGTGATACAGCTCAAGGGGCTTGTAGTAGGATGACAGTAAACACTATTGATCGTGACAAACAGTGTAATAATGTAGGAGATTTAAAGAAAGAAAGATCAAAGCACAAGGAAGAGTCAAATCAGATAAGAAGTTATAAAAAAAACCCAGGATACTCAATTTGCATGAAGGGTTTGCATTCGATAAAGAAGATGTCATTCCAATGATGGGTCAGCTATTGAAAGCCGGCGCGATAAAATTGCCAGAACCCAAACGCCCTGAGAATCTGACAAGAATCAGAGAACGAAATTTTTGTCGCTATCATCGATTGGTGGGACATCCAACAGAGAATTGTTATACATTAAAAAGTATAATCCAACGAATGATAGACAAAGATGAGATAATAATTGGAAAGAAAACAAATAAGAGAATCATGAAAAGTAGGGGTTTTGATCACAAGGAATATGCCGGTTTAAATCACAGGAAAGGAACTCGAACTCCTATTGGGGTCGACCAGGAGAGGCAACGTAAATTTTAAGACATGGGGGTAAAATTGTCAGTAAATATAGTTACAACTGAGCGGTCTGCAGAAGAAAATCCTAAGATAGTTGAACATTCTGAGGTAGCTCTGAAGTAAATAGAAGACGGGGGGCAACTGACGACAGACAGTTTGCAAGAGGTAAACTTGGGTACGAAAGAGGAGCCACGGAACACGTTCATCAGCGGTGGCCTTTAGGAACAAGAATCAGCCGAATACGTTCAGCTTCTTAAAGAAAATAAAGATGTATTCGCTTGGACATATGCAGAGATACCTGGCTTAGAGCCTTCCGTAGCATTACACCGACTAAATATTTCTAAGGAGAAAAGGGCGGTTAAATAGGCACAAAGGCGATTTCACCCGGACCTAGTTCCCCTAATTGAAGAAGAAGTCAATAAACTGATAAAAGTCGGATTTATTAGAGAGGTCAAATATCCCAAGTGGATATCAAATATTGTCCCGGTGAGGAAGAAAAATGGACAAGTCAGGGTGTGCGTTGACTTTAGAGACCTGAACGAAGCTTGTCCAGAAGATGATTTTTCGCTCCCGATAACTAAATTACTGATTGATAGTACAACTCAGTATGTTGTCATGTCTTTTATGGACGGTTATGCAGGGTATAATCATATTCGAATGGCCCTTGAGGATGAGGAAGCAATGGCATTCCGCACTTCGCCGAGAATTTTCCTTTATAAGGTTATGTCGTTCGGACTCAAAAATGCCAGAGCGACATATCAGAGAGCGATGCGAAACATTTTTCAAGACATGATGCACAAATACGTTGAATGTTATGTCGATGACTTGTAGTCAGGTCAGCGGGCCATCAGGAACATCGTGAGCACTTGGCGTCAGTTTTTCAGCGACTCTGAAAGAGACAATTGAAGATGAATCCTGCTAAATGCGCATTTGGAGTATCTTCCAGTAAGTTTCTTGGCTTTGTTGTCTGGCATAAAGGCATTGAGATTGATCCAGGAAAATGGCTATTCAAGATATGCCGCCACCGAAGACATTAAAAGAATTAAAAAGTTTGCAGGGAAAATTAGCATATATTCGTCGTTTCATTTCAAATTTGGCAGGGAGATGTCAGCCGTTTTCTCATCTGATGAAAAAGGGTGCAGAATTTATATGAGATCAAGCCTGTCAAAATACGTTCAACTCGATAAAGGAATTGATGAAATAGCCACCAGTATTGGCAGCTCCAGTGAAAGAAAAATCGCTTATTTTGTATATATCTGCAGCTGAACTTTCTTTAAGAGCTTTGCTGGCATAGGTGAATGAGTCTGGAAAGGAAACCGCTCTTTACTATTTAAGTCGGACCTTAATGGGAGCAGAATGCAATTATCGAAAAAGAATGTATGGCGTTAATATTTGTAGTACAAAAGCTGAGACATTTTATTTATCTTATCATATAACATTAATTTCGAGGACCGACTCGATAAAGTTTTTAATGACAAGACCAATGTTGTCCGGAAGATTAGCCAAATGGATGTTGTTACTTTCAGAATATACTATTACATACGAACCAACAAAAGCAATAAAACGGCAGGCAGTGGCAGATTTCCTCACAGCACACCCTGTGGCAGAATCTGAGGCCATTAGTGACAATTTTCCAGATGAGCAAGTTATGTTAGCTGAATCGCAGAGTCCATAGCAGATGTATTTTGATGGTGCTTCTCGAGCATTAGGAGTGGGGGCAGGAGTAATATTCATTACCACCCAAGGTGACTTATTACCTTACTCCTTTACATTAGGGACTGCATGTAATAATAATGAGGCTGAATACAGAGCCCTGATTATTGGAATGAGATGGCTAAAGAAATAAAGATAAGAACGTTACATATCTTTGGGGATTCTAAATTGATTATAAATCAATTGGCAACTGAATTCGAGATAAGAAAGTAAGAACTTTTTCCATACTATCGTAAGGCACAATAGTTGTTAGAACAGTTTTTCCATGTCGAAATTAAGCATATCCCTCGGTCAGAAAACACAAAGGCCGATGCTCTGGCCAGCTTGGCAGCAGCTCTATCTTGTCCAAATTGAAGCCTTCTTCAAGTAACTATAGAAGAACGAAGATTTTTACCATCCTCAGAAGTTATTGAAGAAATTGTCAAAACTTTTCCTGTATCGTGTCTAGAAATCACCAAAGAAGATTGGCGTCAGCCTTTCATAAATTATCTTAAATTTAACATCCTGCCGGAAGAACCAACGTAGAGACAGCAGATCAGGCAACGGTCGAGTAGATTCATCATATGCAGTGAAGTGTTATACAAAAGATCTTACAACGGAACACTGTTACGTTGCTTAGACAAGCAAGAAGCAGATTAGGTATTGCAAGAAGCACATTCTGGAGAATGTGGGGCACATCAAGCGGGTCGAAATTTATTCCATCGAGTACATAGGATGGGGTATTATTGGCCCGCCATGTTCAAAGATGCGATAGATTATGCGAAACGATGTCACGAATGTCAAATTCACGGCGATGTTATACATGTCCCTCCAGAAGACCTACATCAGTCAGTCGCTTCTTGGCCCTTCTCTGCTTGGGGACTTGACGTTATTGGTCTTATCAATCCACCTTCGTCTAAAGGGAAGGAATATATTTTGGCAGCGACAGACTATTTCTCCAAATGGACCGAAGCAGTCGCATTAAGCAGTGTTGAAGAGAAGGATGTGGTCAATTTCATCTGACACGCGATAATATACCGTCATGGTATTCCAAAGAAAATTGTTACAGACAATGGCACTCCCTTCATAAATAAAGGCATGAAAAAATTGTGTCAGAAATTCAGCATTCATCATTCGTTTTCAACACCTTATTATCCACCGGCCAATGGACTAGCAGAGGCGTTTAATAAAATAATAATTAAAATACTGAAGAAGATAGTGACAGGTAACAAACGTGATTGGGACGAAAGGCTACAAGGAGCATTATGGGCATACAAAACTACTCACCAGACAGCGACAGGAGCAACACCATATTCACTAATTTATGGTGTAGAAGCAGTGATCCCAATTGAAATACAAGTAGCGTCACTGAGAGTGCAGTACACCAATCTATAACCGATGACGAAAATGCAAAAATAAGGTTAAAAGATCTAGATTTGCTCGATGAGAAATGTCTGGCTGTCCAACAACGATTGCAAACGTATCAGGCAAGGATTGCAGCCACCTTTGACAAACGAGTCAAATATCGCTCTTTCAAAAAGGGGGATATGGTGCTGATGTTGAAAAGACCTATCGTGGTTACCCGTTGAACAGGGGGCAAGTTCGAACCTAAATGGGATGGACCATACATAATAAATGAAGTATACTCTAACGGAGCATATAGAGTTGTGGATCAAGATGGGCAAGGAATCAGTATACCGGTTAATGCTCGCTTCCTTAAGAGATATTGTCCATAAATTTACTTCTGATTTTGATCCAGAATATCATCAGAATAATGATTCTAAATCAAAAGGGGGCAAGAATAGATCATGGCTATTTATCATCTGATGAATGAATAAAGAAGAAGTTCGCAAGCATATCAAGATTATGTAATAGCAAACATTGCAAAAGGAAAGTGAACATCGCCATTATCAAGCGAGCTTCTACAAAATTCTGTCTAAAATTGATACCGTCACCAAGCTGGTATATTATGAATAACACAGACGGGTATAATCGAAGATATTAGTAGAAATGGTGATGTGTCAATTTCAAACAGAGATGTCTATCATTCTCACAACAACTGACCATACCTATCATTGTCTTCTAAGACATTTTAAGGCATCATAGTCAAGCCAATGGCCAATTGCGCATAAGACCTATCAAGATCATCATTCGGGCAACGGTGAGAAGCCAGTGGCCCTAAAAAGCCCGTGAAGGCCATCGTACGCATACCCATGCGGGCAGCTGATGGAGCAAGTGATCAAAAGTCTAAAAAGGCCAAAAGTCCTCAATGGCCAGTCATGTGTAACCCCCATGCCGTCTGTATGGTTTTTCGGCAGTGTCACGGGAAATGGAGGAAAATGCCCTCCCGTGAATGGGCTCGACCTTGCAGACAAAGAAAATGATGGCCGCAGTGTGAATGTAACATCCCGAATTTTTGCCAACCTGGAATAAGACGTCCTTAGGCAATGGGTCGATCCTAACACCTTATTAACTTGTCAGAACTCAATCCCAAAGTCTAAAATCGCTTTCGAACCCATTTCCTTCACAAATCCCACCCTTCACCACCTTGTTCTTTCAATTTTTCTAAGTACTTTCACCCTAGACACTATCTTAAACTAGCTAAGTATTATAACTTGTATCACTTTATATACAAACTACAAAGGCCCAGGTACCACCTCAGATAGAAATTACTCAGGACTAAATCCTTTAAAAATTAGGCGAGAATCAGCCAGTGTTAAACTAGAGTACCTGTGAAATTAGTACCAATCACTTTAAATACGATCTGCAAGACCCAAAACTTGTAGAATCATTAACGCTACATTACCCTAAGATCTAGGATCAATCTCATTACCTGGCTGCTCTCGGGAGCATCTCGAAACTCCGTATCAGATCTGGACCGCACGTCAAAAGTCCGATTAACACGAAGTTAAGGAATTAGGACCGCCTTGCTGAGCTTGACAACCATCTCGGAAATCAAATCCAGATAATGTCCCAGCGCTATTCGCTTCAGCCCGGAGCGAAGACTGTGAGAAATGTGAAAATAATTCTAAATTAAATTCAAAATAAATAAATCTGGCACATGTCGCTTGTGGATCAGTATTAAGCAACTTGACCGTCAGAATCAGGCCAAATTACACCCTCGGATTAGGGATATTTTCCCAAACATGTCTATGTACTCGAAATCTCTGATCGTGTTTCACACTTGTAAATAGTTAACCTGGCAACACCATATTCACTAATCTATGGTGTGGAAGCAGTGATCCCAATTGAAATACAAGTAGCATCACTGAGAGTGGCAATACACCAATCTATAACCGATGATGAAAATGCAAAAATAAGGTTAAAAGAATTAGATTTGCTCGATGAGAAACGTCTGGTTGCCCAACAGCGATTGCAAACGTATCAGGTCAGAATAGCAGCCGCCTTTGACAAACGAGTCAAATATCGATCTTTCAAAAAAGGGGATATGGTCCTGATGTTGAAAAGACCTATTGTGGTTACCCGTCGAACAGGGGGCAAGTTCGAACCTAAATGGGACGGACCGTACATAATAAAGGAAGTATACTCCAACGAAGCATATAGAGTCGTGGATCAAGATGGGTAATGAATCAGTATACCAGTTAATGCTCTCTTCCTTAAGAGATATCGTCCATAAAGACACTAATGATTTTAACCCAGAATATCATCAGAATAATGATTCTGAATCAAAAGGGGGCAAGAATAAATCATGGTCATGTATAATCGGATGAATGAATAAAGAAAAAGTTCACGAGTATATCAAGACTATGAAATAGCAAATGTTGCAAAAGGAAAGTAAACATCAACATCATTAAGCGAGCCTACAAAATCTTCTGTCTAAAATTGACACTGTCACCAACCTAGAACAACATTAATGGATGGATAAGTATAATCGAAGACATCGGCAGAAATTGTGATGTGTCAATTTTAAACAGAAATATCTATCATTCTCACAACAGCTGATCATGCTTATCAAAGTCTTTTAAGACATTTTAAGGCAGCCTAATAAAGCCAATGGCCAATCGCGCATAAGGCCTATCAAGATCGCCATTCGGGCAGCGATGAGAAGCCGGTGGCCCTAAAAAGCCCGTGAAGGCCATCGTACGCATACCCATGCGGGCAGCTGACGGAGCCAATGACCAAAAGTCCTCAAATGGCCAGTCATGTGTAACCCCCATGCCGTCTGTATAGTTTTCCTGGCACGTCACGAGGAATGAAGGAAAATGCCCTCCCGTGAATGGGCTCAATCTTGCAGACAAAGAAAATGAGGGCTGCAGTGTGAGCTTTAGATAGGCCAACCATGCATAGGACCCCCTAGATTTACAATTTGATTTCAGTACTAACTCATGAGGAAGGGTTTAAACCTACTCATTAACGGACTGGCAGCCCTGGATTTGGTACCCTAAAGGTCACCTTGCGAGCTCTATGAACTCTAGAGAGTTACCGTGGCCAACCTGTGCGTAATTCCAACCGAGTTCATAGCCCCGGTAGCTTCATTGGGCCCCTCTGATGGATCGTGGTTTGTGAACTCCCTAGGAAGTGAGAAGTCCAGTGAACTCCTAAGAGTTACAGAGGCAATCACGTGAGACCCGACTCCACTACTCAAGAGCTTAAACTGTATGTGTAACTAACTGAATTAAAATCTAGCACCGCCAATGAAAATATATAAGTAAATGAAGTCATATAAGAAGTCCCGCACTGATAAGCATAAAATTCTAAGAGTTGTAATTAGTTCCTTATTTATGTTAAGATTGTTGCACAGATAAATATGCTTGAAATTTGCCATGAATTGGAAATTTATGAATACTTCAAAGTTGTCAATAATGTGAGTTAGGAATACTGCTGCACGTAAATGAACATAAATACATATAATACTAAAATTGTAAGAATGTATGGCCATACATTCTTATTATTAAAGTATGTTAAGACATGTCAATCATTTGATATAATGACAAGAATCCCAAAGTTTCATATGCAAAATATATTTCTGCTATAGTAAATAGAACAATAATTGTATTAAGTTAAAGCAAAATATTCAATGTTTGGTATTCTTTAATCTAAAGCCAAATATTTCAAAATATATTTATTCTTCCGAAGAAGACGAGTCTTCGATAATAATATGCTTATCCTTCCGAGGTGGATGACGATGATCTGACAATTCCTGCTTTTCTTATGAAGGAGAATTATTGTGCAATATCTGCAAAGGCGGAGGAGAACGGAACTGTGAGGGATCGTCATTCTTTGCAGGGAATTCGTGAGTATTCGTTAGAGGAGTACCAAAAGCTATCCGTCCTTCAAGGACATTAGCAGGCTTTGCTTCATAAATGGCATCTTCTAAAGAGATCCTTGTACCAAGTTGATCTTATGAAGGAGAATTATTGTGCAATATCTGCAAAGGCGGAGGAGAACAGAACCGTGAGGGATCGTCATTCTTTGCAGGGAATTCGTGAGTATTCGTTAGAGGAGTACCAAAAGTTATCCATCCTTCAAGGACATTAGCAGGCTTTGCTTCATAAATGGCATCTTCTAAAGAGATCCTTGTACTAAGTTGATCTGGAAAGGGGGGAGGACCTGTTTCTTCAAAATAGTCGATGCCTAGATCTTTTTGATAATCCCTAAGGCAAGGTGGAGGGATCAGCATGACATGATCTACTGGGTGATAATTGTCCACCAGTAAGAGGCGCTAACTGGATAATTGTAGCCAGGAATCATGAAATGTGATCCAATCTGAACGATCAAGAGCTGTTTCCATATCAAAGTCCAATTATATGGCCCAACGCCATAACTCCTCATCGCTCTTGTGACAATGTCACGAGTTTCAAGTATGGCTTGATCAAAGCCAAATTGATGAGTAAACCTACTAGGGTAGTACGGTTCGCACCAGAATATGCTACATTCTCTCCATGGAAGAGTACTGGATCTGATAGAAACAAGGAAAGAACGTTCTTGAATGAGATAGAATCATCATTAATAGCATCTACATCTTCAGGATAACTGAACAGTGAAAATTGGTGAAAATCAATGGGATCGTCGTTTTTTATTCTCCTGAAATCCATCCACTCGATTCCTTAAGCATATCTCTCAATTGGAAATGTTGAAGAGGAAGACGATTGAGATTTGCGTATGCCCTTCCAGAGTCAGTAAACGTCCAAGGAAAGTATACTCCTAGCCAACCTACAAATAAATGCTAAGGAGCATAGACAGAAAAGGCTTCAGGAGCAGGATCTTTTGGACCAGAAACGACATCTTCGAAAGTGCGATAGAGGGAACACAGAACTGAAGGAGCTAGCGAATATTTCTGGCCTTCCGCCATTGCTCCTACGACTACGAAGAGCGAAGGCCTAATGATATCCGCTTAATCAGGATCAGAGAATATCACCAAGCTCAACCATTGCAATACCTCAGCAAAGACCATGAAAAGAAAGGGATTATGAAGAAAAGAAGGTGAGAGGAAAGGAATATACTGTAGTTTTTGAGAAAAGTGAGCCAACCATTCAAGAGAAGAGATGCGATCCGGACGAGGGAAGATGGTTAGTGCACTAAAGAGTTTAAGAGTTCTAGAAATTTTGGAAATACCTCCTTCCACAGATGTAAGAGTAAGTTCTTCATTGAAGGGTATATATGCGTCGAAGATATCGCCCATAATGGGAAGACCGGCTATACAAAATAGATCTCATAAAGTGATGCTCATTTTACCTAGGGAAAGGTGAAATGAATTGGTGATTGAAGACCAATGATTAAGAAGGCATCTGAGGATAGTAGCATCCGTGCGAAAGTGTTCTGATGTGGCTATGATTGCGTCAGAAAGCGTAATCTGCTCCAGTATGGCGGTATGTTTTCGGATGATGGCACGAGCCTAAGCACTGTAAAAATCATGAATGGACAGCAGGCCTGTAGCTGTAAATCTCCGTATGAGCCTTCCAGTCTTCTGGTCAAGAATGGTCATCCAGTCATCCTTCAGTTGCAGTTCATTCAAGTTCTTCGCACGGAGGAAGATCAATCCTCCATTTGATTTCAGGAATCAATTAAAGAAGGATCGAGGGGTCATCTATTGGTGCACAAAAAATGTGCAAAGTGTTAATTTGTGGAGAAGAGAAGAAAGAATAACTTAGTATTGCGAAGGACTGCGCAAGAGATATTGATTGCGTGGGACCGCGCAACCAAAATACTAGTTGCGCGGGATCACTCAACTGACTTACAGGATTTGCTCTGAGAAGGATCCGAAGCAGTGGAAGATGGTTTTCGCGGGTCCGCGCAACCGATATCCGTTACGCGGGACCACACAACCGAAATATCAGTTGCGCGGGTTCGTACAACGAATTCTGGGACTGATTCTTTGTGAAAGATCTCAAGTATTTGAAAGGTGGGTCCCATGGCACCAAAATCGAGATGCCACACATGCGAGGGTCTATAAATACCCCTCCCCTCCATTTGGGAGGATTGAAGATTTTCGAGAAGAAGCGGACCAAGGAGGAAGATCGAAGCTGAGAGAGAGAAGGCCATGGTGGTTTGCGCGGGTCCATGCAACCGACATCCGTTATACGGGTCCGCGCAACCAGACTGCCCTATAGTCTGTGAAGACAAAGGGTCGTTATGCTACCAAAATGGTTGAAGTCTTCAAGTTCCTTCTATTCAAGTATAAAGTAGATTAATCAGCAGAAGATCATATTCCTCCTAAGTCCTAGGAGATGACTGAAATCACTGACGAAATGCTGCTGAATTTAATATTTGACTATGACAATTGCACTTATAATATTTCCTTATTCTAAATAATCTATCTTAGAATCAAGGGATGCTAGAAGGATGTAAATGAACTCAGTATTAATAAAGTGTGATGATCGTTTTAAATACTCTTTTTCTGTTATGTTTAAATAAGATAATCTCCCAAATCAAAAACATTTGTTTCTTGTTCGAAACAGGTCCCACTATGGATTGTGCATGATTCTACTGTAGCACATTAGTCTGATGATGCTAAATTATCCAATCTATGGCTCATAAGAAATTTTCAATGATAGGATGATGAGTAACATTTGAGTAATGTTAGGGCCTATTTGTTAAATCTGAATTCCAAAGTATGAATCTGAAGTTGGAAAACTAGTGGTGAATGGATGTTTGGTTTATCCAAAAGGTATCCAGTTTGAAGCTGAAAGGAATAAAAAGTGCCTCTTCCAATCTGTTTTACTCGGTCTTCCACTCAAAACAAAATGTTTACTATTGAACCTAGTATTATCTACTACATACTAGTAACATACAACCAATATTGGGGCACCATACCATAAGCTACAAAATTTCATGTTCCCCTAAACAAGGCATCATCCATTGATAACACACACACGCACACACACACACACACACACACACACACACACACACACACATATATATATATCATAAGTTTTTTATTTTCATTTACATTCACAAATACATTCATCATCCATCCAACTATTAATAACATTTACAAAAAATAAAATATATCCAACCAACTCTTAATAATAATTTGCAACTTAACCTACTGGGAACCGTCATGCACCGTAATGTCTTACGGCAGAGCGGGTTCTGAGGAGTTGCAAGTTGACCCTGACGACAGCATATAAATGAAGCGATAAAGATATAAATGATTCAAGATTAATTAAAGGTTTCGAGAACTTACATCCACCTCACTCTTATTGCCAAGTAGTCCTGACGAAAATGCATCCACATTACGAGAAGGGAAAAAAAATTGTGGCTGCACCGATACGGTCTAGTATGAACGGCTACATACGTACCTAATGTTGGAAGATTGGGATCAAGCCACTACGTAGTTCTTAATATCTAAATCAGAACATTTTACGCATAAGCAAAGAAAAAATCAAAACAAATCATAATAGAAATATGTGTACCTTCTATCACGCATAAGAAGATGAAAAGCTAAAACAAATCACCAAATTAGTCAAGTAAAACTACTAAATAATTCAAGATAAAGATTTAGTCAAATAATATCCAAAATAACCTTGATGGTATTTGGCACAAGCCGCCAGTCTTTGTATGCAATTGGACAATGAGTCCTGACCACATTTCCTAGAAATGAGGTGAATTGATTTTTGTTATTTCCAATAATTTCTCCAACTGGACTGATTGAAACTTTTATCTTTGTGGTGTTTCCTGGGGCAGAACTAGAAGGCCCTACATACGACATAATTCCTTAAAAAAAATTAAGATTATTAGTCATTTAATATATTGCTATACATTATAAAGAGATGACGCTATACACATGCATATGTTTTTGCTGAATTCGAAAAAAAAAATGAAAAGGAAAATAATCTAATATAGTAAATGTAATTAAATTTACTTCAACCTGATATGAAACTTGATCAGTTTCTTTTCAGCTTCTGAATACGTGGGTTACTATTGTCATTAAAAACCAAGTGTTCGGAAATGGTTTCTAATGTCATCTTCCCACGTATATTACAACACTTGGCACAAGGGCAGCTGTGTCAGTCTTCCCCATTTGAATTTTGTTTCACGTACTTTAGAAATGTTGCAACACCTTCCATGTATTCAACAGTTAACCTTCCTGCCCTCATCCAATTCTTGCATGGTGTCATGGAAGCCATCTCTGGTAACGCATACATGATGTGTTTAAGTTAGATTACGAATGAGTATGTCTATCTAACTGACTAAATCAGTCGCCCATCCAAGACCGAATAGATTGTAACGCTTTCATTTTCAAATTTAAATGCCTACACCGAAATTCCGGCAGCATCTCCTCATATTTGATTCCCACGTCAGGTATCAACACAAAGTGAGGATATTTGACAATGGAAATAAATGCAAGAAACATATCCAGAGAGAAAAAGAGAGATGATGCATAGAAAAGGCAAGTGCATTTGAATTGCTAATGAAAGCATTACATTCTATCCGGTCTTGAACTGTCCAAACAGGGACAATTTAAGGATTTTTATGCACAAAGGGGCACACTGTATCTATGCCTAGCCACATAAAAACCCTTAAATGGGTAACTGATTGTCTTAATCTATATACAATCACATCAAAATTTGTAATCTAAATGAACATAATTCAAAATACAACTCATTTCTAAATATAGAATCAAAGCAAAAGAACTGGTAACTTGAGTTGTTTTCCTGTAACCAGTCTCACCAGATACCAGCACCACCTGTTCTCCATACATAAACAAATAAACAAAACTCAGAGCATGACATTGAATAACATTGAATCCTCCTTTCACCAGTAGTAACAAAAAGAAAATGCTCAATACAAGTGTAACAGGTTTATCCTCCTTTCTTTTTATTAAGCATGGCGATGGGGATATTCTTTTCTAACAGATGGGTGTAATCTCTCATGGATGGTGTAGCCATACATGAAAGTAGACATGATTATGGGAAACAACATTTAGTCCCTGCGTTTTAACATTTGAATTATATTTTGACACCTATTTTTAACATTTGAATAATATTTTGACACCTATCTTCAATCATCAAAATACCAAATTTTGACACCTATTTTGCCCATTTGCAAATGCGTTTTAACATTCCCACCCACCATAATTGGATGGTGGGATACATATGTACATGACTCTTGGTTCACACATAACCAACACCCATAAACACAAGCTCAAAGGAGTCAGCGTTCACACCCATTTCTGGTTTATTTAAGAAAATTGCAGTTGACTTCCTTATCTTGAAATAATAATAATAATAATAATAACAATGATAAATGGTTTTAATATCTCTTCTCAAAAGGCACATTAACACCCAAAATTCAAACTCAAATATCAAAACACGCCAATTTTAGAGCTAGAAATTACAAGAAATGTACCTATTCAACAGATTTATATCCAAATTCTCTTATCCAACTTTCCGATTTGTTTCATTTGCAAGTATAAAATGTCCATAAACATTCATTAAAAACAAATAGATGTGCTTTTCACATTATCAGATGCTTAAATCAAATTAATATGAGAATGATAAAACACAAACATAACAAGGAAAATAAAGAAATGGCCACCAAGACAATAAAATAAAATAAACACTGCCTTCTGGTACTCCCCTATAACTCACAAGCCTCAAATTAAACTTGCATTTCTTTCAAATCCAACTTGAAATTTCCATTTGGACTTTTGTTTGAGAACAACACACAAATATGGGACTAGCAATTGCAATTCAATTAGATAGTGCATCCAAATGCACCCAAAAAGTACCTACTCTGAAACAAAACATGAATTTCACAAAAACACACAGGCCTGGAAAATGGGAATAAAATCTGAAAATCCTAATCAATCTGACAAAAACCAACAAAATCCAAAACCCAAAATAAGATTTAAAACAAACCAAAAAGGCCAAAAAAGTACATATTTGGCGAAAGAAAATAAATTTCACAGAAACCCATAACCCTACATGTGAAGAAAAAAAAAACAATTAAAAAGCTCAGATCCCAAATACAATCTGCTAAAAACCCATCACCCAAACACCATCCAAAAGAAGCCACAAAACCATAATACAATACATTAATTGCAGTCCCTTCTTTTGATAGCTAGGCCCATTTTTCTGCCATTTCCTGACAAAAAGTTCCAGACTATAAAGAGAGGATGCAAATATCATTTTCCTCACAAATACCTATAAAAACTTAGAGACCTAAAAACCCCATCTGACAAAAACCATAAAATTCAAGAGGGGAAAAAATAACCACAAAACCAAAAGCACAACATTCCACAGAAAATGCATTTTACAAGCACACATGTGAAAGTGAAATGTCAGAAAATGAAAAAGCTCAGAATTCCACAAATACAAAGATCTCTTACAAAACCAACAAAACCCATCACCCAAACACATGATCCAGAGGTACCCAAACATGAGTTTTTTAATTTGCACCCACTATTTTGATATACACATACACAAAGTGCATGCCTACATTACAATGCCAATGAGTCCCCAAAGGGGGTGTATCTTCAAACCAAAGGGTGTAAATATCAATCCCAAACAAAGAACAAAAAACCCACATCTGATAAAAAGTGAATGACAACATTGCAATGACAAAGAGTCCACACAGAGGATGTATCTATGAAAACCAATGGGGTGTAAATATCATTTCCAAAACCAAGTACACATAAACCCACATCTGACGAAACAAAGTGCATGGCAACATTACAATGACAATGAGTTCAAAAAGAGGGTGTATCTATCAAAACCAAGGGGCTGGAAATATCAATTCCCATAACAATTACACATAAACCCAACACCCAAAAAAATAAGGGGCTTCCAACCATGGGGGTTCCGAATCCAGGGGGTTTCCAATCATGGGTGTTCCAAATCCAGGGGGTTTCCAATCATGGGGGTTCCGAATCTAGGGGGTTTCCAATCATGGCGCTGGGAGAGAGAGATTGAGAGAGAACCAGCACTATCAATCGATTGAGAGAGAGATTGAGAGAACTACCACTATCAATCAATTGAGACAGAGAGATTGAGAGAGAGAAAGAGAGCATTACCTGATGTTCGTGAAGAGATCGACAGGAAGAGAGAGGTGGGAGAGATCTCTAGGGCCAGTGCTGGGATAGGGACAGACGGAGAGTGGATGAGAGGGAGAGAGAAAAGAGGTCTCCAGTTTTAGGGGACGTGGATTTCCTGCTGAAGCCTTTCGCAGGAAGTTCCTGCGCAAGGATGTTGGGTGGGGCCCACCACCATGTTTGTGGGAAATCTACCGTTAATCCATTTATAGAGCTCATTTTAGAAAAAGATACCAAAAACAAAGTGGATCCAAAACTCAAGTGGGCCACACGAGATGAAACAGTGGGGATTCAGTGAGAACCGTTGAACCATTCTTACGGCCATAAAAAGCTTTGTTTCGGTCTTTTAAAAAAAAAAAATTATTTATTTTGTATTTTCACTTAATCCCAGTGTTAATGACCTTATAAACTGTTTGGATGGCATATAAACATCAAGGTGGAGCCCAGAAGGTTTCAACCGTAGGTATTTGTTTCTCCACTGTTTCCTCTCGTGTGACCCACTTGATTTTTGGATCCAACTCATTTTTTGTCTCTTATCCTAAAATGATCTCTAAAAATGGATTAACAGAGTAGATTTTAAAACACATGGTGTTGGGCCCCACCTAGCATCCTTGGCAGGAACTTCACGCCAAGGGCGTTAGCAGGAAATCCGCGTCCAGTGGCGACCAACCAATGGCTGGTGGTTGGTGCTCTGTGGGCCCCAACATGACACACGTGTTTCATCCACGCTGTCCATCTATTTTTCCAGATAATTTTATGGTATAAGACCAAAAATGAGGTATATCCCAATCTCAAATGGCAAACATGAAAAGGCCAAGCTATATGTCCTAGAGGGGGGGGTGAATAGGACTATGCCAAATTAAAATAAAAATCAGCGGAAATAAAATAAACCAATAACCTTACAACTTGAATCAATTCACAAAGCTAAAGTTAAATCACCTTGATAAATAGATATCGAGAGATTGATGCAAATTCAGTTCTAAGGACAACCTTACACCATAATCAACAAGGGCTTATGGTAGGACAACCTTATTTCTAGAACCTCTTTTGGATCAAGGACTCAATATTAATATAAGTAAATGAAATAGCTAGGAATTGAATTTAAATGCAGAAGTAAGATCTAAATTATTACAACAATCCCCACACTTGCTTGAAATGTAAATAGTTACAACATTCACATCCACTTGTACATTCCACAAGATCGAATGATAAAAGATATGAAAATTAAGCAAGCATTCAAACCACAAGTCAAAGAGTTATAGTGGTTCGCTTGTGTGTACACCAACTGTTTTCCAACAGCCACACAAAAAGCTACTCCACTCCTAATATCCTCACACAGGGGATATTAGCGTTCACTAACAAATAGGTTTTCACAAGTTCACCAAAAACCTTTACAATTGTGTCTTTTTCACTTGGGCTTACACAATCCAAAAACCCCTCTTTTCTGAGTTTTCTGGTTTTCCTCAGACAACCAATACAATGAGATTTTTCTGGCTTAACCTCAAATAAAACCAAAAGTAAATGAATTTTACAGAATTGTAAAATACCTGAATTTCTCCTTTTTCGTAGCAGCCCGGTAGAACCAATCGGAGTAGATGATTTGAATGTCAAAGTTCAATTTCCAATACTCACATTCATAAGGTTCTAAATTCTAATTGATTTTAGATTTAACTCGTTGGGCGTAGCTATATTTGATTTTGATTCCAAGAAGAAGGAATAAGATAATTCCTCTTTTCAAATAAGATTGGAATATAGAAACAAAATCAAATTAAATAAGCTAGCAAAAAGGAATATTAAATAAGCACAATCTAGCTTAAAATAAACACAGACTTATCTCAGAGTGATCACTTGAAAATTTCTTGACTTGAATAGCGTTGAAGTTATGAAAACTCTGAATTTCGTGTTCAATTTATAGAAGCAGAAATCGCTCCTACGACTGGTCTTAGAAACCTACGACTGGTCGTAGCTCCAACAGATTTTTGAAAAAATAAGCGCGATCTTTGAAAGTCGTTCTACGACTGGTCGTGAGTACCCTACGACTGGTCGTGGGTCACCTACGACTGGTCGTAGATTCCTACGACTGGTCGTAGGACCAGTGATTTCGTTGCTGGACTTTAAGTCGTAGCTCCACGACTGGTCGTGGACGAGTCGAAGCCACACCTACGACCGGTCGAAGGACCTCCAGGCGTACCAAAAATTCCGAAAAATCTTCAACTTCTTAGGACTGGTCGTGGAATTTCTTGGACTAGTCGAACCAATGCTAGGACTGGTCGAACAAGAGCTAGGACTGGTCGTAGAATAAACCAACCTTGTGTAAAATAAATATTTCATTAATGTATCCAAAGTGACCTACTTAAAGGGTCAACCTAAGGTCATTCAAACCTGAACCATGTCGTATGGACATTGAACTTCAACCATTCAACGAATGTAGATAATTTGAATCATATCAGGCTTGAGATCTTGAACCATATCATGCTTGAGATCTTGAACCATAACATTGTAGCTTTCTTGAGACTTCAACATGTAGGCTTCAACATGTAGCTTTTTGAGGCTTCAACATGTAGCTTTTTGAGGCTTCAACATGTAGCTTCTTGAGGTGTCTTGAATTCCAATAAATGATCATACAAGTACAGAACACCGATAGATGTTTTGGCACACAAAATTTGACAACCAAAGGAGCATGAGATCATAACACTTACAAAACATTACTAAAAACAGTGTTGAATGAGCGTGGACCATTAAAAACCTTTTAGGGGCTATAAAAGTTTTGGATCAAGCTGATCTTTGGTTTTTCCCTTCATCTGGTCCTTTATGACCTAATCAACAAATTGGATGTCAAATAAACAGTACAGTGGGCCTTAAGATGGATTTTAATGGTGGATATCCAATCGTCATTGTTTTTATGTGGTGTGGTCCACCTGAGATTTATGTCCCGCTAATTTTTGGTATAAAACTGTAAAATAATCTGAAAAAATGGATGAACGGAATAGATGAAACACGTACATCATAGTGGGGCCCACAGAGCACCGACCACCATTCACGAGGCTGGTGGTAGGTGAAAGTGCCCTGGTTTGTCAAGTTACGTGAGTGGTAGGTCAAACTATCTATAGAGCTGGATAGGAAGATCAATTCAAGTGTCTGCCTCAACCGGATGTGTGCAAGTTCGTCATAGGTGAATCTAAAGCCTCACATCCCCTGACCCAAAACACCAGGTAAAAAAAACCCTTAAAAACAAGTTAGAAATCATAGGGTTTTAAGGTGAGGAAACTTTTTTCCAAAATAGGAAAATCTCTAAGTTCTTCTCGCCTTGTCGATTTTATCGAAGCACCATCGATATGATCGACCTGCATTATCAATGTCCTCGATACTTTAACGATATTATCGATATGAGGACCAAAAGTGTCCAGCAACTACATATTCATCTGGATAGATTTATCGATGTATCATACACCTATCGATATCATCGATATAGGCACTGAATATGTCCAGTAACTTCACAACATATCTGGACGAATTATCGATGTATCGATACACATATCGATATCATCGATATTCAAAACTCGAGTCCATTGAGAGTGACTCGATAAGATCGACAGGCAGATTTCCGGCGCCCCTATTTTTTAATGAAAATCTCAAATTCGTTCGATATATCGATGATTGTCCGATATGATCTGAATTCAAATATCGATAAGATCGGAGGTCCATCGATGATATCGATGGTGGGCGCGCATTTCTCACAACAGATATTTCAGGGTGTTTTTAACTATGATCGGGGACCCTTTGTTAGAATCGATGTTCAAATATCGATGATATCGACACCAGGTCGATTGTATCAATCAAGGTTATAATCTGTCCAGCAGCTTAAAGAAAAATCCGCTGGAATTATCGATGCCTCGACTCTAATCTCGATATCAACGACATTCAAATTCCAATGATCTCGATGGTTCCCTGATCAATCTTGAAATCCTGAAATATTTCAAAGTCAAGTCCCTCTCATTTTTCAAATGTCAATGGATCGATCCAGTCATCAATGGAATCAGAGTTCGAAATCCGATGACATCAACATTAGTTTCGATTCATCGACCAAATGGCAAGGAGTTTCAAAAGCGTATGAATTGAGTCCGAGTCATCGAGCAGACCATCGATGCTATCGAGAGTATACGCTCGATGATATCGAACCTGCTCGATGATATCGAACTCTGTCATAAATGTGACCGTTTTATATCCGTTGGAACTTTTTGCCTATATATAGAGGACTTGTCTTTTGTTGCTGTGAGAGAAAATAGAAAGAGTTTTTGTGTGTTTTAACTTATATCTTATATCCAAAGCCCTTTCTCTTAAGGGAGTTCATCCTCCAATCCACCTTCACCATTGACATTCAATAGAGTGGATTGGGGAATGAACTTCCGCATTCAAGGATCCTCCAGCTACTACCTTAATGGCAAATCATTAAGCTGGGATGCCTTGAATGCCTAAATGATTGGAACTACTCTATATTCCTTATAGGAAAACCTTTAGAGAGTAGGATTCCATCATAACCTTGACCCAATCCGAAGCCGAGTATTGGTATATTATCTTGTGTTGGGGATCAAGGGAGCAGAAGACTCTTCGTCAGCAAGGAGGAGGAGATCTTCGGCACTGTGCTAAACGGGACTCATCAGCTTATTTGTAAGTATCCAGAGTCCAAGAGGACACTTGTGATCATTCCTTTCTAGGATTGGGTCCTAAGTGGTTCTCACCCTTTGAAGTCCTCAAGGAGGCCTTCGGCGGGAGTGTATGTGGTGGGTGCGTTCTGTGGACCCTTGCTCTGTGGAGAGCATAAACATCTGGATTGGAGTGAACCAGTAAAAATCTAGGTTTTAGGTGAATCGGGTAAAACCTTAGGGTTATAGGTCAACCATGTAGAAACGTCCATTAGGGTCTTATGGAAGATCCTTGGCCAGTGTGCCTAAAAGTGGGTGCGTTGTGTTGACCCTTGCTCGTGAGAGCATAAACAGTCAGCCTCAGTGTAGGTTGTAAAGGTTAAAGGTGAACCTGATTTAAAACCTTAGGTTAGAGGTGAACCATGTGAAACCTCCTTAGTGAAATCCGGTACACTCAAGGGTTGAGTGCGATTACCGGGAGTGGAGTAGACTTATCATCGAACTACTATAAAAATGACTGTGTTTGAGATTGTTATTTTGATTGTGTAATTTGCATTAATACTTCCATATCTGAATATCTAATCACATCTCACACACCTACACTGTCATATCCATCATGAACTAGGTTGCTTATTGTTTACTTCTTAAGCAGTTTGTGATTGGATCCTTTATCAGGCTTGGAAGCCAGTAGAGTTACATTTGAGTAATCCTGATAATTGCATATTTAAAAGGATTAGTGAAATAGGATTGTAAATAAACCATAAAAACTTTTAGAAGTCCTAGAACCCTCCTCTAGGACATATTAGCATATTCTGACTTCTACTAGTGCGGTCTTCACTGCCATTTCAGCAGGGGGAGTAGTCAATCCGTTTCCAGCCAAATGAAGGGAGATGAATAGTTGACTGATGTCAACAAGTTTTGTGGGTCCCATCGTGAGGTATGTATTATATCCAAACGGTCCATACAACTAGCGAGCTCGTCGTAAGGCTTGAGACAAAAAATAAGACAGATTTAACCATCAAGTGGACACACTGAAAAAAGCAGTAAGGGATTGAACGTCTACCATTGAAACCCTTTTGGGGGCCATAAAAGTTTTGGATCAAGTTGATCTTTATTTTTTTCCCTTCATTAGGGCATGTATGATCTAATCAACAGATTGGATGTCAAATAAACAGTACTGTGGACCTTAAGAGGATTTTAATGGTGGATATCCAATCAATATTGTTTTCCTATGATGTGGTCCACCTTAGGTTTATATCCCTATCATTTTTTCAATCAAGCCCTAAAATGATCGGTAAAAATGGATGAACATAATGGATGAAATACATACATCATGGTGGGGTCCACATAGCACCAAATACTAGCCAATGGGCGGGCGGCAGGGGAGTAGCCAATCCGTTCCCATCAATGCTAGTATTTGTGGTGCGGTCCATTTAATCTTTGGATATGATTCATTTTTTGAATAATTCTCTGAAATGATCTTGAAAAATGGATGAACAGTGTGGGTTAATCCCAAATTTTCGGTAAATCCAAAACTCAAGTGGACCATGCCACACAAAAAATGTGGAATAATGATTTCCACCATTGATACCTTCCTCAGGCCCATAATAATGTTTATTTGCCATCCAACCTATTCATAATATCAAATATATATGAATGAAGAGAAAACACAAACATCTGCTTGATCCAAAACTTCTATGGCCTCCAAGAATTTTTCAATGGTAGAGGTTCAATCACACTATTTCCTGTGGTGTGGTCCACTTGAGCTTTGGATATGCTTCATTTTTGTTCTTTAGACCTCAAATTATCTGTTAACATGGATAAGTGGAGTGGATAAAATAAATAAATAACAGTGGACCCCACAGAGATTACTCTAGTAAGGGTAATGACTAACTCACCTAACTGTAGAGGGGTTTCCTTAAAACATTCATAATCATATATTGGGCTTGCCTTAATGTGATTCATATATCCAACCCACTCATTATGTGTGTCCCACTTGGATGAGGGGTCAGACTAAGTTTTAGCAGCATCCAAAACTCATGTGGGCCCCACCAAGTGCTTTTATATTTTTTAAGATGTCTTGATATGGTTTTAGATGAAATAGCGGTGAAGACCGCTTGAGTTCAAGTCGGAATATGCCAATATGTCCAAGAGGGGGGTGAATAGGACTTTTAAAAGTTTTTATGATTTATTTAAAATTCTATCTTACTAATCCTAACAACAGACATATATTAGGATAACTCAAAAATAACTCTACTGGCTTCCAAGCCTGGTAGAGGATCCAATCACAAATTATGAAAGAAGTAAACAGTTATACAAACTAGTTTATGATGGATATGACTGTGTAAGTGTGTGAGGTGTGATCTCAGGTATATGAATATGAAAGCATTGACATAGAACACACACATAGAAGAATAGCAATCGCAAACACGGTCATTTTATAGTGGTTCGGCTACTTGTCTACTCCACTCCCGGCTGTCGCACTCAACCCCATGAGTGTACCGGATTTTACTAAGGAGGTTTCCCAGGGTTCACCTCAAACCTAAGGTTTTAAACCAGGTTCACCTTCAACCTTTACATGGAGGTTTCTACTCGGTTCACCTCTAACCCTAGAGTTTTACTGGTTCACTCCTAACCAGATATTTATGCACTCCATAGAGCAAGGGTCCACACAACGCACCCAGGAGTTTTACTGGTTCACTCCTAACTAGATGTTTATGCTCTCTACAGAGCAAGGGTCCACACAATGCACCCAGGAGTTTTACTGGTTCACTCCTAACTAGATGTTTATGCTCTCCACAGAGCAAGGGTCCACACAACACACCCACCACGTACACTCCTGCCGGAGGCCTCCTTGAGGACTTCGAAGGGTGAGAACCACTTAAGACCCAATCCTAGAAAGGAATGATCGCAAATGTCCTCTTGGACTCTAGATACTTACAGATAAGTTGATGAGTCCCGTTAAGCACAATGCCAAAGATCTCCTCCTCCTTGTTGACGAAGAGTCTTCTGCTCCCTAGATCCGCAACGCAAAAGATATACCAAGACTAGGCTTAAGGTTGGGTCAAGGTTGAGATGGAATCCTACTCTTTAAAGGTTTTCCTATAAAGAAGGTAGAGTAGTTCCACTCTTATGCATTCAAGGCATCCCAGCTCAATGATTTGCCATTAAGGTAGTAGCTGAAGGATCCTTGAATGCGGAAGTTCATTCCCCAATCCACTCTATTGAATATCAATGATGAGGGTGGATTGGAGGATGAAGTCCCTTGAGAGACAGGGCTTTAAATATAGGATATAAGTTGAAACACTCAAAAGCTCTCTATATATAGGCCAAAAGTTTCAACGGATATAAAACGGTCACATTTATGACAGAGTTCGATATCATCGAGCGTATACTCTCGATAGCATCGATGGTCTGCTCGATGACTTGGACTCGATGTCATACGCTTTTGAAACTTTCTGCCAATTGGTCGATGAATCGAGGCCATGGTCGATGTCATCGGATTTCGAACTCCGATTCCATCGAAGACAGGATCGATCCATCGACATTTGAAAAAAAGAAAGAGACTTGACTTTGAAATATTTTAGGATTTTAAGATTGATCGGGGAACTATCGAGATCATCAGAATTTGAATGTCGATGATATCATGATCAGAGTCGAGGCATCGATAATTCCAGCGGATTTTTCTTTAAGCTGTTGGATAGATTGTAACCTTGATCGATGTAATTGACCTGGTGTCGATATCATTGATATTTGAATATCGATTCTATCGAAGGGCCCCCGATCATTGTTAAGAACAACCTGAAATATCTGTTGTAAGAAATGCGCGCCCACTATCGATATCATCGATGGACCTCCGATCTTATCAATGTTTGAATTCAGATCATATCGAACGGTCATCGATATATCGAAGGAATTTGAGATTTTCATTAAAAAACAGGGGTGCCGGAAAAGTGTCTGTCGATCTTATCGAGTCACTCTTTATGGACTCGAGATTTGAATATCGATGATATCGACGATACATCGATAATTCGTCCAGATATGTTATGAAGTTGCTGGACATATTTGTACTTATATTGATGATATCGATATGTGTATCGATACATCGATAAATCCGTCCAGATGAATATTTAGTTGTTGGACACTTTTGGTCCTCTCATCGATAATATCATTAAGGTATCGAGGACAACAGAACAGGTCAATCATATCGAGGGTGTTTCGATAAGATCGACAAGGCGAGAAAAACATAGAGATTTTCCTACTTTGAAAAAGTTTTCTCACCACAAAAACCCTAAGATGTCTATCTTGTTTTAAGGGTTTTAATCACCTGGTGTTTTGGGACATAGGATGTGAGGCTATGATTTACCTATGGCGAGCTTCCACATATCCGGATGAGGCAGATGCTTGAATTGTTCTTCCTATCGAGCTCTGTAGATAGTCTGACCCACCACTCATGTAACTTGACAAACCAAGGCACTAGCAGGTGCACTTTCAATCTCCCCCTTTTATCAATTACGTGACAAAATACCCAAAATACCCTAGAACACTTCTAAACACACCATAAATTGTGTGTACATGCATTTACACAATTTTACAATTTTTTTTACCCCATGTACAAATTCTAGAAGTATCTGCTCCCCTTACTTCAAAACTCCTCCTTTCTTGGTGCAGCTGCTCCCCCTCACACCTGCAACAACATTAGATATACACTTTTCCGCTCGGGGTGTTTTAAATTGTTCTCCCCCTTTTTATCAGTCATTGGCAAAGTATAACAAGTTCAAAGATGCATTTGGGAGCAACAACAGATATCGATGTATAGAGATGAAATCATTTCAAAACATACATCATTTTCAGAAGATATGAATGCAAATAAAATAAGCAATAAAGTCATATGCATTCCAAATCAGAAACTTTGATAGACCAAGGAAATGAAAAAAATATGGCATTAATGATAAGAATTCTATTCAACCATACTCAAAATGAAACCAAAATATCCACACATACTGCCATTGACAGCAGTAATCAACTAATTTTCCAAAAAAAAATACGTTCAGTCCAACCATGGACATATACACTTTTAAACAAATGTACCAAACTAGTTAGTTATCCCACACACTCAGATAGGCATAGAATATTCAAAAAGATACTAATATTCATATGCAGAATTATGAGTGGAGTGTATGTGATAGTGTGTAGTGATCATCATCATGGTGCAGAATGTGATGGTGTCGGGTCATCCTGGCGGCAAGTCATCACGTCCACCAACTGCTGGACGGTTTGTTGCACACTTAACACCATCCGTTCCAGGACAGTAAATCTCTCATTCATCGACTCCCTGAGCTGAGAGACATCATGCTGAATAGCGTCAAGCTTGTCTGACTGGATCTTAAACCTCTTTGCATGCCCAGATGTTGATGTTGATGGATCATAGCGCGGTCTAGAGGCATCTTCTTCGGTCATCCTGGTCCCTCTCATAGGAGCGTCTCCAGCCGTATCTTCTCTCTCTCAACTTGGATTCCTTCCTCCAGGGTCTCCTCAGGATATTTGTGAAACACAAGATCCATCCTTCGGATGTTGCTTTTGTTGAAGGACTAAAGAGGAAGAACTGGATCATTTGTGGTTTGGAATCCTATGGCATTACAAATTGTATTGATGATCCAGGGGTATGGCAGGAGAATGTCCCTAGCCTTATGAAAAATATACACTAATTGATACACAATCAAGGTAGGCAGACAGATCTTGACCCCAGAGGCGATTGAATAGATTATCATAGTCATGAAGCCAGTGAGATTAGCTCTGTTGGAGCCTCTAGAGTAGATATTTGAAGCAAGAATACCATGCAGGACTCGATAGCGTGGTTCCATGATCTTGACTTTCAGAGCATTTCCTTGGTACCACTCGACATCACGATCGTGACAGAGAAATTTAGTGACCTTGGACCAAACTTCAGGATCTTCCATGTCCATATCAGGGATTCCCACAGGGGATAGGATAAGATTGAATATTCTTGTAACAGACCCTGGAGTGATCAGCACATCATCACCATCTACAGTGACGGAGATGGAGGGGGGATCAGATGTCGGCGAATGGCAAGCAACAAAGAATTGGTAAGTTCGTTCAAGCTGATCGATCCTCCAAAGTCGAGAACTGGTGACCAATCTATAGCTGCAAAAAGAGGTTCTATATTATATGGGGTCAAGTAGTTTCTGTCGACTTTCCTTTCGGGAATGAATTTCCTTCCGCAAACCTTGCTAAGACGGGATTGACTTGCACTAGTGAAGGAGTCTGATCTTCCGACTGGGACCCACCTTGTTTTGAGCGTGGCTTTGTGGGGATCCCAGGTTTGGAAGCACTTGCTTTAGCCTTAGAGGCAAGCACCTTTTGTCGAGAGGTTTTCGAATATTCCCCTTGTCCAGATGTTTTCCCTTTATCTTTTTCCATGTGGTCGGATTAACCTTGAATAGCTTGGGAAAGACGACAAAAATAACTGACAAAAATGGCAAATACCCAAAAGGAAGTGGACACATGGTGTGCTTAGAAGGGTGTTACCGGATTTGTAGAAGGATTTGAGTGATCCGACGTGGCTTCCAGCAGTTTGGTTAGGAGAATTGAGCAGAGAAGACGACTAAAAACCCTTGAAAAATAAATCCCCCTTTTCACTCTGTTGACTTTTATCGTGTGCCATCTATCGATTTTATCGATGATCCTCAGTCGATATTATCGATAGTAGCCTCGATAGTATTCTCGATCAAGTGACTTTTCAAATTCTGATGAGATGTTGATATTATCGATAGTAGCCCCGATAGTATTCTCGATCAAGTGACTTTTCAAATTCTGATGAGATGTCGATAATATCGACATTTTATCGACTTGATCGAGAATACACATGATAAATCAGTAGGAGTATCAGTTATGAAAGTTTTTTAGATTTTAGCCACTAGACGACACTCACTTCAAGCATACTTTTAGCATTTCTTTGAATTAGTAGTATGCTTAACAAAATTATGTATACACACCAAAATTATAAACATACGAATGTTTATATACAAAAGATGAAGGAAAGAAACCTCAGATATATCATTTGAAGTTCAACAAAAAAAATTTCTCATTTTAGCACAGGTTCAAATTCTAATGTATGATCTGAACTAATTCTTTCTTACCCATTTCATTTTGTTGATCAATTTGAGTGGTAATACAGGGGCATTGCTCTTATCCATATCTTTAAGAGGACTTTTGAAGTTTTGTATTTCTCTGGTTGATAATTTGTTAACATGATTCTGTCCAGAGTTAGGTTTAGTCCTCTTAGATGTTATGCATTCAAAATTGTAATGACCTAGATCACCACATAAATGACACATTGGAGTTGTTCTGGTTTTACTCCCAGAGGCAGCAGATTTTTTAGATCTAGGAGCTGCATTTCCAGCCTTTGGCTTAAAATTTTCAAATCCTAGGCTGCTTTTATCCCTTCTAGGTCTTCCCATTCATAGCAGTTTTTCTAGTTTTTCGCCGCTCTGGGAAAACATACAGTTTTTCTTGGCAATTTTTCTGGACTCTTCTAAATTAAACAGGAGTGTGTGATTTTCATTTCAAAGGAGCGTATTCTTATCTTTTAATTGCTCAACCTGTTTGCTTAGTTTTTCAGTCTCAGATTTAAGGAAGGTGTTAATTCTCTCAAGTCTATCATTATCTAAGTGATGTTGCTGTATATCATTGATCAGATGTGCATTGATTTCTACATTTTTATCCAAATCTGTTTGCAGCAATTGGTTTTTATTCTCAGATATTCCCAGTCTTTTAGCCACTTTGATGCTATGGATATAAAGCTGATTGTAAGCATCTTGTAGCTTATCATTTTCTTCTTCTTTCTCTTTGTCAGTTTCCTCATTATCAGATGGAAATGATTCTATGGCTTGTCGTTCTTTCTCGTTCTCAGATTTAGTGGGAATGATCGAAGCAGTGGAGACCATGAGAATTTTCAATGATTTTTTATCTTCATTGCTTTCTGAGTCACTAGATTCTGAATTTGACTCATCTGTATCATCCCACGTGGCGGCCATTGCCTTGCCCTTGGTTTTCTGTTTGGGCATTCAATTGATAGGTGTCCATATTCATGACAGGCGTAGCATTGTGGTTCTTTGGTTCTTTTACCAAATTTGCCTGCAGAAGGTTTATAGTTTACTTTTCTTCCTTTGGAAGGCCAACCATGATTCTTTTGAAAGAATCTTCTAAATTTTTGAGCCAGCAAGGCCACTTCCTCATCATCATCCTCTCTTTCACTTTCACTGTCCTCATGAGTTATTTTCTTTGAAGTTTTTAGGACAGTATTTTTAGATTTTCGAGGTTGTGTGAAGTGTAGTTCAAAAGTTTGTAGGGAACCTACCAGTTCTTCTACTTTCATTTCATCTATATTCCTACACTCCTCTATTGTTGTAACCTTGGGATTAAACCGTTCCGGTAGGGATCTTAGAATTTTCCTACAAATTTTTGGTACCGGAACTTTTTCTCCCAATCCACCCATAGAGTTTCAAATGATGTTTAGCTTTGTAAAAAACTCCATAAATGTCTCATGCTCCTCCATTCTGAGATTTTCGAATTGTGAAGTCAGGAGTTGAAGTTTGGATCGCTTCACAGTGATTGTGCCTTCATGGGTTGTTTCCAATAAATCTCATGCTTCCTTGGATGTCCCACACTACTTATCTAATTAAATATATCTGGGACACGGCACAGTAGATAACATTCATGGCCTTGGCTTCAGATGTTTGCCTTTCTTTGTCGAATGCTGTCAACTTTTCTTTGGGTTTGGGCATTGTGATTGTTGTGCCATTGTCAAGTATAATTTGTTCAGTTGGTGGCACATATCCGCTTTCAACTATATCCCAAACTTCATGATCCAAAGATCTCATAAAGTAGTGCATCCTAGCCTTCCAGTATGCATAGTTTGAGCCGTCAAATACTGGAGGTCTAGTGACTGACGTGCCCTCTCCTTTCGTCATATTCCTAACTCTAGTCAAGATCACTCTCTAGGCGGTGAAGCCCTTAAAGAGAGACCTGCTCTAATACCAATTGAAATAGCAGTGAAGACCGCTTGAGTTGAAGTCGGAATATGCCAATATGTCCTAGAGGGGGGTGAATAGGACTTTTAAAAGTTTTTATGATTTATTTAAAATCCTATCACACTAATCCTAACAACAGACATATATTAGGATTACTCAAAAACAACTCTACTGGCTTCCAAGCCCGGTAGAGGATCCAATCACAAACTATAAAAGAAGTAAACAGTTGTACAAACTAGTTTATGATGGATATAATTGTGTAAGTATGTGAGGTGTGATCTTAGGTATATGAATATGAAAGCATTGACATAGAACACACACATAGAAGAATAGTAATCGCAAACACAGTCATTTTATAGTGGTTCGACTACTTGTCTATTCCACTCCCGGCTGCCGCACTCAACCCCTTGAGTGTACCGGATTTCACTAAGGAGGTTTTCCAGGGTTCACCTCAAACCTAAGGTTTTAAATCAGGTTCACCTTCAACCTTTACACGGAGGTTTCTAATCAGTTCACCTCTAACCCTGGAGTTTTACTGGTTCACTCCTAACCAGATGTTTATGCTCTCCATAGAGCAAAGGTCCACACAACGCACCCAGGAGTTTTACTAGTTCAATCCTAACCAGATGTTTATGCTCTACACAGAGCAAGGGTCCACACAACGCACCCGGGAGTTTTACTGGTTCACTCCTAACCAGATGTTTATGCTCTCCACAGAGCAAGGGTCCACACAACGCACCCACCACGTACACTCCCGCCGGAGGCCTCCTTGAGGACTTCAAAGGGTGAGAACACTTAAGACCCAATCCTAGAAAGGAATAATCGCAAGTGTCCTCTTGGACTCTAGATACTTACAGATAAGTTGATGAGTCCCATTAAGCACAATGCCGAAGATCACCTCCTCCTTGTTGACGAAGAGTCTTCTGCTCCCTTGATCCGCAACGCAAAAGATATACCAAGACTAGGCTTAAGGTTGGGTCAAGGTTGAGATGGAATCCTACTCTCTAAAGGTTTTCCTATAAGGAAGGTAGAGTAGTTCCACTCTTATGCATTCAAGGCATCCCAACTCAATGATTTGCCATTAAGGTAGTAGTTGAAGGATCCTTGAATGCGGAAGTTCATTCCCCAATCCACTCTATTGAATATCAGTGATGAGGGTGGATTGGAGGATGAACTCCCTTGAGAAAAAGGGCTTTAGATATAGGATATAAGTTGAAACACTCAAAAGCTCTCTCTTCTTTCTCTCACAACAACAAAAGATAAGTCCTCTATATATAGGCAAAAAATTCCAACGGATATAAAATGGTCACATTTATGACAGAGTTCGATATCATCGAGCAGGTTTGATATCATCGAGCGTATACTCTCAATAACATCGATGGTCTGCCCGATGACTAGGACTCGATGTCATACGCTTTTGAAATTTTCTGCCAATTGGTCGATGAATCAAGACCATGGTCGACGTCATCAGATTTTGAACTCTGATTCCATCGAGGACAGGATCGATCCATCGGCATTTGAAAAAATGAGAGAGACTTAACTTTGAAATATTTTCAGGATTTCAAGATTGATCGGGGAACCATAGAGATCATCAGAATTTGAATGTCGATGATATCGAGATCAGAGTCGAGGCATCGATAATTCCAGCAGATTTTTCTTTAAGTTGCTGGACAGATTGTAACCTTGATCGATGTAATCGACCTGGTGTCGATATCATTGATATTTGAATATCGATTCTATCGAAGGGCCCCCGATCATTGTTAAGAACAACCTGAAATATCTGCTGTAAGAAATGCGCGCCCACTATCGATATCATCGATGGACCTCCGATCTTATCAATGTTTAAATTCAGATCATATCAAACGGTCATCGATATATCGAAGGAACTTGAGATTTTCATTAAAAAATAGGGGTGCCGGAAAACTGTCTGTCGATCTTATCGAGTCACTCTCGATGAACTCGAGATTTGAATATCGATGATATCGACGATACATCGTAATTCATCCAGATATGTTATGAAGTTACTGGACATATTTGTACTTATATTGATGATATTGATATGTGTATCGATACATCGATAAATCCGTCCAGATGAATATTTAGTTGCTGGACACTTTTAGTCCTCTCATCGATAATATCGTTAAGGTATCGAGGACATCGACAGAACAGGTCGATCATATCGAGGGTGTTTCGATAAGATCGACAAAACGAGAAAAACATAGAGATTTTCCTATTTTGAAAAAGTTTTCTCACCACAAAACCCTAAGATGTCTATCTTGTTTTAATGGTTTTAATCACCTGTTGTTTTGGGACATGGGATGTGAGGCTATGATTTACCTATGGCGAGCTTCCACATATCCGGATGAGGCAGACGCTTGAATTGTTCTTCTTATCGAGCTCTATAGATAGTCTGACCCACCACTCACGTAACTTGACAAACTAGGGTGCTAGCAGGTGCACTTTCGTTAAATGGTATGGCCCACCTGAGTTTCGTTTATGGATGATTTTGAGATATCTCATAACCTAAAGGGGACACATTAAATGCACGATGTTGATGTTCGACACACATCATGATGGGGCCTACAAAACTTATTAACATTAATTCATAGGTTCTCGCGAGGTCAATAAGTTGGGTCACAATTTTGACAATAATATTTAGCCCATTTTATATGTCTAGTCCATTCACTCTATTTTACTGATCAATACCCTCAATTTGACTAGTTACTTGCCCCAATTAAGCTAGCTACATATGAGAAAGGTATTGGCATACAAGATTGATTAACAATTTGAGTGAAATTTGATTTAAACATATGAAGTTATTTACTCTTCAATCGGCACTAATTCGATTGTCCAAAAATGGTTAAATGTTCAATTAGTGGATGTGCCTGATAATTTATTAAAAAAAAATTTTTTTTTTTCAAAGATAAATTTCAATTTCTATTTAAAAATAACATTTTTTTTTTCAAAATGTATATTTTTTTACTCTTAATTTTTCTTTGAAAACTTTTAATAAAATATCATTTTTATTATAAAATTTTTCAAAAAATAAATTAAAATACAAATTCTGAATTTTTATTTTCAAAATATCTTAAATTTTCACAAATTTTTATTTTTTTCCCAAAAATTCCAAATGCCAATTTTTTTTCTTCAAAAGCATCATGTTGTTTTCAACTTTTCAAAATTTTAAAAAGAATTATATATATTTTTTCAAAATCTTAGTGTTTTTATAAATAACTTTTTCTTTTAATTTTGAATTTTGAACATTTACAATTAATTTTCAAAATCACAAAAAATTTCAACTTATTTATTTTTCATTTCAAAATGTTTGTTTTTTGATAAAGTATCAATTTTTTAATATCATTTTACTTTAAAATTTTCAATTCTTTTTCATTTCTCCATTTTTTAAAAAAGCATTTTATTCGAACTTGTCAATTTTTATTGAACTTCTCAATTTTATTTTATTTTTCAAATTTCAAACTCTCATTTTCTTTTTTAAAATATTTTCATTTTTCAACATTGTGAAAATTTTCACATTTTCAAAAATATTTTTAATTTTTTTTTTCAGGATATTATTTTTTTCTCAAAATCAAATGCTTTTTTTTTTCAAATTTATCAACTTTATTAAATATTCTTTTTTATTCCCACAAAATAGATTTATATTAAATCACGATTTTTATTTTTTTCAAAATCTAATTTTTTTCTCAAACATTGTTAAAATTTTTAAACTTCTCAATATTCTTTTTCATGTGATATTACAAATCATTTAAATATTAGTTTTAAATTAAAAAATAGAAATAAAAATTCCACTCATTTGATATAAAAACAAAATAAATTTTCTTTTTGCATTCAATCAATTATTAAAAAATCATCTTAGATACAAATATGTACAATTAAACCACTGAAATTCTATTAAAAAATGATTATTAGACTACAAAAAAACTTAATTTTCCACCATATTCTTAAAAAAAGTGAAAAAAATAATGTTAAGGCAAAAGTCCTTTTATGACGGGCCATGATCCGTCGCAAAAGGAACTGAAAAGCGCGCCATTTAGTATTTTGGGCGGGAATTTGCAATTGATCACATTCCGTCGCAAAATCAAAATTTACGACGAATTTAGTACGTTGCCTACTTACGACGGACAAAAATCCATCGTAAATCCGTCATAAATCAGATTTTAGCGACGGATTTTGGTCCGTCGTGAAATTCCGTGACGTTCGGACTACGGATTTTCATGAAAGATGAGCTTAGCGACGGACTTTTTCCATTAGCGATGGATTAAATCCGTCGTTAAACCCAAGAGATTTTCGTCCGTCACAAAAATACATCACAAATTGGCAATTTTGGCGTAGTGGATTTTGGTATAATAATTTTAACAATTTCCATCTTAATAGTGAAATCACTTCATTGTCTTACCAATCTTCTTCTAAACATCACCATTATCGCTTCATGTACACTTCATCTCTATTTCTTTCTTACAAGCCTAGAGAAGTAAAGCAAAACTTAAAACTTCTCTGCAGGAACAACCTTTATAAGTATGTCTGTTGGATTCTCAATGATCTAAATCTTTTCAAAAATAACATCTCTTTCTCGTAACATCTACAGGATAAAATGATAATACATATCAATGTGCTTAGTCCGGAAGTAATATATCGAGTTTTTCACCAAATTAATCGCACTCTTGTTGTCACAATGCACAGGCACGACTTCCTATTAAAGCCCTAACACATTCATCATCACTTTTAACCAAACAGCTTCTTTGAATACCTTCGTAATTGTCATGTATTCAGCTTTGGTAGTGGAAAGTGCAACCACAGACTGAAGCTTAAACATCTAACTGATGGCTCCACCTGCTAGCATAAATGAGTAACCGGAAGTAGACCTTCTATTGTCCACATTCTCAGCATAATCTAAATCAACATATCCTATGAGTCTCTCCTCTGAATCTCTGAAACATAAGACATAGTCCGTCATACATCCTACACACCGAAGTATTCAGTTCATTGCTTCCCAATGTTGTTTGTTGGGGTTTGACATGTATTTGCTCCAAACACCAAACTACATGTAAAATATCTAGCCTTGTACAGACCATGACATATATAAGACTACCAACTACGTCGAATAGGGCAAACGAGATATATATCACTTTTCTTCATCTGATGTAAGACAATTCTGAAGAGAGCCAAAATTAAGCAGTGTGGGGAGTGCTAACCGGTTTCTCCTTTTCCAGTCCAAACTTGACTAAAACCTTCTCAACATATGTAACAGCCCACACCCACACTGTATGATATTGTCCACTCTGGGCACAGCCCGCACGGTTTTGTTCTCGGGGTTTCCTCCAAAATGCCTCATGCAGTATAGGGTGACAACTCCACATATAACCACCATTACTTCAGACAACTCTTCCGATGTGGGACAAGTTATGCTACAGTCAAATGCAACAGTAGCTCGCCCAGCGCAGTAGCTCGCCCAGGCCTCAGGTCCCGCCCACATCGCGCCCGCCCACATTGAAGCAGTGACCGAGGCATCACAACATACTCCTCCTGAGACAACCATAGCCCGCTCCTCTCCCTATCTATGTGTATATCAATGCCAAGAATCCTCTTTACAGCCCCTAGATCTTTCATTTCAAACGTCTTGAATAACTAAGCCTTCAAAATGTTTATTTTAGGCATGTTATGGCTGGTAATAAGCATATTATTAACATATAAAACTAAAATGATAAATTCACTGCCACTCAATACTCTAAAATAAACACAATCATCTAAAATATACACAATGATCAAATTCACTTCTAGTAAAACTTTGGCTTAACATAAAAGAATCAAACGTCTTATACCACTACTTACACAATTGTTTTATGCCATACAACAACACATTCAACTTGTAAATAAGATCCTTCTTTCCTTGCACCTCGAACCCTTTTGATTACTTCATGTAAATTTGTTATTTTAATTTCGTATATACAAACGTAGTTTTAACATGCAATTGTTCCAATTCCATATTGTAATGGGCAACAGAGCCAATGCAAATATGATAGATGGTTGATTTACCATTGGCGCGAAAATCTCATTAAAGTCGACACATTCCTTCTGAGCATATCCCTTCACTACCAATCCGGCATTATACCTAATTAGTTTCTTTCAGAATATTCACTTGCACCCGTTCGCCTTCCTACCAATGGCCAGCTCAACTAGCTCCCCCTCGATGGCTTTTTCCTAATAGGTGGCAGCTCCACCTCTTCTTGTATGTCAACCCGTGGCTCAAGTTCCTCAAGTGTCTCTCCCTTGTCTAATTTCATATCAACAACTGACTTTTTCATTCTCTTTTACTCATCTTTCCAAAATAAGGAACCATCATCAAATTCGACGCCCCGAATAATATTTATCTTTTGTGAAGCACGGTCTAATAACCTCTAACCTTTCACTCCTTCGTCATAGCTAACAAAGGTGCATTTTTTTGTTATTTGGTTTAGCTTATCTCTCTCAACAGATTGCATATGAGAATAAGGGTCACAATGAAAAAAATTCTCAAACCCGAGTAATCAATGCCTGACCACTCCATATTTCATCAAGAATTTTATAATCAATAACTATTGAGGGAAACCTATTCACTAGATAACAAGCTATAAAAAAAACTTTAGCCCAAAGCTCTTTGCCCAACCCAGAATTGCTCAACATACTCCAAGCCCTTTCCAAAAGAGTCAGGTTCATACGTTCTGCCACACCGATCTGCTCTGGAATATGCCTCACTGTGTTGTGTCTGACTATTCCATTATTCTTGCAATACTGTCATTAAAACTTTCACTTTCTACCATGTTTGTTTTTTAACCATAACTTTTTATATCTTAAAAGTATCAACCATATCATATTTATGTTTCAAAATATAAACTCAAACATTCTTAGAGAAATCGTCTATAAATGTGACAAAGTAAGATGATTTTCCTTCAAAAAACAATGAGCAACAACCCCAACTCATCAGAATGCACGTAATCAAGCTGTCGTTTACTGACTTATTTTCTGAATTAAAATTGCAACATCGATTGTTTTTCATAATGTAATGCTCACATACATCCAAATCAAAGCTTTTAAAACTAAGAATTAACTTATGATTGAGAAGTACCTCATATCCTGCTTGCTTATTTGTTTTGATATCATCAATGGCTATTGTAGTGCGAAATTACTTCTAAGATTAGACACTCATCATTCATAATCCAGTATAGTCCGCAAGACATAAAAAATATTAAACAATGCAATTCAAAATCATGATCATATACTCAGAAATATAGGAAAACAATATAAATTCACCATTAGGAAAATATAGTAGCAATCGCAATATGAGTGAATATATCTAGATAGTCAGATAATCAACATACGATATTCTATTGCACTCCGAAATCACATTGTACATGAACTCCGCAAGATGACTAGAAAATCAACAAGTGAGCTTCTGCTTCACCCAGAAATCATATGAACTCCGCAAGGTGACTAGAAAATTGATAAAAGAACTTCAGCTTCACCCAAAAATCATCTAAAACCCTACAAGGTGATTAAAAAAATTAACATGTGAACTTCAGCTTCACCCGAAAATCACAATACAAGTGAACTCTGCAAGATGAATAGAAAATCAACATTTAAACATCTGCTTCACTCAAAATTTACATTGTATGTGAACTTCGCAAGGTGACTAGAAAATCAATAAATGAACTTCAGCTTCACCCGAAAATCACAATATAAGTGAACTCTGCAAGATGAAGAGAGAATCAACATGTGAACTCCGACATCATTTGGAAATCATATGAACTCCACAAGGTAACTACAAAATCAATAAATGGACTTCAGCTTCACCTAAAATTTATATTAAACTCCGCATAATGACCTGAAAATCAACAAGTTTATACATATATTCTATCAACATCGTAAATGTCAAATAGTTAATCAAAGTCACATGGGGGTAAATATTTCATCAAAGCTACAAAGGGGAAAATGTTTAATCAAGGCCATATAGAGCACAAATGGTCTGTAAGATGGTAAGTCCATAATAAATTTCATTCAATCCATTAGCATAGACACTAATTCGAAGACCTCTAAAAATATCATCAAGTAATCACAAGTGGCAAGCATCTAATTGATTAACAAAATCTATAACTTGAGATAAAATGTAGTAATCAAATCATTCATGATTACTAAAATTAAAGAGACATGTCAATTATCTAATACAGGTGTCAATTGTGTAACAGATTAACATCTTCGCATGGAGAGACAAGTAAATTAATCCAGTAACCCAGGATATACAAAATGTAAGAGATTAAAATATTATCTATATTAAGATTAACAAATTTAAGTGGAAAGCTTAAAGGGGGAGTCCTCACATTTTAAGTTAAATTTTCATATGAAGGTGATTTAGAGTACGAGTACTTGATCGTGACCCAGTCCAAACCCTAATTACCCAACCTATGCAGATTGACTTGGTACTCACTTGGCCTGATCAATGCACCATAATATCAATTGCTATGTTGTAAAATCAAAGACTAATGTTAACCAACTATATTAATGCAACACAAATATCTGAGCTAACTCAGTACTAGCAAGCCTCTCAAGCCTAACTTAAGGTGATACAAGTGTGCTTGGGCAACAATTTGATTAGCAAACTTATGAAGGATCCAACTCGACTTTGAACATTCTAAAATAATCATCATAAGGCACTGAGTTATTAACTCATTGACATAAAGGCACACAACAGCTACCTAAACTCAGTGTGATTGAGTTCAACTCGGGGATTAAATAGGGAATAATGGTTGGATAGTGGCATATTAATAAATAGGTCTTGGCAGGTGAAATCAAAGGCCTGATGCAACTTAACCGGACGCCATAGCAACAATGTAGCCAAGAAAATTGAGCTTAACTCAGATCTGGACTCAACGAGTTGACTTAATCAAGTCACTAGATCATCTTCTTTCTCTTCTTCCTTTTACTTCTCTCTATCACCTTTCTTTCTCTGATGGAAAGGTTGTTTGACGGACCCTGACCTCCTTGGCTCACGTTGCAACCCACCTGACTTGATCCTAACAAGTCACTCTACTCAACTCGGTAGCAACCCGAGAAGTGAACCAGTGAGTCACTTCCCAATCTCCTTCCTCTTCTTTCTTCCTCCATTCTTCTTACCCTTCTTTATTGTTGCACTGAAGATGGATAGAACCAGGTCTGAGTGTAAGACCCCATCCATTCCATACCATTGTCTATGCCTATGTGCACGATGATCGACGCCCTTGGCGAGACTTGAAGTAGTTGTGCATAGTGCACACCCGACTGACCAGAATCCTAAGGCTTCGAAACCTATTTCATATTGACCGCCCCATCGCCGTGATCACGGAGGTACCACCCGTGCATCTATACGACGCTCCGTTAGTGAGATACGCCGCAAAGAATCGTTGGTATATCATGTGCGCATGGCGCCATATATTCCATTTCACACATGTGCACAATACATGCTATGCACACATGCACTATGCCACTCATGGGTGAGAGAATCTCTACCCATTGTGTGATGTCATACACCCATACCACCCCTCTTTCATGTGTACCCCAAAGTCAACCCTTCTCCATACAACACCTTATGCATGATGTCATCATGTCATGCCACCCCATGTCTCATTTAATCCACCATTAATTCCTAATCATGAATCAATTGCTATAATCCTAGCCTAAGCTAACCATAATCACATTAATCTAACCTAACCACATTTTTATCCATTTCTCTACAAATACCCCTTCAATCCTCAACATTTTCACCATTTTCCTACCATGAGAGAGAGAGAGGAGTGATCTTAGTGGGCCATCAACTCATCCCTTCCATCCATCTCAACCATCCATCTAATCCATCAAGGTGACTATACCCCCTCACATTTTTATTCTCTTGTTTCCTTGATTTCTTTCCCATGTGGTGTAGGTGTAAGGACCCACAAAAGAATGGACCCCCAAGTGAAGATGATGAGCCATCCAATGGTGTAGATGGCTTAAGAACATAAATAATAACACAATCTGGAAGTTGTGTGGGACCATTGATCATGGCCCTACCACGATGTTGGTCAGCCATTGTAACGTCTCGAAAAATTCCGTACAAAGACCCAAGTACCACCTCAAGCAGAAATCACTCAGGATCAAATCCTTTAGGAATTAGATAAAACTAACTAAGTGCTAAACTAGATTAGCTACGAAATCCGCTTGATCTACTTTAAATACGATCCGCAAGACCAAAACTTGTGGAATCATTGACGTTGGGTTACCCTAAAATCTAGGATCAATCTCATTACCCAGTTGCTCTCGGGAGCACATTGAAACTCCGTATCGGATCTGGACCGCACGTCGAAAGTCCGATGACCACGAGACTAAACGCTTAGGGCCACCTTGCTGGGCTTGACAACCATCTCAAAAATCAAAGCCAGATAGTGTCCCGGGGCTATTCGCTTAAGTCTGGAGTGAAGTGTGTGAGAAACGTGGTTTTCTTTAGAAATTAAATCTAATTTAAGTAATCTGAGACGTGTCGCTTACAGACCAGATATAAGGATTCAGACTGTCAGAATCTGACCCAATTACACCCTCGGATCAGAAGAAATTTTCCACACATGTCAGTACACTTGTGGCCCTGATCGAGTACCGGTGACCGTTGAACTGAAACTGGTCTGCCACGGTCGATCTGTAAATCCGATTAGACCGAAAACTCAGCTGGACTTAGATCCAATGTTAGGGAGCTTAAGTCCAACCACACATAGAAAAGGGGCCTTCAGAAGTACTCTGTTGGATCGAGACAAGCGTTCTTTGGTTATAACCTAAGTATATTATGACCTTGGGGCTATTTCCGTTAGTTTTGGGCCTATATAAGGACCTTAAACCCTCTCCCATTCACTCCATACGAATTTGAGAAAACCTAGGAGAGAGAAGAGAGTAAAGAGAGGGAAAGTGTGAGAGAAGTGGGAGAAGATTCCTTGTACTCTATCCTGCCGTACTACGCGCTTAACCATCCCTATCTAATCACTATTCTGGCGATTCCGACTTCATTCTTAGGTAAGAAAACCTAACTCTAATCTGTTCTAGGGTTTAAATTGTTACAAGTGGTGAGATAGCTGACTTAACTCATGCTATAGGTTGATGTACCATTGTTGACGAAGCCTTAGAGTTTCTAGAGAATTCGTTACGCTTCTACGGCATAAGGTGAGGATTATAGACGTATAGGTTATGGTTTTCAAGGCTTTCAATGTCGGTTAATGATTTATTCTTGATGTGAGTGCTATTTCACATGCAAAATGCGTCGTCTGTTTCATGTTACAGTTATATATGAACTATGTGGCATATAGTGCATTCTATGTGCATCTTGAGATATTTGGATACGTATGGAATTTGGATTTGTGCCTAACATGATTATCTGTCATGAATATATACTTGTTACATATGCGACAACTCCTTAGCGAAAGGACTTGCCCTAAATCACGTCACGGCAAAAATACGATATATGTGATACAGTGTATAGCCCAAGTGTTTGTGGAAATGCGTAAATGAATATGGAACCCGGATTCATGCATGCCATGATTATCCGTCGTGGGTATATGCACGTGGTATGTGGGGCAACTCCCTAGTGAAAGGATTTGACCTAATATATGTGTAAACAACATACATCATATATGACGATGTATGTAGTCTAAGTGTTTGTAGAAATGTCTGAGTGTGCTAAGTATTACTAAAGAGTACTTTGTATGAGGGTTGAGATATGAATCTCGGCTACCTTAATTATGTATATGATTTCCTACATGTACGTTACATCATGATGTTCGTTTTATTCATGGAATGAATGTATGTGCAATCATGTCTGTGATACATTTCACAACATGCTCATATTATTGTACAAAGTGAATTCGCTGTTCTTTATTGCTTTGACTATCTCATACGATTACTCGATGAAATTGAATGAAGTTGGGACTAGGATATAGTCCAGGCAATCGGTAATCGGCCCTACGTTTGTGGCTGAGATTCATTTGCCATGTAGGACGTGTTTGACGAACCCGGGTAGTGCGTTGATCGTCGGCAATGGTTAGGCCACACGAAGTGCTTACGCACTTCATGTCGATCAATACGATGTGCGCTCGTATTAGTCGAGCTCGCCAAGTAACCTGATTTTCCTATTGTATGTTCACCATATATGAACACTATTGTTTGAACCTAAGGTACCAAACTCACTAGTCAAACCTGAAATGGCCAAGCTATATGTCCTAGAGGAGGGGGGGTGAATAGGACTATGCCAAATTAAAATAAAATCAGCAGAATAAAGATAAATAGATAGCCTTATAATTATAGATTAATTTACAATGCTTAAATTAATTCAACCTCAATAAATAAGAGTTGAGAGGTTGATACAAATTCAGTTCTAAGGACAACCTTACACCCTATTAAACAAGGGCTTATGGTAGGACAACCTTATTTCTAGAACGTCTTTTGAATCAATAACTCAATCTGAATAGAAATAACTGAATAACAAGGAATTGAAATAAAGTGCAGAAATAAAGATCTAAGTTATTACAACAATCCCCACACTTGCTTGAAATGTAAATTGTTACAATATTCACATCCACACGTACATTCCACAAAATTGAATGATAAATGATATGAAATTTAAGCAAGCATTCAATCCACAAGACAAAGAGTTATAGTGGTTCGCCTGTATGTACACCAACTGTCTTTCAACAATCACACAGAATGCAATCCACTCCTAATATCCTCACACAGGGGATATTAGCGTTCACTATCAAATAGGTTTTCACAGGTTCACTCAAAACCTTTACAATTGTGTCTTTTTAACTTGGGCTTATACAATTCAAAAACCCACACTTCTGAGTTTTCTGGCTCTCCTCAGATAACCACACAAATTGAGATTTTTCTGGCGAATCTCAAACAAAAACCAAAATAGAATGGAATTTACAAAATTGTAAAATACCTGGATTTCTTCTTTTCGTAGCAGCCCGGTGGAACCAATCAGAGTAAATGTTCGAATATAGAAGTTCAATGTCCACTACTCACTTTAATATGGTTCTAAGTTTTAATTGATTTTAGATTTAAACCAGTTGGGCGTAGCTATATTTGATTTCGATTCCAAGAAGAAGGAATAAGGCAATTCCTCTTTTCAAATGAGATTGGAATACAGGAACAAAATCAAATTAAATAAGCTAGCAAAAAGAGAAAGCAATTATGCACAAAGTAGCTTAAAATTAAACACAAACTTATCTCAGAGTGAAGCCTTAAATTCACTTAATTTTTAATGTTAAAACTCTGAAATTTGTGTGCTATTTATAGCTGTAGAAATTCGTCTTCGACTGGTCCTAGGGTCACCATGACTAGTCCTAGAACAAACCAATTTTTGAATTTTTAAGCGTGATTGCATCAAACCGTTGTACGACCGGTCATAGGTAGTCCACGACTGGTCGAAGGCAGTCCACAACCGGTCGAGACCCCTCTACGACTGGTCGTGCGACACTTGATTTAGTCGCTGGAGTTTGAGTCGTAGCTTTACAACTGGTCGAAGGTCGAGTCGAGACCATCCCACGACCGGTCGAGCAGACTCCAGGACTGGTCGTAGTCGAACCAGAAAATCCGATAAATTACAACAATTCTAGGACTGGTCTTGAAACTTCTTAGACTGGTCGAGACAGTGCTAGGACTAGTCTTAGAAAAGACCAAAATCATGTAATAAAATTCTAACGAATTATGTATCCAAAGTGACCTACCCTAAGGTCAATCTAAGGTTTATCATACCTGGGACATGAGGTATGGACATTGAACACTGCATTTGCTTAGACTTTGATCATTACAAAGCTTGAGTCTTGAGCTTGAGTTCTTCTTTATGTAGCTTGACTACTTCATAAGCTTTGAAGTTAATGTCACTTACACTTGAGTCTCGTACTTATATTTAAATCTTGAACTTCCACTTGCACTTGAACTTGAACCTTGACACTAAGCTCTTCTTCAATATCTTCTACATTGTAGCTTGAACTCTCATGAAGCTTGAAGAATTCTTTGAAATAGACTTCAAGTGTTGACGTGGTGTCTCGTACAAATTTATCAAGATATAAACACAAGACATACAAAGAAGTTTTGACACACAAAATTTGACAATCAAAGAGGAATCAAATCATAGCACTTACAATCTCCCCCTCTGTCAAATTTGTGACAAAACACTTCTTGTGACAAAACACTTCTCATAATTCAATAAGATAAACATCACATATAATAACGAATCATGCACCAGTTGTCATAAAATAAGCATCATCCCTTGAGACAACTCAACTCCCCCTGAGTAGGCATAACTCCCTTCATATCAATCACAATCTTAATCCATAGATTTTACGAATTCTCCCCCTTTTTGTCAAAATATGACAAAGGAAGAATCAAAAGAGAGGATAAGAAAGATAGAAATAGAGATAGTAACCCAGAAAGATAAAAAGTTCAAAGTGAAGAACAATACATAAGAAGTTATCAAGGTGAGTCAAAGTACACATTAAAAGAGTTATCAAGTGAAGTTTAAAATAGGCATCCACATAACCAAAAAAGGTAAATTAGTAAAGTTATTACAGACCAAAGAGTTAACATTCTCAATCTGATCCAGAAGATGGAGCAGGTATGTTAGGATCACTTTGATGAAGGCTCTTCTGTAAGCACCTAAAATATCTACGCATATTTTTTAAATTGTTGATTGTGGCCAACATTCATCTGTTCAACCTTTTCCTCTAATGCACTTAGACGTGCATTGAAATCAGATGGTTCAAAGTCTAAATCATTTCTAGAATCAGAATCAATTTCATTAAAAATATCGTTCATGTCAATATCATCAAGAGGCAACTCGTCACCTTCGACACCAATCTCAGCTTCAGCAGCAGCTTCACCCGCATTAACATTAACTTGACCAGGGGCCAGATCCAACTTCATTTTATTCAGGTTGGAATTGTTAAATATGAGGTGTTGTGTAGGAGCCTCACCGATGGGCATAGCGACTAACATGTGAGTGGCTAATACATTCAACAGATATCCAAATGGAATATCACCATGACCAGGATGACTACGAATTTGAATGATAGAGGAACAAATCAAGGAGGGCAAACAGATATTAGCACCAGTAATGATTTAGTACAAAATGTGAACCATAAACAGAGTTAACTCAGTCTTGTTTCCAGATCGGGGATACAAATTAGAAGTGAAGATACGATGCAACACTCTGTATTTGGGTAACAAGAATTTGGATTTAAGGGCATTCCCATTAGGAGTCCATTGTGCATTCATGTTACACAATGTTCTAGTATAAATACGTTTGTCTGATTCTGACACTTTCTCAGCAAGTGCACTAGGATGAACACCATCATCATTTACAGGAATGTCCATAAGGCCTGAAATTAAATGTCGATCAACAGTAAAAGGCCCTTCTCTAGTGGTATTAGTGAAAGTCAGTTGCTCAGCAGAAAAGTCAGATATGCATGCAACCATGGTTTGTGCAATGGACTAGTATGCCGGCCTGCCCCAGTGTAAAATATTTTCTCATCCTACAGATTGAAGGAGAGAAAGGAGACCGTAAGGAGCAATATAATTTAAACTAACCGTTTTTTCAACAATAACATTGCGCATACGCAGGTCACGTACATGCGGAGGATCATCTTCAGGATCCCTAAGATGACGTCTACTGATTGCATTTGAATGAGAAGAAGACGCACCTCTATGAATTTTCTTTTTACCCCTAGATTCTATATTCTTGAAGAAATGAAAGAAATTTCAAGAAAAGAGATATGGGTTTTTCTAGATTCAACAAATGAGGAAGAGAAAACCCAACAAGTGGAAGATTTATATGAAATAGACAACAATAATCAAGATATCTAAGAGTAAAGATTAAGATTCTTCAAGAAAGCAAGAAAAATCACTCTAACCTGAAGGAATCAAACACAAGGGTTCGACTAGTCGAAGTTCGGCTCGTTGGTGAGGAGAGTTAGAATGAAGAAGAAAAGAGTTTTCCCTAAATTAAAAAGATCACCGCGCGCACGATCGGTCTTGGGACATACTCGAGCGGTCGTAGCAAGACTGGTCTAGCACGTCCTCGACCGGTCTTAGACTAGAAAAAAAATATGCAATTTTCATAGAATTTTGAAATTTAAACATATTAACATTATATACAATATGATACAAAAATTCATGATCAATCATTTAAAATTGCACATACCAAGATCAAATTTCAATTTGTTAAACCTGCTTTTGTCGAGCGGTTTAGTGAAAATGTCAGCAAGCTGAGTCTCGGTAGGAATATATTCTAAAGATATTATTTTTTCTTCCACTAATTCACGAATATAATGAAACCGAATGTCAATGTGCTTAGTACGTGAATGCTGGATTGGGTTTTTTGAAATGTTTATCGCGCTGGAATTATCACAGTATAAAACCATCGAGTCTTGTGTGATTCCATAATCACTCAGCATACGTTTCATCCAAACCAGCTGAGTACATGCATTTCGTGCTGCAATATATTCGGCCTCAGCCATTGGGAGTGATATAGAACTTTGCTTCTTGCTAAACCAAGAAATCAAACAGTTTTCAATGTAAAAATAACCACCACTGGTTGGTTTTCTATCATCTATATTTCCTGCCCAATCAGCATCTGAATACCCAACCAATTGAACACTAGTATCATAGGGATACCAAAGACCCAGATTAACTGAACTTGCGACATATCGAATAATTCGTTTAACAGCAGTTAGGTGAGATTCATTAGGATTAGACTGATATCTAGCGCAAATTCCAACACTTAAAGCAATATCAGGTCTACTTGCAGTTAGGTAAAGTAAGCTACCTATCATACTATGATACAATTTAGGATCTACATCTTTACCTGTAGAGTCTTTTGAGAGTCTTAGAGTTGTACTCATTGGAGTATCAAGTTCTTAACATTTTCAAATCCGAACCTCTTAATCAAGTTCAATGCGTACTTAGTTTGTGAAATAAAAATTCCATCAGATTGTTATTTTACTTGCAACCCTAGGAAATAATTTAATTCACCAACCATGCTCATTTCGAATTCAAATTTCATTAGATTTGCAAACTCAACAGTCGTGTTAGTACAAGTTGATCCATAAATTATATCATCAACATATATTTGAACCATTAAGATATCATCGTTATGTTTCTTAACAAAGAGTGTCTTATCAACACTACCCATCTGAAAATTGTGACTTAGTAAAAACTTAGTCAATTTTTCATACCATGCTCTAGGAGCTTGTTTCAGACCATAGAGAGTCTTTTTAAGGCGGTATACATGATTGGTAAGCTTAAGGTCTTCAAACCCAGTCGGTTGTTCAACATATACCTCTTCATGTAAGTCGTCATTCAAAAAGGCACTCTTCACATCTATTTGAAAATTTTTGAACTTTCTAAAATATGCAATAGATATGAAAAGTCTGATTAATTCAAGGCGAGCAACTGGGGCAAAAGTTTCATCATAATCAATCCCTTCAATTTGCCTGTACCCTTGCACAACCAGTCTAGCCTTGTTTCGAATGATATTTCCCAATTCATCAGACTTATTTTTTAAAATCCATTTTGTTCCAATAATGTGTTTATCTTTAGGTCTAGGAACTAGATACCAGACATCATTTCTGACAAACTGATTAAGTTCTTTATAATGCCCTTAAAATCGGGGGTCGAGCAAAGCTCAGCTCCCTTATGCAACACAGATGATGATGATTATGATGAGAGCATTGAAACATAAATGGGATTATACCAAAACAGCATATCATACTCCAGAGACAGTTAAATTGCAAGCGGAAGACTGTGATAGATATATAAAATATAAAATATATAAACTATGGTGAGTCTCCAGAGTGTGATAACATCACCAAGTTAATAAATTACAAGTACAATTCCAAAATATACCAAATGTATAAGGTCCTCTAGTCAACATCCCTGTAACCCCATCGATCAAGACACGGTTCACATGAAGCCGTTAAAAAACAGCATATACGAAAAAGCATCCTCGTCGTCACAAAAGTCCGGCTCCGCCTTAGGAGTAGCGTCGCCATCTGCAATCAGACAAAGTCTGGTGGGTGTCCGGAACACCATCTCGTAACGTGGGAGTGAGTGATCAACTCAATGGAACAATAAAGCATAGGTTAACATGTTATCAATTCAGTCAAGCAGTAATGATAAAGCAGTAAAGTCAAACACTCCTAAATACTCTTATTAATGCAAGTATGAAAATGCAGTATGATCCATGCCATCACCAACATACTTCCTCATGCAACATCATCTTACATCCGCGGCATACGTTCATCCCTCAGTGCTCCACATCTTCCAGGCACATGCAGTGAGATGATGAACATGATTACCGAGTTGTTATTAGTCTTTTTCATACAGCAGTATTGGGAAACTAAGGTACCTCCCTTATATCATCCCCAAACAATGATCCATTCTAGGGTCGTCAATCCTAGATAATCTCATACGATGATGCGGTTCTAGGTCACTGCAAGGGCTGTCAGAGCTGTTACATGGAATCGTTGCACCACTCCCCCATCACCTTATCAATACAGGCCTAGCTTATACTCTGATTGCTACGGGAAGGCTCGTCGCCTCTCCACAGATTCAGAGTATAGCCGAGGTCACTACACCGGGTACGGTCAAGGCTGCCAGGGCTGTTACACGGAAACGTTACACCACTCCCCCATCACCCATCAAAGCAGTGTAGGCCGACAACTCGAATACAGTGTCCCATACCACCATATTCGGCTCACGAGTCTGGGTGCTCACTGGTCACTACGGGGAGGCACATGGCCCCAGCGTAGGCCGACAGCTCGACCACAGTGTCCCATACCACCATGCCCGGCTCATGAGTCTTAGCGGATCGAGGTACCAAGGTTAACGGGGTTGCACTGGTAAGTTTGGTACCTTAGGTTCAAGCAATGGCGTCCAAACATGGTGAACATACACAAGGCAGATCGGGTTACTTGACGAGTTCGACTAGTACAAGCGTACGCTCAAGTAGTAGACAAGGTACCACTGTCGAAACCATCGTACAACTCGGATTCGCCGAACGCATCAATTGTGGCGAGACGAATTCGCTCAGTCAGACAGGAATTGTTATCGATTGCCTGGACTATACAATAGCCCCAATCACATTCAATTATAACATGTTATCCTATGAAGTCTCAAAGCAGTAATAGATCATATTGCAAATCATACAATCAAAGGTCTGTTACAATCCGCTTTAGGGCTGCGAGGGCTGTTGCACAGAATTGTTACACCACTCCCCTATCACCCTTCACGGAATCATACAACTTAAACAGAAATCCACACATGCATTTCATAAATAAAACAGACATCATACTATCAACATACATAGAGGAAATCATAAATATCATTCAGGTTGTTGAGAAACCAATCTCAACCCACTATTAAATTTAGTTCGTCACACAATTTCTCACACAAGTATTTTGTCAAACACTTAAACTACACCACTCCAACATACATGACGTATGTTGATTTTAACATAGAATATGACAAATCCTTATATCAAGGAGTTGTCTCATACACGACAATCATGTTCTTACATCCAATACATATGGCAGGCATAAATCATAAATCCATATTTATTTAGTCATTTCAACAAACACTTAGGCTACACAATATAACATACTCAACGTATGTTGATAAAACATGTATTAATCTAATCCGTTCACCCAGAAGTTGATACACATGTATCTAGCATACATAGACAACAATTAATCATGGCAAGCACAAATCCGTATTTCATACATATACAGTATTTTCTACAAATACAGAGAATACAGTATATTCAACATAGCTAACGTAAAACTGAAAAACGAAATGGACAGCACTTTGTACATGTACAATTGCATGCAGATCATGAATCTATCATTATCTGACATTGAAAGCGTTGAAAACCATAACCTATACATCTAAAGTCCGCACCTTTTGTCGGTCAACTTGAACCGAAACCAGTTTGAATCTAACGCCTTTGTTTACGGCACAACAACAACCTAAATCATGAAACGGGTCAGCTATTCCATCACCTACACTATTGGAAACTCTAAAACAGCTTAGGGTTAGGTTTTCTTACCTAAGAACAAAGCCAGAATCACCGGAAAAGTGATTAGATCATGATGATTAATCACGTAGGATAGCAAGGTAGAGCATCAGGAAGAATCTCTCACTTCTCTCACACTTTCTCTCTCTTTTCTCTCTTCTCTCTCCTAGGTTTTTCTCAAATTCATATGGGAAGAGAGAGTGAGGGTTTAAGGTCTTTATATAGGCCCAAAACTCAACAATTTAGACTCAGGGCAAAGGTATAATTAGGTTATGTCCAAAAGGAGACTGTTCCGTCTCAACGGAGCACTTCTAGCGACCCATTTTCTGTTGCGGTCGGACTTAAGCTCACTAACGCTGGATCTTGGTATAGTTAAGTTTTTGTTCCAGTTGGGTTTCCAGATCACAAATGGCGGACCAGTTTCAGTTCAACGGTCAGCGGATCTCGATCAGAGATTTCAAGTACATGGATATGTTTGGGCAAATATCCCTGATCCGAGGGTGTAATCTGGCCTGATTCTGACGGTCGGAATCCTTATAACTGATCCGCAAGCGACACGTTCCAGATTACTTAAATTTATATTTTATTTTTAATTAATTTCACATTTCTCACACTCCTCACTCCGGGCTCAAGCGAATAGCCCCGGGACATTATCTGGATTTGATTTCCGAGATGGTTGTCAAGCCCAGCAAGACAGTCCTAACCGTTTAACTTCGCGTTAATCGGACTTCCGACGTGCGGTCCAGATCTAATACGGAGTTTCGTGATGCTCCCGAGATCAGCCGGGTAATGATATTATTCCTAGATTTTAGGGTAACCCAGCGTCAATGATACTACAAGTTTTGGGTCTTGCAGATCATATTTAAAGTGATTGGTGCTAATTTCACAGGTACTCTAGTTTAACACTAGATAATTCTCGCCTAATTTCTAAAGGATTTAGTCCTGAGTGATTTCTGTCTAAGGTGGTACTTAGTCCTTTATAGTTTGTATATAAAGGGATCCAAGTTATTAATACTCAACTAAAGCACACCCTAATGACAACAGAAGAAGGTCCTAGGGCAGGAGAGGCTAATGTTCCAAATAGCTTATTCGTTTTGTGGGGTTCCATAAGGGTAATGGTTAAAAGCCCATTTTATTTCTGTATTTACTAGTTACAGTAATTTATAGTTTAAGTATTGTTCTTCATCACCTAAACCTTAAGATTAGTGTCTAATGTAAAAGTACTTAGAAAGATTTAAAGAACAAGGTAATGAAAGGTGAGATTTTGAAGAAAATGGTTTGAAAAGGGATTTGTAGACTGTGGGATTGAGTTCTGACAAGTTAATAAGGCGTTAGGAGCGACCCATTGCCTAAGGACGTCTAATTCCAGGTTGGCAAAAATCCAGGATGTTACATTCTTCCTGTATAGCTACTATCCAGTTTTCATCAGAAAGTGCTTCTTTTACGTTTACTGGTTCAACCTGAGATGTAAAGCATACGTAATTACATATGTCTTCTAGTTGTCTACGAGTGCGCACACCAGTGAGAGGGTTTCCAAGAATTTGATCAGTTGGATGATCTTTAACAGTTCTTAATTCAGAATTAGTTTCACTTGATGAAGTATCTAGTTTTTCATATATAAGAGCTTCATCATTATCTGAACTAGGGGCAGGTGTATTCAAGTGATTGTCAATTACTACATTTATTAACTCTTGAATCACACCGGTCCTGTTGTTCAGAACACGATATGCACGACTGTCTAACGAGTATCCTAAAAAGATCCCTTCATCACTTTTAGTGTCGAACTTTCCCAGATTTTCACGTTCACTAAAATATAGCACTTGCTGCCAAAAACTCGAAAGTTTTTGACAATAGGTTTTTTTCTAAAACCACATTTCATAAGCCATTTTATTATTATATTTGCAAATATAAACACGGTTGATAATGTAGCAGGCAGTATTCACTGCTTCAGCCCATAAATTTCTAGGGAGCTTCTTGCTATTCAACATAACATTTCCGATTTCTTGAAGCACTCTATTTTTTCTTTCCACAATACCATTTTGTTGTGGAGTTTTGGGTACAGAGAATTATGTGATATTCCCTGATGGCTACAGAGTTTCTCAAAACCACTATTTTCAAACTCAAATCCATGATCACTTCGGATTTTACTGACTTGAGAACATTTTTCAGTTTGGATCCATTTGATAATCTTTTTCACTTCATCAAGAGTTTCTGATTTGTCTCTTAAAAATGAAACCCAACTGTATCTTGTATAATCATCTATGATGAACAAGATGTATTTTTTGCCACCTCGACTTTTCGTTCTGGTTGGTCCTATAAGATCCATGTGGAGAAGCTCGAGTGGTCTAGATGTGGTATTGGAGTTCACCTTTTTGTGAGACCTCCTAGTTTGTTTACCATACTAGCATTTACCACATATTTTGTCTACTTTTTGCATTTTAGATAGACCTCTAATTAGTTCTCCTTTGCTCAATCTGTATAAATTTCGGTAGTGTACATGTCCAAGGCGTTTATGCCATAATTTTGTCTCATCAGTATGGACCATGTAGCACGTTTGATTAGATGAGCTTCCATTGCATACTATATAGCAGTTTTCAGAAGTTCTGCGACCAGTTAATATTACAGAACCCTTTTTATCTATAATCTCACAACCTTGATTAAAAAATTCAACACTATGGTTATTGTCACATATTTGAGATATGCTTAACAGGTTGTGTTTTAATCCCTCAACATATAAAACATTCTTAAATAAGGGAAGATTATAAAGTTGAACCGTACCTTGGCCAATAATCTTGCAGTTGCTACCATCACCAAATGTGACTGACCCATCAGTCATATCTTTTAGATCGGTGAATAAAACCTTGTCACTTGTCATGTGCCTGGAACATCCACTGTTTAGGTACCATTTTGAATGGCTTGTTGCTTTGAACGCAGTGTGGGCAACCAAGCAGGTAACTTTAGGAACCTATTTCATAACCGTTTTGGGTTTATGAACATAGTTGGTCTTCTTTTGTCTGATGTTGTAAGAATGACCTACTGAGTTAGATTTTAAGAGCTCCTTAAGTAAATCAACTATTTTTTCAGCAAGAGGATTTCTAATCTGATTTTTAAAATAGCCGCTTTTTAGTTTTTGAAAAGTTTTTGTATTTTTAGAAAAATTTTGATAGGCACCTTTTCCTTTTGAGTTAGAAGCTTCTCCTTTCACAAAGTTGGGAGGAGTATTCTTCTGTTTAGGAGATGTATTTTTATCATAGCACAACCCGGATCGATCGCCACATTTTCTTGATCCGAATAATAATTTTTCTAAGTTTGGATCACCTTGGGCATATCGCCATGTATCCTTCAAACTCAGAAGATAAGATACTTCATTTTTAAGTTTCTCATTTTTAGATTTCAAATCATCAATCAAGGAGGTTTTGAATTCCAAATCACATTTTGATTTTTCGAAACAATCTGAAATATGCAATTTTTCTAAAACAAGAGTTTCAAAACATTCTTTGAGTTTAGAAAACTTTTCTTTTTGAAGTTTAAGTTTGACAGCAATTTTACAACTTTCCTTATATAAGGCATTATAAGCATCTTGAAGATCTTCTATGATAAAAATAACTTGTTAAATCATCGTGATCTAAAAAAGTAAACTTGGCTAGAGTCATGAGGGCTTTAACTTCATTGCCCGACTCGGTTTCAGAATTTTCTGATTCAGAAGAGGCTTCAGAATCAAACGATTCATCCCAAGTAGCAACATACCCTTCCTTTTAGGTCTATCCTTTTTAGGACATTTGTTTGCTAGATGCCCATACTCTTGGCAGTTGTAACACTGACTGTCATTCAAAGATTTCCAAGTTTTGGACTTAGGTTTGTATCGTTTCTTTTCATTTGTCTTTTAAAAATTGACCCTTTTCTTACTTTTGAAAATCTTATAGAACTTTTTCGCTAAAAAAGCCATATCATCTTCAGAATTATCTAAATCTGAGTTTTCTTCAGACACATTTTTAGAAGATTTCAAAGCTATCGATTTACGTTTAGGAGCTTTAAAGTTTAACTCATAGGTTTGTAAAGAACCAACTAGTTCTTCTACCCTCATATTGTCCGTATCACGAAGTTCCTGGATCGCAGTAACTTTAGAGTTGAACCGTTCAGGAAGTGAGCGTAGTATCTTTACACACACTTTACTTTCTGGAATTTTATCGCCAAGACCCCACATTGAGTTAACAATGTCATTTAATCTTGTGTAAAAGACCATAAAAATTTCATTTTCCTCCAAATGAATTTCTTCAAATTTGGTTGTGAGGAGTTGGACTTTAGATTTTTTTACAATTGATGTACCCTCGTGTGTCATTTCTAATATATCCTAGGCTTTCTTAGCCGTATCACAGGATATGATTCTTTTAAACTCATCCGGTGATAGTGCGCAAGTGATTGCATTTAGTGCTTTTGCATTGGCACTACTCTCACTTTTCTGAAGTGTGGACCAAGATGTATAAGGTGTTATTCTCATTGATTTTAATCCATTGATACCAGTTACTTCAATGGTAGGAGACCTCCATTCAGTCACTGTGGCATGCCACACACTCTCATCCATTGATTTGAGGAAGATCCTCATTTGGGCTTTCTAATAGGCATAGTTGGAGCCATCAAAGGGTGGAGGCCTAGTGACTAATAGGCTATCGAAATTTGACATCTTATTAATATAGCTTAGATCGTTAGCTCAAAAAATAAATCCAAATAAAAAGCAATAAGAACGAGCTATTATGCTTTGATACCACTTGAAATGGCCAAGCTATATGTCCTAGAGGGGGGGTGAATAGGACTATGCCAAATTAAAATAAAATCAGAGGAATAAAGATAAATAGATAGCCTTATAATTATAGATCAATTTACAATGCTTAAATTAATTCAACCTCAATAAATAAGAGTTGAGAAGTTGATACAAATTCAGTTTTAAGGACAACCTTACACCATAATAAACAAGGGCTTATGGTAGGACAACCTTATTTCTAGAACGTCTTTTGAAGCAATAACTCAATCTGAATAGAAATAACTGAATAGCAAGGAATTGAAATAAAGTGCAGAAATAAAGAACTAAGTTATTACAAAAATCCCCACACTTGCTTGAAATGTAAATTGTTACAATATTCACATCCACATGTACATTCCACAAAATTGAATGATAAATGATATGAAATTTAAGCAAGCATTCAATCCACAAGACAAAGAGTTATAGTGGTTCGCCTGTGTGTACACCAACTGTCTTTCAACAGCCACACAGAATGCTACTCCACTCCTAATATCCTCACACAGGGGATATTAGCGTTCACTATCAAATAGGTTTTCACAGGTTCACTCAAAACCTTTACAATTGTGTCTTTTTAACTTGGGCTTATACAATTCAAAAACCCACACTTCTGAGTTTTCTGGCTCTCCTCAGATAACCACACAAATTGAGATTTTTCTGGCGAATCTCAAACAAAAACCAAAATAGAATGGAATTTACAAAATTGTAAAATACCTGGATTTCTCCTTTTCGTAGCAGCCCGGTGGAACCAATCAGAGTAAATGTTCGAATATAGAAGTTCAATGTCCACTACTCACTTTAATATGGTTCTAAGTTTTAATTGATTTTAGATTTAAACCAGTTGGGCGTAGCTATATTTGATTTCGATTCCAAGAAGAAGGAATAAGGCAATTCCTCTTTTCAAATGAGATTGGAATACAGGAACAAAATCAAATTAAATAAGCTAGCAAAAAGAGAAAGCAATTATGCACAAAGTAGCTTAAAATTAAACACAAACTTATCTCAGAGTGAAGCCTTAAATTCACTTAATTTTTAATGTTAAAACTCTGAAATTTGTGTGCTATTTATAGCTGTAGAAATTCGTCTTCGACTGGTCCTAGGGTCACCAAGACCGGTCCTGGAACAAACCAATTTTTGAATTTTTAAGCGCGATTGCATCAGACCGTTGTACGACCGGTCGTAGGTAGTCCATGACTGGTTGAAGGCAGTCCACGACCGGTCGAGACCCCTCTACGACTGGTCGTGCGACACTTGATTTAGTCATTGGAGTTTGAATCGTAGCTTTACGACTGGTCAAAGGTCGAGTCGAGACCATCCCACGACCGGTCGAGTAGACTCCAGGACTGGTCGTAGCCGAACCAGAAAATCCAATAAATTGCAACAATTATAGGACTAGTCTTGGAACTTCTTAGACTGGTTGAGACGGTGTTAGGACTAGTCGAACAAGGTCTAGGACTGGTCTGACAAAAGACCAAAATCATGTAATAAAATTCTAATGAATTATATATCCAAAGTGACCTACCCTAAGGTCAATCTAAGGTTTATCATACCTGGGACATGAGGTATGGACATTGAACACTTCATTTGCTTAGACTTTGATCATTACAAAGCTTGAGTCTTGAGCTTGAGTTCTTCTTTATGTAGCTTGACTACTTCACAAGCTTTGAAGTTAATGTCTCTTGCACTTGAGTTCCGTATTTATATTTGAATCTTGAACTTGAACCTTGACACTGAGCTCTTCTTCAATATCTTCTACATTGTAGCTTGAACTCTCATGAAGCTTGAAGAATTCTTAGAACTAGACTTCAAGTGTTGACGTGGTGTCTCGTACATATCTATTAAGATATGAACACAAGACATACAAAGAAGTTTTGACACAAAATTTGACAATCAAAGAAGAATCAAATCATAGCACTTACAACCTTTCCAACAGTTAGTCCATTCAAAAGTAGGAGTGTCATGTATGCATGATTAATTCCAATCATTATTATCCGAATTTGCAAGCAGCCAATTTAGAAGGACTTTCTAATAGGTATCATAGTCCATGGTTTATAAGCATGTATTACATAATTATCTTTCAAGCAAAATCTGGCATATCACATATATAGGTTTCCACAAAATAGATAATAAGCATGTAATTAATTTTAATACTACCGCAAATAGCCGTAAAAGTAGAGTCATTAATTATTAGGTAAAATTAGAGTTAGACTAACACATAAGTTAACATGGAAGAGGCAAGCTCAAGGGGTAGAATCCTCACATGAAACATCGTAGTTCTTCGCTCGGTTTGAGTGATTGTGAGTACCTTGTTGCCCAATATCGCGTAAGCAGCTCCCTAAATATAATAACTTGAGTTAGAAGGCATTCCCGCCTTGAGGAGAATAGAGCTAGTGAAGACCCGATGGCTATGGGGACATGGGCCTGATTCAAGGTGACCAGGCCCACCTATCATGACCCAAAGCACGGGGGCCTGGGTTAGGCCTGAAATGTCCCTAAGAATGGGGCTTGAACTGGGCCAGTTTAGCCTAGTTGTCGGGTCCAGACCCAAGCTCAAATGGGGTTGGCCCACCTCTCCATATGGTGAGGCCCACAAGTTTTTTTTTCAAGTACGGCCGACCAATGTATAGCACATAGTGCGGTCTAGTTCTGGGCTGACTTTCAGCCCAGAAAACGTCCCACAAAAAGCGTTTTCAGCCCATGTAAAGCCCTGTTGCGGGCTAGCTATTTGGCTCAGTGGAGCCCGGTTTTAGTTGGATTCGAGTCCAACCTTACATGGCCTAGAGAAGGCCTATTTTAAGCCCAACTAAGGCCCATTCCTGGCCCATTAGGTGTGCAACGGCCCGGTTCCAACACATCTCCAGGCATGCTCTGTTACAGCTCCACATATGGCCCAAAAAGGGCGTGAGATTCTAGCTTGCATCAGAGCCTATCTAAGGCTAGTTTCCAGCAAACAACAAAGCCCCGTCACGGGTCATCCACGGCTCGATCAGGAGAAACAATTCCAGCCCTCCGTCTGGATGGATCTCAGCTATTTTCCATTGGATTTCCAGCTGTTGCAGGGCCCAGATAAGGCCTGCTTACAGCTCCTCATGAGGCCCATTTTTTTATCTTGATACAAGGCTCTAATCTAGAGGCTATTTGAGGCTTTGAATCAAGCCTAGTTTAGGACTGTTTTTAGTCTGGATCAAGACCCATCTGAGAGCCTAAGTGTTGTCCAAAGTAGTGTGGGTGGTGGCTGAAATTTTGGCAAAATAATAGCTAGCAACTAGCCTGATCAGGAGAGCCAAACGACTATGATAATAGACAACTGGTGTAAGACCTGTATCGTAGACTGTACCATTCTGTAGGCTTCCGCGGTCTTCCTGATCAAATTTCGGCAACCTTCGACCCTTAACCGGCATTTGCGCGAGACCTTGTGTCACACGCCGTCAACCTAAATCAACTCAAACTGAGACTTGTACCCTTGCGACCACGTCATCGCCGCGGTTCTGATGCCCCATCTCGCGTGCCGATCCGATACTCTGGCCAGGAGATGTGGGCCAGCGTTCGGTGCGAGGAAAACGTCGTGCGTGCGAATTCTGAGAGAATCTCTACAATATGTCACATCAGTCAATCAACCAATCAATCCCATCATTTCAAGTACATGTCAAGTACACATCACCTCTCACCCTTCCCCAAGCAACCCCTAAAGTCAAAAGTTTCTTTACAAGCCCATACCCCTTCTTACACAATTTACCACAAAAGTCAAAAAAGGCTCTTACACCCATCACTCACCACATCAACACATCCATCACTCCATCACCCATCTCTCTCTCTCCCTTTACAACCCTCTCTTTCTCTCATTCTCAAACTCACTTTCCCAAGCTAGAGAAAAACCACACGTCCAAGCATTTTCCCAAACCTCCAAGAAAACTTTGTGTGTGGCCCATTTCGTACCCTCTCATCTTCCATCTCAACCATCCAAATTTCATCATCCCCCATTGAAATCGAAGCTTAGGCGGCTACCTTTCCGATGAACCAAGAAGCAGAAGACGGTGGGTGATCATGATCCCACATTTGTATATTTTTGTGATTAAAGGGCCACATGTAATGGGACCCACCTTAATGTATATTTTGTATCAAAGAGGGGCCCATAGTGACGGGGCCCCTCCATCACCTCTGACATCGTCGATGCCTCTTTCTCTCTCTCTTTCTATGATTATGGCCCACCTAATGTGTGTATATCATCCATGCCATCTACCGGTGGACCCCATCAATGTGGGACACACCATGATGTTTACAAGTCATCCCAACCATCCATAAGGGGCCCATCTTGATGTGGCTAGGGTGGGGTGTGGCTGCCAATGGAGTGTGATCTGACTTGGGCCCCAGCTCCACAGCTCACGTGGTAGGCTGAGTGAAAGATACCCCGTTTAAACGCTGGGACCCACCTAGTCCAGAGCTTAAGTGGCAGACCAAGTAAAAGATGCCTCATTTCAACACTCGAGGTCTTGGTATTGATCCCTGTGGAGGTGGCTAACATGGAGTGTGTACTGGCATGGGTGTAGACTGACAGTGGGGTCCATGGGACCCACCCACGTTGCCTATCCATTTCAGTGGGCCACACCACTATATGTGCTCTATCTGAACCGTCCATCATTCAAGGACGGTGGGACCCACGTCCATGGGGGGCCCTCCTTGGTGCGTGGACACGCCAGATCCATAGCTCAACTGGCGAACTGAATGGAGATACCTCGTTACAACGCTGAGCCCTTGGTACCGCTCCCTAATGAGGGTGGCTAGCAAAGAAGTGTCAACTGACGGTGGGGTCCATGGGGCCCACCCGCGCCGTCCATCCATTTTGGTGGGCCACACATCACATATGTGATGTCCACCATCCAAGGACGGTGGGACCCACCCCACGTGTGGGGCCCTCCCTGATTTGTGTGACCGTCCAGGCCCTGGACGGCCTGGACGTCAGGTGTATGTTATATATATATATATATATATATATATATATATATATATATATATATATATATATATATATATATATATAGTGTATTATATATATACATTATATCATATATATTATATATATTATATATTATATATTATATATTATATTATATTATATATATTATATCCAATATATATAGCTATTGTGGTGGGCCCTACGTGGGACCCACCTCTATTTTGTTACAGGAAAGAAAAAGGAAAAGAAAAAAAAATAACAGAGACAAAGAAAAAGTAAAAAGCAGCCACGTGCTGCTCTCTCTCTCTCTCTCTCTCTCCCTTAACGTCCAGAGCTCTGTGGGTCCCACCATGACGCACGTGTGTATTTGTTCTAACAGTGGGACCCACCCTAGATGTATGCGTTTCATCCCTTTTTGCGTGGGCCCTAACGATGTATGTGCCTTATCTACACAGTTCACTGTTTGAACGGTGGGGCCGACCATGATGCATATGTTGTGTCCAAACCATCCAACTATATTGAGATATTATTTTATGGCGTGAGCAAAGGAGAGGGTCAGATCTAAAGTTCAAGTGGGCCTCCACCATTTAAATAGTGGACCGTGTCATCCACCGTTCAAACTCCTATGGGTCATGGTAATTTCCAATTGTTTTCATTTCATCTATCTCTATGATAACTTATGGATATATCGAATCTCAAACACATAAGGGTGGGCCCGATTTGATATATATTTGACCCAATTGACTCGGCCATTTAAATCGGCCCATTCATTCGGCCCATTTGACTAGGCCCAATGCGATGTACATGGGGCCCAGTTGGTTAGGCAGATGTGATATACGAGGTCCGTTGTTAAGGCCCACCTTGATATGTATGAGGCTCATATGATTAGGCCCATCTTGATGTAGTTATGACCCATCCATTGAGGCCCACCTGATATACATAAGGCCCATGTTATGCGGCTCATTTGTTGTATCTAAGGTCCATGGGTCAAGGCCCAATTGGATGTACACAAGTCCATTACAATGTGTGACTCTACCATGGTTTGTCTAATGATGTTTATGACAATCATGCCTTAGGAGCAATGTTGGTTTGATGTCCACATTGTAAGAATAATGTTGGTTAAATGTCTGCATTATAATTCTCCCTAGGGCCCATTGTTATGCCCATACTTGTAGGCCGTCTAGGCCCATCTTCGTTATGAACAGCATCCATCACCATATAACATGTTTAGTATAGTTTCATGATTCATGATCATACGCATCATATGTATGCTTGATATGAGAAGTAACTGATCATAGTATATGCCTTCGTGCAGATTGTTTAGGGACTCCCGGATAGGCGGTGTCGTCCTACATGAGCGCATGATACACGCAGGATTGCTGCATGATTGGATAATGTGATTCATGCATTCGCATTGTGTGATATGGTTATTGTACGCCCTAACAACATTAGGGCCGCAGCCGCCACAGGCATATCGTGGTTGGCAGGATTGGATATCAAAAATCTTGTTCTATATGGGGTGCTATAGATATCCCTGGGTGAAAGTCCCTAAACCCTTATGGTACCAAGAAGTTGCTCCAACGTCTAGACCGAGTGGGTGTATGAGCGTCGAGTGCCGATTATCAGAAGGTCGCGTTTTTCACTGTGTCGTGGTCGATTGGAAGGGGGTGTGGCCTTACCCACCCGAGAGGAGGGGACGAAGCTAGGCTGAGTTTGACCAGCTCGAGGAATGGGTCCGCTATCGACCAGCCGAACCTGATATTGGCAGGCGGATAGTGAGATCTCTTCCACTTACCCTATTGTGCGCGATAGGGCGACAATCTAGTTTAGAGTGTACTAGACCCCGATGATATTCTAGATTTGAGCCATATTGATATGTGGACTTCGATGAGGATTAGTATGTTTGAGTTGCATCTCGCATTACATGGCCTTGGTATGGCCGACATCATTCATTCTTCACCTCACATGGCCTTGGTACGGCCGACATCATTCATGCCTTGCATCGCATAGCCTTGGTACGACTAACGATATTCATGGATTCATCAGCATGTTCCGCATTACTCTGATACTGTATAACTGCATTACTACCTTGCGCACACACTCTCACCACCCTCTAAGCTTTCTATAAGCTTATGCACGACCGTTGCATGCAGGTGACGTTGGATCGCAGCAGCGTCGAGGTAGGAGCGCATATCCGATTAGCTTGGAGCTTTTGTCTATCATCATTGTATTTCCCTTTATGCTCATTGTACTTATAAAGTTTTTTATCATAGTGGAAATGTGATGGAGTTTTTGGCTGTTGTTTGTAGGTTATGCTTATTACGAATCAAACTGATATTGGAAATCCTCCTCGTAGTATCCCAGGATCAGAACCTGGAGAATGGGCGCTGGGAGCCAAGAATGGGGTTATACGGAGGCTGTCGGCACCGGATTCGGTGATCGAGAATTTTGTGAGCCCGGTTTCTGAGTTTGGGACTTGACAGAAGTTGGTATCAAAGCATAACTCGAGAATAACCAAGAACAGTATTACATATCTTCTATGAATGGCTAAGTCCCAAAGTTCAGATAGCCTAGTGATCTTTGATTACAGACCCTTAACGTGCGTGCCTTCGAGAGTTTTTCAAAGTTAATAGGCGCCTTTGCTCGTTCCTGTAGGACAAGATGCCCAGGAGAGTGACTCGATCGACTCCCACACCACCACCTGAGACTCCCGCACCACCACCGGAGACCCCCGCACTACCACTTACAATCCTCACTCCACCACCAAAGATTCCTACTACCCAGCCTATGGATGCAGTTCCTCTACCAGAGACCGGTGCAGATCCTACCGTATCCGTGAGTGTCTCCCAGTTACAACAGATGTTGGAGGCTGTGACAGCCGCACTTCAGGGGTAGGTCAGGCACCCCGTTGTTTCATCAGACCAGGCTGACCAAGAGCGTGTGAGCGCCCTCCTTCGTGAGTTCCGACGACTTGATCCCCTGCATTTCCAGGGCGAGCTAGACCCAACGGTAGCTGAGAGATGGCGCGCCGATGTGAAGAAGATATTCGATACAATGGGATGTACGACCCAACGGCGAGTCCGATTACTAGTATTTCTTCTCCATGGTGAGGCTAAACATTGGTGGATGTCAGTCTCCCAAGCAACGGGTGCCGATTTTGTATGGACCTGAGAGGATTTTGTGGATCGGCTCGACCGACAGTATTTTTCTGATCACATCCGACGACAGCGAGCGTTGGAGTTCGAGGCCTTAGTGCAGGGTGATATGACAGTAGTCAGTACGCGGCTAGTTTTGTAGCACTGTCCATATTTGTGCCATACTTGATAGATGATGAGGAGCTGAGAGCCCGCTGATTTGAGGACGGCTTACATTACGGTCGTTGTGGCAGTGTCATTGGGCATGAGCTCCCGACTTTTGAGGGGGTGGTACGGAAGGCACAGATTTTTTAGGCTGAGTAGGCCGGTTCTCAGTCTGATCGTGGTCAGAGGAGAAACTGGAAGAGGTAGGCTCCTTCCGGTGACTCGCAGCAGCGTCGACCGTAGAAGTAGAGGCGCACAGGTCGCCCAGCCTTCCGAGCGCCAGCACTACCTCCAGCACCACCTCCGAGGCAGTTCACCGACACGTGTTTTGGATACGGTGCGACGAGGCACCGTATTTGGGAGTGTCCCCGCCCGTAGCAGCAGTAGAGACCCTCGCAGCAGCAGCGACAACAGCCTCCTCCACAGCAGCAGCAGAGACCCCCATAACAGAGTGACAGCAGCCCCCACCTCAGCAACAGCATCAGTACCAGCCCCCTAGGCCACAATAGCAGAGGCAGCAGTTTCGACCACTTCAGTGACAGCAGCAGCAACAGCACGCTCAGAGGGGACAGGCACCTCCCCAACCGACTCAACCTAGATTCTACGTGGCTCAGTAGGATCCGCAGTCATCTAGAGGAGTCGTTAAGGGTATACTTTCTCAGTCAGTTCATTACAGAGCCCCGGGGAGAGCCATTATCTTGCTTAATGTCATGCGCCGTTGAGGAGCCTGTCGCCACTTGTATTGATCAGTTGCCGATTATTTGTAATTTTTCTAATATGTTTTAGAAGATTCCGGGATTACCGCCTCGCCGACTCACTGAGTTTTAGATTGATCTCGTGCCCGGTACCGCGCTTATTTTGAAGGCCCCGTATCGTACGGCACCGTTGGAGTTGTGGGAACTGCAGAAGCAGTTGGACAAGTTACGCGAGTTGGGCTTTATTCGTCCGACCAGTTCGCCATGGGGAGCATCGGTACTCTTCGTGAAGAAGAAGGATGGCTCCTTGAGGCTCTGCGTAGATTACCGCGAGATCAACAAGGTCACGATCAAGAACAAGTACCCGCTCCCGAGGATTGATGATTTGTTTGATCAGCTACAGGGTACACAGTTCTTTTCGAGTCCGAGAGGAGGATATTCCGAAGACTGCATTCAAGACGCGCTATGGTCATTTTGAGTTCCAGGTCATGTCCTTCGGACTGACCAATGCACCCGCGGTCTTCATGTAGTTGATGAATGAGGTCTTCTGCTCTTATCTCGATCAGTTTGTTGTAGTCTTCATCGACGACATTCTGATCTATTTGAGGACCCATGAGGAGCACGAGCAGCATCTGGAGGTTACGCTGCAGACCTTCCGCGCACACCAGCTGTATGCGAAGCTGGAGAAGTGCGAGTTCTAGCAGGAGGAGGTGAAATTCCTCGATCAAGTGGTGACGAGGGAGGGCGTCGCAGTGGACCCCTCGAAGGTTGAGGTAGTGCGTCAGTGGGGCCAGCTGACGACTGCTTCCGAGATCCGCAGTTTCCTTGGTTTGGCGGGCTATTACCGGCGTTTCATTGAGGGCTTCTCTCGTATTGCAGTCCCGCTGACTAGGTTGACTCGGAAGGGCATAGAGTATATTTGGATCGACGCCTGTGAGCGAGTATTTATGGAGTTGAAGGACCGTCTGACGTTCGTTCCTGTCCTCACTCTTCCCTCGGGGAGTGATGGATTTATTGTATTCACCAATGTCTCGCATATTAGTTTGGGTGTTGTCCTGATGCAGCACGAGAGACCAGTGGCCTTCGCATCTCGCCAGCTTAAGATCCATGAGTTGAACTACCCCACGAATGATTTAGAGCTGGCTACAGTTGTCTTCGCACTGAAGGTGTGGAGGCACTATCTCTACGGGGTTATGTTCGAGCTCTTTTCTGACCACAAGAGCTTGAAGTACCTCTTTTCGCAGTCTAAGTTGAACATGAGGCAGAGGCGCTGGATGGAGCTCCTGAAGGACTATGACTTCGATCTTCAGTACCACCCGGGCAAGGCAAACATGATGGCGGATGCCCTCAACCGTCAGCCACAAGGCCTAGTGGCGCATATGATGATTCAGGAGTGGCAGATGCTTGAGGATGTAGCAGAGTATGATTTTGAGGATTGCTGACGAGGAGGCTTCACAACGGTCTTATTTCTACGGAAAAACAGTCGTCCGCCCGTCTGGGGCTGCCGCTGCACGAGCACCCACATGTGTGCATGGAGTCCCATGGACACCATGGGTTTGGTCATTCAGGCCTTCCCTTCCCAATGAACGGTCTAGATTGGCTGAAGGATGGCCCGGAATGGGCCACATGATGTCCTCAGCGAACGTTCCTCAGTCGATCTTTAACGCCCTGAAAATCAGGGGTCGAGCATAAACTAAACTCCTGAGTTCCAACGCATCACTTATGCAACAAAATGAATGATGATTGAATGTTGTCGGTATTAGTGTAGTGAACATGAGTGAGATTAAGCCAAAACAGCATATCAAACTCCAGAGACAAGTGAATTAGCAAGCGGAAGACTATGATAGATAAATAAAATATATAAACTATGATGAGTCTCCAGAGTGTGATAATATTACCAGGTTAAATAATTACAAATACAATTCCAAATATACCCAATGTGTAAGGTCCTCTAGTCAACATCCATGTAACCCCGTCGATCAAGACACAGCTCACATGAAGCCGCCTGAAACTGTATAAAGGAGGAATCCTCCTCATCCTCATAAAAGTCTGGCTCTGCTTCATAAGCATCGCCATCATCTGAAACTCAAACAAATCTGGTTGGTGTGTACAACACTGTCCCGTAACGTGGGAGTGAGTGATCAACTCAGTGGAACAGTAAAGCATAGGTTAACATGTTATCAACTCAGTTAAGCAATAATGATAAAGCAGTACAATCAAATAATTCTAAATACTCTTATTAATGTAAGTATGAATGCAGTCATGGTGCATGCCCTCACCACACACTCTCTCGTGCGACACCATCTTACGTTCAGGCATGCTTGCATTCCTCAGTGTCCCACATCTTTCAAGCACATGCAATGCGATGATGAGCATGATTACCAAGTTGTTATTAGTCCATTTCAAACAGCAGGATTGGGAAACTAAGGTACCTCCCTTGTATCATTCCCCAACATGATCCATTCTAGGGTCATCAGTCCTAGTTAATCTCATACGATGGTGTATTTCTAGGTCGCTGCAAAGGCTGTCAGGGCTGTTACACGCATTCGTTACACCACTCCCCCATCACCCTTTTAACGGTTCATTACTAAATTGATACAGGCCTAGTTCTACTCTATTCACCGCGGCAAAACTCGTCGCCTCAACGCAAATTCAGAGTATGCTCGAGGTCACTACAAAGGGCTCGTTACCAATCAGTGTAGGCTGACAGCTCGAATATAGTGTCCTATACCACCATAATCGGCTCACGAGTCTGGTTGCTCATTGGTCTCTACGGGGAGGCACTGGACTATACAATAGCCCCAATCACATTCAATTACAGATAGTTAAAGCAGTAATGGATCAACATTTCAAACCACACAATCAAAGTCTGATATGGTCCGCTTAGGGCTGTCAGGGCTGTTGCACGGAATCGTTACACCACTCCCCCATCACCCTTCACGGCCTTTATGGAATACAACTTAAGCATGAATTTAAACATATGTATTACATAGATAAAATCGTACAATCAGTTAAGCGTGTTATGAAGTACAGCATAAGCATGAGTTTGTCCATATTCAATTTCTAATCACACAGATATCTAAAGAAATCATACGCATAGTTAAAGGAGTTGAGAATCATATCTCAAAACCCTTATACATTACAATTTACTAACTACTACTCATTCAGGCATTTCAACAAACACTTTAAACTACATACATCAACATACATGACATATGTTGCTCACATAGGTATTAGGCCAAATCCTTTCACTAGGGAGTTGCTCCAATTATAACACCCGTGCACCCACGACGGATAGTCATGGCAAGCAGGAATCCAAGTTCCATGTTCATTCAGTCATTTCCACAAACACTTGGGCTACACGTTTTAGCATATATAATGTATATTGGCCGTGGCGTGATTTAGGACAAATCCTTTCGTCAAAGGGGTGTCGCCTATACAATAATCATGTATCCAAGACAATCTGTCATGGCGAGCACGAATGCGAATTCTATATTCATTCGGTCATTTTCACAAACACTTAGAATACACTATTTTAACATACATAGTGTATATTTTAAAAAAACATGTATTAGGGCGAGTCCTTTCGCCAAACAAGTATTTTATCCATATATAATATATCAATACAGCAAATAATCATGGCAAACACGTTTCCAAAATTTATACGTATACGGTACTTTCTGCAAATACCTAGAGTATGTAAAATTCCATATTCTTTATCTTTAATCAAAACGGAAAACAGACAACACTTTGTACATGTGCAATTGCATGCAGATCATGAATCTATCATTATCTGACATTGAAATCGTTGAAAACCATAACCTATACACCTAAGTCTGTACCTTTTGTCGTAGAATCGTAACGAATTCGATAGGTTTGCTAAACCTTCATATACGGCAGTTTGGCCACCTATAGAACGAAATAGGTTAGCTATTTCATAACCTACAACTATCAAAACCCCAAAACAGGTTAGGGTTAGGGTTTCTTACCTAGAAATGACGACAGAATCGCCGGGTAAGCGATTAGAAGGAAGTGGTTAAGCTTGTGTAGCGGCAGGGAAGCATGACAGGGAGATGCTCCCACTACACCGACACTTTCTCTCTCTTCTCCAAGGAGTTTTTCTCAAATTCGTATGGCTGAATGAGAGAGGGTTTTAAGGTCCTTATATAGCCTAAAATCTCACCGAAATAGACTTCAGGTCAAGGTATACTTAGGTTATATCCAAAATGAGTCAGTTCCAGCTCAACGCAGCACTTCTGACGGGCCCCCTTGAGCCAAAGGTCAGACTTAAGCTCACTAACACTGGATCTAGGTTTAGTTAAGTTTTCGTTCTGGTCGGATTCCCAGATCACGCGTGGTGGACCAGTGTCAGTTCAACGGTCAGTGGATCTCAATCGGAGATTCCGAGTACATGAATATATTTAAAAAAATATCCCTGATTTGAGGGTGTAATTTGGTCTGATTCTGACGGTCTGGTTGCTTAATACTGATCCGCAAGCGAGACGTGCCAGATTTATTTATTTTGAATTTAATTTAGAATTATTTTCACATTTCTCACACTCCCCGCTCTGGGCTCAAGCGAATAGCACTGGGACACTATCTGGATTTGATTTCCGAGATGGCTGTCAAGCCCAGCAAGGTGGTCCTAATTCCTTAACTTCGTGCTAATCGGATTCCGACGTGCGGTCCAGATCTGATACGGAGTTTCGAGATGCTCCCGAGAGCAGCCGGGTAACGAGATTGATTCTAGATTTTTGGGTAATGTAGTGTCAATGATTCTACAAGTTTTGGGTCTTGCAGATCGTATTTAAAGTGATTAGTGCTAATTTCACAGGTACCCTAGTTTAACACTGGCTAATTCTCACTTAATTTCTAAAGGATTTAGTCCTAAGTAATTTCTGTCTGAGGTGGTACCTGGGCCTTTGTAGTTTGTATATAAAGTGATCCAAGTTATAATACTTAGCTTGTTTAAGATAGTGTCTAGGGTGAAAGTACTTAGAAAAATTGAAAGAACAAGGTGGTGAAGGGTGGGATTTGTGAAGGAAATGGGTTCAAAAGCGGTTTTAGACTTTGGGATTGAGTTCTGACAAGTTAATAAGGTGTTAGGAGCGACCCATTGCCTAAGGACATCTTATTCCAGCTTGGCAAAAATTCGGGATGTTACACGATCCTTTCTTACACGAGTGGAAGGTTGTATGGACCTGGTAGATCGACATGGGTCTAGTTGTCCCAACGGTGTAAGGCCAATGGACGGTCTAGATTTCGTAGATGGTGGTCAGGGGTGGGTCATGCCTCACGCGAGTGGACGGTGCCTGGTGTGTCTCGATGTAGCGGGAGAACCTTCTCCCCTTTTTCACAAAACCGTCAGGTCAGCAGTGCTCTGACCGACCTGGCGGTCCAGTGCACGTCGTGCACGGCCAAGTGAGGTGTACGTGTACCTCGTGTGGACCCCATTTGATGTATGAGGGGAAAATCCACACCGTCCATTCTTTCCAGGGTCCCAAATCCCTCGCCCTTGGCCGAAGGTCAGCCCATTCTAAAGTCTAGGTGGGGCCCATAACTTAATTTGGGGTTTTACGGGTGGTCTTTCGTTAATATGATGGTCGGATGGTTCCGAAGTTGAACGTCAACAGTTGAAAGGTCCTAAAGGGCCATTTGTAAGGCTTTCATGATTTATTACTAACCAATACTAATATTAATATACATTTCATTACTTTTGTATATTACTTGAAATTAAAATAATTAAAATCTCATACATATATATATATATATAATTTTAAATATTAACATACTACTATATACATGTTATTGATCACATATTTATTAATTCATAATATACAATATCATATTATACAAGTATGTGAATTGAAAATTGTACAATGTCATATTTAAAGTCTCAGTGTTAAATAATATGCCATTTTATTAAAATATCTATTAATTTTTATATCCATACTTATAAAGAATATTTAATACTACGTTAATATTTATAATTCAATTACATTTCGTAAAATTATTATTATTTATTATTATTATTACTATTGTCATTAATAATAATAATATTATTATTATTCTGGATTAAATTGTAGGACCTACTTCCAAGCAGAATTGTCCTCATGGTGGATCAACCGCTATGATTTATATACGTAATCCCTAACTAACTTTAATTGTTAAGTGAGACACACTACATGGATATCAAATTACTAATATTCGGCATCCTGATCATGCTATTTCAGGTTTTAAATGGCAACACCTGCGTACTAAAGGTGCATGGTGTTACATGATTGATGGGATATTTCTCTTGGGATTGCAACGCGCGGCGTTTCTTTAGAAAGAACACGGGCCCACACCTTCTGACCTAGGTATCGAATCGGTGCGGAGTTGCGGCGTTGGAACCACGGCGATGGCACGGTCGCTAAGGTATAAGTTTCGATTCGAGCCGACTTCGATATGCAGGACTCGGCTTAGAATCGTGCACAAACGTCGGTTACAAGTCGAGGGTTGCTGGAATTCGACAGGGAGGACCGCGAAAGCCTACAGAATGATACGGACTAGGATATGAGTCTTACATCATCCCAAAATTCAGCCGTTCACAGAACTCAGGTGGTCCACACCACCGAAGGCAGCAGGAGATTGAACGTCTACCATTGAACCCTTTTTTAGGTCACAGAAGTTTTGGATTTACATGAAAATTGTTTTTCATCTTAATTCAGGTCTCGTGACCTTATCGACAGATGGGATGGAAAATAAACGTTATGGTGGGCCCCACGTGGGACCCACCTATTATGAGGATAAGCTGGTGTACGCATACACCGGCTATATAGTTGTTGTATTGACGTCCCAAGTTTTGCGGGTCCCACGCATGATATATGTGTTATCCACACCGTCCATATGTCGAAGGGTGGGCCCACCTTAATGTGTATATTGCATCTGCACTGTCCAGCTGTTTGGACAGTGGAATGCCACCATGATGTATGTGTTTTAGCCATGCCGTCCAGCGGCTATGGGGCCCACATGAGGTATGTTTCAATCGTCCATTTGTTGGACAAGCTCATCTTAAAGCTTGGGACTAAAAATTAGACAGATCTACCCATCAGATGGACCACACTGCAAAAAAAACTAGTGGAGGATTGAACGCCCGCCATTGAAACCTGTTTGGGGTTCCAGAAGTTCTCGATCAATATGATATTTGTTTTCCTCTTAATTCAGGTCTTTGTAACCTTATGGACAGATTGGAAAATAAATGTTATGGTGGGCCCTGGAATTTTTAAACGGTGAAAATCATTATCTCCACTGCTAGTTGTAGTATGGTCCAGATGATCTTTGGATATGATTTTTTTTGGGAATGTATATGAGACCCATTGATGCGGCCCACTTGATATATACAAGGCCCATTGATGTGGCCCACTTGATATATACAAGGCCCATTGATGCGGTCCACTTGATGTACATGAGGCCCATGTGATGCGACCCATTGTGATGTATATTAGGCCCATGTGATGCGGCCCATTGTGATGTGTATTAGGCCTATGTGATGCGGCCCATTTAATGAGTGAGGCACATAAGATATCAGGCCCAATGTAATGTATATATGGCCCATATGGTGAGGCCCGATGTAATGTATATGTGGCCTTTAAGTGAGGCCCATTGTGATATATGTTAGGCCCTTGTGTGTGGCCATGGGCCCACCATATGTCTGGCCCTATGAGGACCATTCCTTGGGAGTAATGTTGGTTAAATGTCCACATTGATGGGCAATGATGGTTAAATGTCTACATTGTGACCTTCCCTTAGGCCTTTGTTAGGCCTATTCTCATCATTCCCTAAGTGGGTTGACCCTAATCATTGGTCCCCATTGATGTTTGCATGACCCACCCATTCATATTGGGTTAACCCACAACGTTGGGCCTCCATTGGTTGCTCGTAGGATTATTTCCTTTTAATCTTGGAGTTCATCTAGGACTTATTTGGGCCCCCTAGGGTATCTAGTGAGCCATATGATAGTATGACAAAAGAAGCCCGTTCCGGATCCTTAAGAATATAAGTAGGTCACCTACGCCCAACCTTGATATGAGGAGAGTACAACATTACTGTAGACGGAGGGATCCATGCTATCTGATTTGGTATATTCACTGTCGAGGACCGATCCTCATATTATGGTTTAGATCTACTGTCCTTCTATGGACCCCGCCATATATATAGACCGATCATCGATTATGACTATGTTGGTATACGCACTGAGTATGTGTTAGCATAACATTGTGATTTTATTAGGCCCATTGTGTATGGGGCCCATTGTGATTGTATGAGGTCCATCGTGACCATGTGAAGCCCATTGTGATTACCTGAGGCCCATTATAACCATGTGAGGCTCATTATCATTGTATGAGGCCCATCGTGACTATGTAAGGCCCATTGTGATGGTATGAGGCCTATTGTGAATGTATGAGGCCCATTACGATGAGTGAGGACCATTGTGTTGTAATGGTATGAGGCCCATTGTGATTGAGAGGCCTATTGTGATGTATATGCGGCCCGTATTTGAGGCCCATTATGATGTATATACGACCCGTGTAATGAGGCCCAGCGTGATGTATTCGAGGCCCATGAGTGTGGCCCAATGCGATGTATATGAGGTCCTTATAAGAGACCCATTGTGACTGGATGAGGCCCATTGCGATGCAAGAGGCCCATTGTGATTGTGTAAGACCAATCATTATTATGTTCGATAATCATGCATAACATCATGTTACATGCCCATACGCATTATCTGCATGTTTGATATGAGATACGGTTGACCATTACATATGCCATTGGGCAGGTTATTTATGGGACTCCCTGATAGGTGGAGTTGCCCCACATGAGTGCGTGGTACGCGCAAGTTTGATGCATGACTAGATGATATGACTCATACATCTCGCATTTTATGATATGACCACCGTATGCCCAAGCGACATCAAGGCCGTAGCCTCCACAGGCATATCATGGATGCCTAGACGGGACACCGGAATCTTTTTCTATATGGGGTGTCATAGATGTCCCTAAGTGAAAGTCCTAAACCCTCTTAATACCAGAGGACGGCCCAACATCTAGACCGAGTGGATATATATGAGCGCATGAGGATCGTATACCAGTAGGCCGCGTCTCCCATGTGTTGTAGTCAATTGGAAGGGGGTATGGCCTTACTCGCTCGAGGGAGTAAGCAATGCTAGACTGAGTCTGACCAGCTCATAAATGGGTCTGCTATTGACGATCCGGGTGGATATTAGTAGGTGAAAAGTGAGGTCTCTTCCACTTACCCAGTTGTTCACTTGATGGGGCGTCGAGTGTACTAGACCCCGGTGATGATCCCAGAGATGTACGGTACTGATATGTGGACTTATTGAGCAGGAGTTGCATACTCAGTATTATACTCATTCATTCACTATCTACTCGGGCTGGTGGTGCGCAACTAATTGTTATGTGTACCTTCGCAATGGCCAGGATTTCAGTTAGGGCGCATGACCAATCTGAGATCAAGAGTTTACCACATTGAGTCTATCTATCCAAATTTAGGTATGGGACTGGTTTGGATAGAAGTCCCTTGTGATGGACCCCATAGCTTGTGATACTACGTACTATCATCTTGACTCCACACTCCAGCTTGGCTATTTCATTCGCACCGCATATTGCATTACATCCGCGGCATATGGTATTTTGGGTTACTATGTTTCTGCATTTATATGGCCTAAATGATGTTGACGGTACTTGTGGACTCGTCAAGATTTGCATATTACATTGCTTCCTCAGTATATGATATTGGCTTATTATGTTTTCGCATCGCATAGCCTGGATAAGGCTGATAGTACTTATGGACTTGCCAGCACGTTTCTACATTACTCTGATATTATATGACTCTTGGACTTGCTAGTATTTCCAACATTATATGATTTATGGATTTGTATTACATACTTGACACTTACCTTGCGCACATACTTACACCACCCTCTAAGCTTTCTATAAGCTTATGCACCATAGATGCGTGCAGGTGGCGTTAGGATACAGCAGCGTTGAGCTTGGAGCATGCAACTATTCTTTTGGAGCTTTGATTTTTGATATATGTATTTCCCCTTTCAGCACTGTATTCAACTGTTTATATTAGTGGATATATGATGATGATGTTGCCTTTGTGATTTGGCTAAACTTGTGGTTATACTTCTTACGAGATAAATGTATGTTGGAAAATCCTCCTTGTAGGATCCTAGGATCGAAATCTGGTGTATGGGCGCTGGGAGCCGAGAATGAGGTACTACAGAGGCTGTCGGCACCGGATTCGGCGATCGCAAATTTTGTGATCCCGGTTTCTGAGTTTGGAGCGTGACACTGATTGATTGTAAAATCCTAAAGGAAATATAAAGTGATTTTGAAGTTGACTACTCTAAGTCGTGGATTTTTTGTTATAAAGCCTTCTCTCATGTACTGTCAATTGAGAAAGATAAACTAGACTAAAGGACGAAAAGTGTACTTTTATCGGCTATGGTGATTGGGTGAAAGGATACATACTGTATGACCAGATTTAATGTAAAATCATATTTAACTGGGACATTAAGTTCGATTAGGGTTCCTTATTTTAGAAGGATGAGCACAAAGAAGTGGGAAAATTGATGATTGATGTTGAAACAGATAAAATTAAAACACTTAAAAGAAGCTGAATCGTAGACAGAGGTACAGGAAGAGGTGGTTCCACCACCTATCAGGAGAAATTCATCAAGAGATTACATATTACTATTGAGATACAGATATGACTCAAATATTGTGCTTACCCTTATTACGAATGATAGGGATTCGTCTACTTTTTAGGAAGTATTAGAAGACATGGATGTTGAAAAATATATGGCAGTGATGTATGATGAGATTGACTCTCTGTACAAGAATGAAACGTGTGAGTTGGTAGAGCTACCCATTAGGAGGAAAGCGATTGGGTGCAAGTGGATCTTACAAGAAAATGAATATGTACAAGGTGAGATTGGTTGCAATGGGCTATACCAATAAAGAAGGCATCAACTTCGGTAAGATATTTGCACCTGTGGTCAAGTACGTATTTATCATATTCGTATCGGAGTTGGTTGCCCAATATAATATATAATTGGAATAGTTAGATATGAAAACTGAGTTTTTACGTAGGGAAATAAAAGAGTAGATCTACACGAAGCAACCTGAAAGGTTCGAGGTACATGGAGCAGAGAATAAAATTTACAGGTTAAAGAGATCGTTATACGACTTAAAACAATTGCTTAGGTAGTGGTACAAAAATTTTGATTCTTTTGTGTGGAGCCAACGATTTGTCAAAAGCGAATTCGATCATTGTATCTACCTTATATCACTAAATGATGAGGAATTCATTATTCTAGTGTTGTATGTTGATAATGTGTTTATCATCAACCATAGCATGTCTAAAATCAATATATTGAAGGCTCAGTTATTCAGGACATTCGAGATGAAAGATCTGGGGGTTATAAAAAGGATTCAGGACATCAATTTACACAGAGATAAGGAAATGTGTAATGTCTCGAAAAAATCCGTACAAAGACTCGAGTACCACTTCAGGCGTAAATCACTAAGGGTCAAATTATGTAGAAATTAGACAAAAATTAATTAAGTACAAAACTGAATTAATTAATAGATTAGCTTGAACTGCTTTCTATGTGAACTGCAACACCCAAAACCAGTAGAATCACTAACTCTACATTATTTAAAAACCTAGGAGAAATCTGAAAACCCAGTTGCTCGCGGGAGCACATTGAAACTTCGTATCAGACTTGGACTGCGCGTCGAAAGTCTGATAACTACGAAACTATATGGTTATGACCGCCTTACTGGGCTTGACAACCATCGCGGGAATCGAGTCCAAATAGTATCTAGAAACGCACAACTTGAGCCAGGAGCGAAGTGTGTGAGAAACGCGAGTATCTTTAGAAAATGAACTCAAACTTAAGTGAGTTGGGTCGTTCACTTACAGGCCAAATTTAAGGTTTCAGACTGTCAGATTCTAACCCAACTACACCCTTGGATCAGGAAAATTTCCCTACACATGTCAGTGTACTTGTGGCCCTGATCGAGTGACGATGATCGTTGAACTGAAATTGATCCTCCACGGTCGAGCCACAAATCCGATCAGACCGAAATCTTAACCTGACATAGATCCATTGTCAGGGAACTTTCTCCAGACCATATACAGGTAATGAACCTCCAGATGAGATCCGTTGGCCTGAAACAGCCACCTCTTGGATATAACCTAAGTATACCATGGCCCTGGGGCCATTGACATCATTTCAGGGCCTATTTAAAGCCTTAAACTCACCCCTCTCTCATTCCATACGAATTTTCTAAAACCCTAGGAGAGAAAAGAGGAGGAAAGAGTGAGGAGAAGAGAGAGAGTTTGAGAGATAGTTGCTGGGATTCATTCCCACCACTCCACGTGCCGAATCATCTCTCCTGTGTCGCTACACCGTCGAATCCGAATCCATTTTTGGGTAAGAAATCCTAACCCTAATCTGTTTTAGGAATCTGAATATAGGAAACGATGAAATAACTAACCTATTTCATGATTTAGGTAGTCATTATGCCGTAGACAAAGGCGTAGTGTACGAACCGAGTTCGTAATCGGCGTATTGGCGAAACGTGCGAACTATAAACGTTTATGTTAAGGTTTTCAAGGCTTTCAATGTCAATTAATGATTTATGACTAACTTGATTGCTGTCACATGTACTTAGATGCGATGTTTTCCGTGTATTATACATATATATGAACTATGTTGAATATAATGCATTCCATGTGTTTGTTGAAATGTTTGAATGAATATCAAATTATGATTTGTTCTTAACACGATTATTGATTGAGAATACATGATTATTGTACGTGTGGTAACTCCTTTGTGAAAAGATTTACTATATTATATGTTATAACTAATTTATTACATGTATGTTGGTATGTGTAGTCTACTGTTTGATAAAATGTCTTAATGAGAAATATTTGATGAAATACATTTATTAAAGGTGTTGAGATGAGATTCTCAATCACCTTAGCTGTATGAATAGATCCCTTCATGTAATTTAAATTTGGCTACGTGATTCATATATGAAATGCATATGTATGATATTATGTTCGCTATGTGTTTTATAAAATGCTAAAATAATTGCAATGCCTGAATTGTCTGTTCAATGTTGTTTTGACTATCATATATGAATGCCTATTGTATTTGAGTATAATTGGGACTAATAGGTAGTCCAGGCAATCGATAACGGTTTACGATCAGTGGTCGAACTAGTTTCGCCATAACGGATACGTTCGATGAATCCGAGTCATACGGTGATTAGCGACAGTGGTTAGGCCACGAGGAGTGTGTATGCGCTCCATGTCAATTAATTTAACGTGCGCTCGTACCAGTCGAGCTTGTCAAGTAACCCGATTAGCCTAATGTATGTTCACCATGTATGGACGCTACTGCTTGAATATAAGGTACCACTTACTAGTGAAAAGCCCGTTTAACCTTGGTACCGAGATCCACTAAGACTCATGAGCCGGGCATGGTGATATGAGACACCGTGGTCGAGCTATTGGCCTACGCTGGGGTGACGAGCCTTCCCGTAATGTCCATTGAGCAACTAAACTCCTGAGCCGAATACGATTGTATAAGACACTATATTCGAGCTGTCGACCTACGCTAAGGTGACGAGCCTTTTCGTAGTGACCTCGAGTATAAACTAGGCCTATGCTAAGGTGACGAGCCTCTTCGTAGTGACTTGAACTTGCCTATCCAGTGCTTTTCAATCAGGGGTGATGTTGCCCTATAACTTGTCTATCGTATGTGATTAACTAGGATTGATGACCCTAGATGGATCATTGTTTGGATAAATGATATAAAGGGAGGTACCTTAGCTTCCCGAATCTGCTGTACGAATAAGCCTAAATAAGAACTTGGTTAACACGATCATGTCATGCATTACATGTGCTTTGGCGAGAAAGCACACGTTTAGTGGGAGTGTTACCTGCGCAATCGTGAGATGATGTCACTGAGGGAGTGCAGGCGAGGGCATGCATCATTATAGCATATCATTCTTGCATTAACAAGAGTACTTAGGACACGATTATTATACTGCTTTATTATTACTGCTTGATTGAATTGATAACATGTTAACCTTTGCCTTATTGCTCCACTAAGTTAATCACTCACTCCCACTCTGGGATGGTGTTTTAAAACACCAACAGACCCTGTTTTAATTTCAGATTATGGCGAGGCTTACAAAGCGGAGCTCGACTTTTATGACAATGAAGAGGAGTTCTCCTACATGCAACTCTCTAACGGGTCTATGTAGACCTGGAGTTGCGTCGATGGGGTTACAGGGATACGAATTAGATGTCATTACATCGTATCATTTTGTAAATTTTGGAACTATGTAATTATTTAACTTGGTGACATGTTCATGCTCTAGGGACTTACAACCACTCATATGCTTTATATATTTATCACAGTCTTCCGCTTGCATAATATAATTATCTCTGGAGTATGACATGCTGATTTAGTGTAATCTCATTCATGTTTAATGCACTAATACGGACAACATTTAATCATCATTATCTATGTTGCATAAGTGATGCAACGGATCTCGGGAGTTGAGCCTTTGCTCAACCCTCAAAATTCGGGGCGTTACAAGTTAGTATTAGAGCATGATTTGGATTAAACTGGACCTGGGTTATGGTAACACAACGCACACTGACATACTTTGACTTAGGAGGGGGCGATGAAATGCAAAAACGGTCATAGGATTCCAAGTATCGCCGACAGGCGAAACTGACCGTTGAAATCGGACCCGTATGTATCTGTGATCATGAGAGATGATCCCAATTCCCTTCCAAACCCTCATTCGACGGGTTTAGACAATAATTCGGCGTATTCCGCACTCAAATGACCTGGAAAGCGTGAATATGCAGGAGATGGACCCTGAAAATGTCCCAAACAGGCGTAGGGGCCCAAACCGCATGAAACAATGGGACCCAAGGTGGGTCCCGTACATTTCTGGCACCCCAGGAGGGAGATGCCATCGCCCCTGGGGTGAACCATCGCCCAGAGGTCCAGCGGACCGCGATGGCATCCCGCTTACCAGGGGGCCTCTCGATCCAGGTCCAGCGGGCCGAGGCGGGCCAACCATGTACACACATGTGAGGGCCACGAAATCGTGTGGGGCTGCTTATTTCTTCCTTTTTTGCTTCATTTCATCCCCACCTAACTTCTAAACCCTTCCAACCCCTCCAAAACCTTGATTTTTCACCTCAAATCCCCTCCTCCATTCTCATATCTTCTTCTTCTTCTTCACTACATACCCATCTCCGCCATCTTCCTCAAAAATCAATCTTCTACAACCACCCATCTCCATCATTCTCCTTATTTAAGCACAAAGCCCACACCTTTTGTGTCTCATAACACACAAGCCTCACAATCCACCCTATTCACAAGCTTTACTAATTTCCATGGCTCTTTTTGAGCTAGTGGCTGTGATCTTCTCCCTCTCCACACTTCTTTCCCTCATGGGAAAGAAGAGGGCTTCCACAGATGAAGCTGGGCCTAGCCGCCTAACACGTCCAAAGAAGAAATCGGGCACCGAAGCAAGTACAAGCACCGCACAAGAGCAGAGGAAGAAGCGGGATCTCGATCCCTAAGTTCTGCTCGAACACATATCAGTTCCAGGGTCGTAGAGTTCTCTGTGAAGCACACATGGATGATAAGCTATTTAGGTTATATTCGGTGATGGACCTCCTGTTCAACGCCAGATGGGGTCCCATATTTGAAGACAAGTCATGTGCGTGTGAGAGCACTGTCCGAGCCTTTTACGCCCACATACGGGATCTGCTACTAGAGCCTCTGCAGTTCACTATCCCCGTGGGAAGGCGAGAAGCCACAGTTGATGTTGGTGTGATAGCTCAGATTATGGGGATGGAGCGTGGTGAAGTTCATGCTAGCGAGAAGAATCTTAGGAGTGCGCGTGAAAGAGATTGTTGCACGCGATTTCTTTGCGATCGACTGATCCGCTGGAATCGAAGCAACTGCCTCCCATCGACCAAGATAACTCCTGACTTCCACCTACTCCACCATATATTCACACACAATGTGTATCCTAGGTGGAGCAATCGCTCTGAATGCACGCGTTTGATGGTGGACTTCCTACAGAGCTGGGCAGAGAGACAAGTTATGCCTGCTTACATACATCCTGCTACAGATAGTACAGACCGCACGCTCTGTTAGGGGAGATGTTACACTCCCATTCGGCAGACTCGTATGCAAGCTTGCTCATGAGTTCGGTTACCGACTTGATTCGAAGCTTGTACCGATCCACTTCATCAATGACACTACGCTCAACAACATGAGTATTGGGCCACGACAACGCCAAGCCCGTCTTGATGAGTATGGCGATGAGCTAGAGGAAGAAAGTGAAGAGGATGAGGGAAGTGAAGATGAAGAAGGCGAGGAAGGAAGTGATGAAGAGGGTAGTGGTGATGAAGAGCAGGGAGAGGAAGAAGAGGAGGCCCAAGACTCTGATGAGGGCTCTCCACCCACTACATATGAGCACCACCGTGATCGGGCTGCTTTAGAAGCCTGCTTGGCTCAGATTGAGGTGGGCCAAGTCGCCCTGAGACAGGAGGTCAGAGAGACCCGAGCCAAGCTTGAAAAGAGTCAGGCCTACATGAAGCAGAGATTTAAGAAGGTATCTCGCACCTTGAAGGTTATCCTCTGTTGTATGCAGGACAAGGGTGCTCCTCCTCCGTCACCAGAGTCAGACGACTAGTCATATGTTGTAGTCGTCTTTGGGTTTTCTTTATTTTCTAGCTTTTTATGTGATAGCCTTGATAGGCTTGGTAGTATGGTAGAGTAGTTGGTGTGTTTTAGTGTTTAAAGCTTCATTTGAATTAGCTCACATGCACTTCTGTCATGATCCATGTAAGACTACATCTCATGTATTATGACAATTTTGGTTAAATAAAATGCATGAAGCTCCTTTGGTTATGAAATGTGTAGAATGCTTGAGAAGTTGAGTGTTGCTATGCTAAAATCTTACATGTGTTGCACCCTATGTTGTGTATAGGGAATGCCTCCGAAAGCTACTCGGAACACTATACGTCTAGCACTTGGCGAATCGTTTGACGGGGTACCTCCCCTAAGCGATAGCTACACAGACCCCAGATTGGGCCCTAACAGTGACACAATGCCGGATTCATAGCCGACCATTGGCCCCACTAATGGGCCAACACCTTCCGCACCATTAGTTCCTGAGTAGAACCGTGCGTCTACCTCGACGCCACACATGCCTCAGGCGGCTTCTCCTCCTGATAGGTTGGAGCAGATGATGCTCCTTATGTAGCAGCAACAACAGATTTGGACCACCATAACGGGGGCCCTTGCCCAGAACATGAACGTGGTTCCGCCTGCACCACCTGTGCACCCTACTGGAAACATGAGTGCTAGCGGCCTATTTGAGCGATTTCAGCGCTTCCGACCTCCTACGTTTACAGGTACTCATAGACCCGAGGAGGCCGAATACTGGCTTGACCGCATCTCTAAGATGCTAAAGCCACTGCATTGCACTGAGGCAGAGTAGGTTGATTTGGTCACGTATATGTTTGAGAAGGAAGCCAGTCTTTGGTGAGACAGCATCCTTCGGACCGTTCCCAAGGGTTACGTGTGGACATGGGATGCTTTTGAGGCCCGCTTCCAAGGGAAGTATTTCCCCCTCACCTACCATAACAAAAAGGAAGGAGAGTTCCTTCGCCTCTGTCAGGGAGGAATAACCGTGGCCGAGTATGAGAACAAGTTCACGGAGCTGGCCAGAGACGGTCCTTTGATCCTAGCGAATGAGCCGATGAGGATGTGGTGATTCTCTGATGGTCTGCTGCCTGATATCTGCACAAAGATGTGTTGCGCTAGCATACCCAACCATGCTGAGCTAGTGAGCATGTCTCTACGAGCTGAGCAAGACGGGGATAGGTTATCCTGTACACGTGTACCCATGGGTCCTAGGCCTCGACTAGATTTACCGAGCAGGTCGTTCTTCGGCAAGAGGCCATGTGCAGACTCGCCTCCCAGACTTATGGTTCCACCAGCCCAGCTGAGGCGATCAGATCTGTGGTGCACCTACTGCAAGAGGTCGGGCCATACAGATACTTACTGCTTCACCAAGATGAGGGATAACGGCTCCTCGTAGCCTCAGAAGATTAATCGCCAGCTTCCTCAGGCTATCTCGGCTCTTCTTCTACGTTCAGTACCACCAGCACAACCTTTCTATAGGCCTAATGTACCTCGTAGTAGGCCGCCTCAACGACCTATGGTACCGCAGCCAAATTGTCCTTAACAAGCTTGTGTGCACTCACTTCCAGCTGAGGCATCCGAGATAGCAGTTACAACACCATTTTCTTTTAAAGTCATAGCACATATCCAAGGTACACCAGTCTTCCTATTGGTGGACATCGGGTCCACTATTTCGATAATATCCTGCGCAGCAGTCAAACGACTAGTACTGAAAACTATTCCTATGGTTGGGTTGAGACTCCTTACCTCCACAGGGACCTTCTCAAACACTACCAAGATTTGCAAGGGTTACTTGATAGACTTAGGAAACAGAACAGTACTCGTTGACCTGATTGTTGCCCCGCTGTGCCATTATGACGTCATCCTCGACATGGATTGACTCAATGACATGAAGGCAGAGATCGATTGTGAGACTAGAGTGGTGACAGCCCATGGTCCTGGGGGCACGACCTTTACTTTCCTAATTCAGGTCAGTTGGTACTATCGCGTTAGTTGTTACGCTTCCTTGTTAGAGAATGTTGATGATCTAACACTTGGGAACACACTAGAGTTCTGGATTTCGCGGACGTGTTTAAAAAGATACCTGGATTACCTCCTCAACGCGAGATCGATTTTACCATCGACCTAGTGCCTGGTGCGACACCTATATCTCTACCGACGTATCACATGCCTCCATGTGAGATAGAGGAACTGAGGAGACAGATCGATGGTCTGTTGGATGCAAGCTTTATACGACCGAGTGTATCTCCTTGGGGAGCGCCCGTGTTGTTTGTGAAGAAGAAGGACAGATTGCTGCAATTGTGTATTGATTATCGCAGGTTGAACTAAGTGATAGTGAAGAAGTATCTTTTGCCTAGGATAGATGATCTGTTCGATCAGTTGAAAGGGGCGCAGTATTTCACTAAAATTGACTTGCGGTCAGGGTATCATTAGTTACGCGTCAGATATGAGGACGTGTAGAAAACAGCATTCAAAACCAGCTTTGGGCACTACGAATTCCTTGTGATGTCGTTTGGACTCACAAACGCACCAGTCGTATTCATGGACCTAATGAACTGGGTGTTTTGGCCGTATCTGTATCGATTCGTCATTGTATTTATAGATGACATTCTAATATACTCCAAGAGTTGGAAGGATCATTAGGAGCACCTGCGAGCAGTCTTTAATACTCTCAGGAAGAACCAGTTGTTTGCCCAGTACAAGAAGTGTGACTTCTGAAAAGAAGAAGTCAAGTTCTTAGGACACGTAGTGTCCAAAGAAGGGATAGCTGTGAACCTTGCTAAGATGACCGCAGTTCAGGACTAGGAGTAGCCTGGTTCGGTTACTGAAGTGAAGATTTTCCTCGGCCTGGCAGGTTACTATCGTCGATTCATTAGGAATTTTTCCAAGATAGCCAGACCATTGTCTTAGCTCGCTCGAAAGGATCTTAAGTTTGGCTGGAATGAGAAGGCGGAAGCAACCTTTCAGGAACTGAAGGACAAGTTGACATCTGCACCCGTGCTAGTATTGCCAGAGCAGGGAGTCAAATATATGATATACATCGACACATCTCGTGTTGGTTTGGGTTATGTTCTGATACAGAGGGATAGAGTGATTGCTTATGCCTTGCGACAGTTGAGGAAGCATGAGGAAAACTACCCTACGAACGACCTGAAGCTCGCGGCTGTCATCTTTGCATTAAAGCTCTAAAGACATTACCTCTACGGAGAGGAGTTCGAGCTCTTTTGTGACCACAAGAGCCTCAAGTACATATTCACGCAGAGGGACCTAAATATGAGGCAACGACGATGGATGGAAACCTTGAAAGACTTCAAGTTTGAGGTCTCCTACCATCCTTGCAAGGCCAACCTTGTGGTAGACGCATTGAGCGGCAAGAAAACGATAACATTTGCAGCTCTGCTGATGATAGAGGAATGGAACATGGTCGAATTTGTGCGAGATTTTGAGCAGAAACTTACAGTAGAGGAGTCGTTCGAGAGCGTCGAACATATTCATGTACAGCCGCTTATCGATGACCGAATCATTGTGGCTCAGAAGGAAGATGAAGGGTTAGTAGAGTTGAGAAAGTGAGCTAGTGACGATGAAGACTCTAAATGGAGAGTTGGTTCGGATGGGGGTTTACGTTATCGTGACCTCCTATGCATCCCAAATCTTCATGAATTGAGAAAGGAAGTTCTCGAAGCTGCTCACAATTCGAAGATGGCGATGCATCCTAGTAGTACGAAGATGTATCGAGATATGAAGCATTCGTACTGGTGGGACAATATGAAGGCCCACATAGCAGACTATGTATCTCGCTGTCTTACTTGTCAGTAGGTCAAGGCCGAACATCACCGACCTCTTGGTTTACTTCAGCCCATGCCCATAGCTGAATGGAAATGGGATTTCATCTCTATGGATTTTATTTCAAGGCTACCGAAGACGAGGAAGGGACATGACTCCATTTTGGTGATTATGGACCGATTGATGAAATTGGCTCATTTCCTCCCGATTAGAGTCTCAAACTCAGCAGACGATTTGGCCAGGCTGTACATCAAGGAGATAGTACGTCTGAATGGAGTGCCTATAGAGATTGTGTCGGACCGAGACACGCGATTCACATCTATCTTTTGGACTTGTATTTAAGAAGCAATGGGTGTGAAACTAAAGTTCAGTACCGCATTCTACCTACAGACGGATGGGCAGATGGAACGGGTGAATCAGATGTCAGAAGATATACTGCGAGCTTATGTACTTGATTTCAAGGATAGTTGGGATGACTGTCTTTCTTATGTTGAGTTCACTTGTAACAACAAATTTCAGGCGAGTATTGGTATGGCCTCCTACGAAACACTGTATGAGTATCCGTGTAGAGCACCGCATTGCTGGGCAGAGGTTGGCGAGAAGAGTTTGAATGGCCCAGAGTTAGTATAGGCGACCTCAGAGAAGATCGACATTATCAAGCGTCGACTTCTTACAACATAGAGTAGACAGAAGAGTTACGCTGATACGAGACGACGACCGCTAGAGTTTGAGGTCGGGGACCATGTGTTTCTTAAGGTTTCTCCCATGAAGGGAGTCCTTCAATTTGGCAAGAAGGGAAAACTCACGCTACTATTTATTAGTCCATTCCAGATTCTAGACCGAGTGGGTGTGGTAGCGTATCGCCTTGCTTTGCCCACACCACTCGCAAGCGTGCACAACGTATTTCACGTATCGATGCTGAAGAAGTGCGTTCCTAATCCTTCCCACATTATCAAATGGTAGTAGGTACAATTGAGTGAAGATGCTACTTATGTACTGCAACCGACGCATATTCTAGACAGGAAGGAACAAGTACTACGCAGTAAGGTTATCCCGCTTGTGAAAGTACTGTGGACACACCACACTAAGAAAGAGGCTACTTGGGAAACAGAAGCCGAAGTCCGTAAGAACTACCCTCAGATTCTCGAGGAGTACGAAAATGTATTAATTTCGAGAATAAAATTTTTCTTTAAGAGGGGTAGATTGTAACGTCTCGGAAAAATCCGTACAAAGACCCGAGTACCACTTCAGGCAGAAATCACTAAGGGTCAAATTATGCAGAAATTAGACGAAAATTAATTAAGTACTAAACTGAATTAATTAGTAGATTAGCTTGAATTGCTTTCTATGCGAACCGCAAGACCCAAAACCAGTAGAATCGCTAAGGGCCTGTTTGGGAGAGTGGATTTGGAACCCCCTAGATTGGCAACCCCGAGGATTGGAAACCCCCTGGATTGGCAATCCTCTCTCGGTGTGTTTGGCACCATGGAGTGTGAATCAACTCTAATTCAAAAATACCTATATATGGCATATTTATAGGGGTTTGAATTTAATTACTAAATCAACTTTAATATCCTCAATTAGTGAGATATATAATTTTTGACACTATGGTTGTGATAAGCCTGCTAAAATATATGTTTTGCCTAAAAATGATGAAATTCCAAGTCTCAGATGGACCGCAAGCACAAGATCACGTCTGAGTGACTAACCAACAATTTTTAATCGTTGATTAATATGGACAATGTTCGGACGGTGCTGGATAATATTTGGACGGAGCTGGTCTACATGAATAATGTTTGGACGGTGCTGATCATCGTTAGTGAGCCATGTACCCAGTAGAATGATAGTGTACAGTGACATACATTTATGCCTGCAACTATTGAAACGATTTTAGGTGTAATCCAAGCTCTCACCGTGGATTACAAACCCCCTCAAAGAGGGGATTGGCAACCCCCTGGATTGGCAATCCCCAGTTGCTTTATGCTGCCAAACAACCAAGGGGATTTGAAACCCCCTTTAATCCCCTCCAATCCCCTCTAATCCAAGGTGCCAAATGACCCCTAACTCTACACTACCTAAAAACCTAGGAGAAATCTCAAAACCCAGTTGCTCGCGGGTGCACATTGAAATTTTGTATCGAACCTGGACCTCGCGTCAAAAGTACGGTAACCGCAAAAGTATACGGTTATGACCGCCTTACTGGGCTTGACAACCATCGCAGGAATTGAGTCCAAATAGTATCCAGAAACGCACAATTGAGCCTAGAGCGAAGTGTGTGAGAAACGCGAATATCTTTAGAAAATGAATTCAAACTTAAGTGATTTAGGTCATTCACTTGTAGGCCAAATTTAAGGTTTCAGACCGTCAGATCCTGACCCAACTACACCCTTGGATCAGGGGAATTTCCTTATACATGTCAGTGTACTTGTGGCCCTGATCGAGTGACAATGACCGTTGACCTGAAATTGATCCTCCACGGTCAATCCACAAATCCGATCGGACCGAAATCTTAACCTGACATAGATCCATTGTCAAACATGACATAGATCCATTGTCAAGGAACTTTCTTCGGACCATATGCAGGTAATGGACTTCCAAATGAGATCCGTTGGCCCGAAACAGCCACCTCTTGGCTATAACCTAAGTATACCATGGCCTTGGGGCCATTGACATCACTTCTAGGCCTATTTAAAGTCTTAAACCCACCCCTCTCTCATTCTATACGAATTTCCTAAAACCCTAGGAGAGAGAAGAGAGAAAAGAGGAGGAAAGAGTGAGGAGAAGAGAGAGTGTGTGAGAGATAGTTGCTGGGAATCATTCTCACCACTCCACGTGCCGAATCATCTCTACTGTGTCGCTACACCATCGAATCTGAATCCATTTTTGGGTAAGAAATCCTAATCCTAATCTGTTTTAGGAATTCGAATAGAGGAAACGATGAAATAACTAACTTATTTCATAATTTAGGTAGTCGTTGTGCCGTAGACAAAGGCATAGTGTATGAACCGAGTTAGTAATCGGTGTATTGGCGAAAGGTGAGGACTATAAACGTTTAGGTTATGGTTTTCAAGGCTTTTAATGTCAGTTAATGAGTTATGACTGACTTGATTGCTGTCACATGTACTTAGATGCAATGTTTTCCGTGTATTATACATATATACAAACTATGTTGAATAATGCATTCCATGTGTTTGTTGAAATGTTTGAATGAATATGAAATTATGATTCGTGCTTGCCAGATTATTGTTTGAGAATACATGATTGTTGTACGTGTGACAACTCCTTTGTGAAAGGATTTGCTATATTATATGTTATAACTAATTTATTACATGTATGTTGGTATGTGTAGTCTAAGTGTTTGATAAAATGTCTAAATGAGAAATTGTTTGATGAAATGCATTTATTAAAGGTGTTTAGATGAGATTCTCAATCACCTTAGCTGTATGAATAGATCCCTTCATGTAATTTAAATTCGACTATGTGATTCATGTATGATATTGTGTTCGTTGTGTTTTATAAAATGATAAAATAATTGCAATGCCTGAATTGTTTGTTCAATGCTGTTTTGACTATCGCATATGAATGCCTATTGTATTTGAGTATGATTGAGACTAATACGTAGTCCAGGCAATCGGTAATGATTTACGATCAGTGGCCGAACTAGTTTCGCCACAACGGATACGTTTGATGAATCCGAGTCGTACAGTGATTAGCAACAGTGGTTAGGCCACAAGGAGTACGTATGCATTCCATGTTGACTAATTTAACGTGCGCTCGTACTAGTCGAGCTTGTCAAGTAACCCGATTGGCCTAATGTATGTTCACCATGTATAGACGCTACTGCTTGAATCTAAGGTACTACTTACCAGTGAAAAGCCCGTTTAACCTTTGTACTGCGATCCGCTAAGATTCATGAGCTAGGCATGGTGGTATATGACACTGTGGTCGAACTGTCGGCCTACGCTGGGGTGACGAGCCTCCCCGTAATATCCATTGAGCAACCCAAACTCATGAGCCGAATACGGTGGTATGTGACATTGTATTCGAACTGTCGGCCTGCGCTAAGGTGACGAGCCTTTCTGTAGTGACCTCAAGTATAAACTAGGCCTATGCTGAGGTGACGAGCCTCTTCATAGTGACCTGAACTTGCCTATCCAGTGATTTTCAATCAGGGATGATGTTGCCCTATAACTTGCCTATTGTATGTGATTAATTAGGATTGACGACCCTAGATGGATCATTGTTTGGGTAAATGATATAAAGGGAGGTACCTTAGCTTCCCGAATCTGCTGTACGAATAAGCCTAAATAAGAACTTGGCTAATACGATCATGTCATGCATTGCATGTGCTTTGGCGAGGAAGCGCACGTTTAGCGGGAGTGTTGAATGTGCGATCGTGAGATGATGTCGCTGAGGGAGTACAGGCGAGGGTATGCATCATTATAGCATATCATTCTTGCATTAACAAGAGTACTTAGGACATGATTGTTGTACTGCTTTATCATTACTGCTTGATTGAATTGATAACATGTTAACCTTTGCCTTATAGCTCCACTAAGTTGATCACTCGCTCCTACTCTGGGATGATGTTTTAAAACACGAAGCAGACCCTATTTTAGTTTTAGATGATGGCGAGGCTTACGAGGCAGAGCCCGACTTTTATGACGACGAGGAGTTCTCCTGCATGCAACTCTCTGGTGGGTCTATGTAGCCTGGAGTTTGGTCGACGGGGTTTCAGGGATACGGATTAGATGCCATTACATCGTATCATTTTGTAAATTTTGGAACTATGCATGTAATTATTTAACCTGGTGACATGTTCATGCTCTGGGGACTTACAACTACTCATATGTTTTATATATTTATCACAGTCTTCCGCTTGCGTAATCTAATTGTATTTAGAGTATGATATGTTGATTTAGTGTAATCCAATTTATGTTTAATGCACTAATACGGACAACATTTAATTATCATTATCTATGTTGCATAAGTGATGCAACAAATCTCGAGAGTTGAGCCTTTGCTCGACCCTCGAAATTCAGGGCATTACAAAAGGAGTAGGTTATGGTTGTCTCAGGAAAAATATCTTGAGAAGGTCTTGGTCATGTTTAGGCTTGAAAATGCTAAATCGGTTAGGACACCCCCACATTGCTCACTTTCGGCTTTCTTCGAAACAATGTCCTATGTCAGATGAAGAAAAATGGTATACGTCTCCTATGCTCCACTCGAGCACGGTTAGCAATCTTATGTACGTCATGATCTATATTAGACCAAATATTTCACATATAGTGAATATTGTGATCAGATACATGTCAAACCTTAGTAAGCAACACCGGGAGATAGTGAAATAATTACTTTATTACATACAAGGTATGATAGACTACGTAATAACATCTGAAAAATCTGATGAGAGACTTGTAGGTTATTTGGATGTGAATTATGTTGGTAATGTGGACAATAGAATATCAACTTCCGGTTACTTGTTTGTATTATCGGGTAGAGCGATTAGTTGCAGTCAAATCTTCAATCTATAGTTGCACTTTCCACAACAGAAGCTAAATATATGGCAACGACGGAAGCATTCAAGGAAGCTGTTTCGTTGAAAGAGATGATGAATGAGTTGGGGCTTCAATAGGAACTTGTGCTTGTGCATTGTGTCAACGAAAAGCACGATCGATTTGGCAAATAACTCATTGTACCATTTCCGGATCAAACACATTGATATGTACCATCATTTTATTTGACAGATGCCAGAGGAAGGCGATGTTACTCTTAAGAAGATTCACACTGGTGAGAATCCGGTGGACATGCTTACGAAAGTGGTTGTTACAAATAAGTTAAGGTTTTGCTCAACTTCTCTGGCCTTAGAAAAGAAAAAATAAAGACATAGTGTACATAAGAAACGATAATGATGGTGCTACTATGAAGAAAAGTATAGATGGTGACAACAACTTGGAGCGGTAGATATGGAAGACTAAAGCCATGACAAAGATTGTTGATTGAGTGCCTTTAATTAGGTAGATAATGGATGTCCAGTCGGCTGAGTTCTATATTAATTGACCGAGTTCTGTTTCAGTTGACTGACAAACTCTATTCTTCTACCAGTTGATCGAGGTTCATTTCGATTGACTGATAGTCCTTGTTAATATCTCAGTCGACCGAAGGCCCATGCAGTTGGGTCGATCGACGAAATGCATTAGTGCAGGTTTTGTTTCTAATTACGTACTAAAGTCTTTATAAGCCTTTATAATACGTGATTAAGGGTTAAAAAACGAGTGCTTAATGCAGAGAAAGGGTTTTGAACGAAATCTGAGGTTTCGAATATGTAAGTTGCCTCATCTCTTGTAACTTTCTGATTATAGTAGATTGTTTGTCACTTGGTGCCGTGGTTTTTTCCCGCAAGGGTTTTTCCATATAAAATCTGTGTATTCTCTGTTGTTGCTTAGATTTTCATTCTCTATTCCATTGTTTGATTTTGCCTGATGTTGCTTTCGCGCTCGACAAGTCGTGTTAGGGCTTGTTGCGTTCCCAACGTTTATAAGATGATTCCCATTAGGGTGAAGGGAAAATACAAATATAAGCCTAATCCAAAACTTTTGTGGGTTCCAAGATGGTTTTGAAGTTGTGCATTCAATCCCCACTGAGTCTATGATATAGTCGGCTTGAGTTTTCGATCTACCTTATTAATGCACTCATGTCCTAACATGAGCTGCCGAAATGGATGGACTGAGTAGATGCACATGGACATTGATGTTAACCTCACGGAGCTTTGGGTTACAAGGAGTCCCTGTGAAATCGGCGTCCTAAAAATGGGTCGAGAATGGTACAACCATTGGATCACCCTACCAGTGCTGACCACTTTCTCCTTCATCTTGAAGGAGTTATTTGATACTTCGGAAAAGTATGATGGAAGATACCTATGGGGTCATAAATAGTAAATGTGGCATTACACTAACAAAATTGTGAGACTCACTGTCCCGATTTCACAATCCCAAAGTCAGTCAATTAAGAAATTCTAACATTTGATTCACAGAGATAAGTTTGTTGAAATGCGATCATTGGATATTTTCATTTTTAACCAGTGTAATATTTTCCACCAATCTAATCAAATAAGTGTAACTTCTGGTTCATGATACCATTCCAATTCAATCAAACATGAGACCACTTGTTTTAACAAACGACCGATTTTCTGTCAAACGTGAGCGATTAGGATAATATCGGGCATGCTAGACTTATACTTGACTTGAGTTTAATTAAATGCTTATGACCCTAAGCATCAAATCAACTATAGGACCAGACTTGTGATGGCTGACCTGATCGTCAAGCCACCAATGTGCAACGATCAAACGATTAAAAAGGGGAGGGTTAGTCCTTCCTAATGAGATATTTTTGCGTTGAGTTAAGGTGTTTTCTTTCAATGGTGATCGTGGTTCTCAGGTTTCTTATTAATATAATAATGGACGATTAAAATTAAAAAATAAAGGTTAGATTGCCAATTTTATTGATTTAGAATTAAGATCAATATAATCAGCAAGAACACAAAACAAGCAGCGATAACATAAAATAAGTAGAGAAAATTAAAAGAAAGATTACCTGTGATCATCTGTGTGAATAAACAATCAAGGTGAATGTCCAATAGGAGGTGATTGGTGTGATCTTCTACGTATGGACTCGGTTGATCGAGGATCTGACGACGGAGGTTGTGGATATTTATACTGCTCTTAGACTTACTGCATTGATAATGTTGGACAATGACAAATATAAGATATACTATACTCCAAACTTTTTTATGGCAAGGGATCGATAGAAGTGGATGACTTAAAGTTAAAACTAAGATAAAATAGTGTTGCACTGTGAGAGAGATTATATGTGATGGTTCGGTTCGTCCCTCGAGCTCTTCATCTGGTGATCCTTATATATAGACTTGGAAGAGTGATAACTATATTCAGGTTTCCTTGCCAATCCATGTTTTATCTTTGAAGATTATGGGATTGTATCCCGGTTGGACTTGGATTCCTCATTACATCCCTCGATTTCCTTCTAATTTAGGATGAATTCGCTTCTCGAACCTTCGTAGTCGTCATAAAAACACTGATCGACTTTGGGAAGTTTCCATTTTAGGCATGATCTTGTGAGATGACCTTATTGTGCATATCTATATTACAAAAGATCTGATATCAATGGGCTTTATAAGCTTATTGAGCACACTGCTCACCCACATGTGCCACTCGTGCGAAGACTACGTGTCCTTCTCACAATGTCTCGCTTTTTTAGACTGTAAACATGCGTACGAGTCTAAGTTATTTTGCTTTTGGCAGGTGACGTGTTATCGAAGGAAGTGGGGTCCGAAGATTTCCAAAAGACGCGAGTAAGATTTCGTTTGTCATTCATATGTAATGCTGACACGTGACGACATTTCATTAGTCTACATGGACTCTACTAGGACAAGTGTAAATAGATATATCTGAAATTCATTTTATTTTACTTATTTGTATACCTTTTATGCATTTTCTTAGGCCCTATTTGGTTTTCCAATTTCTTAAGAGATGCAAATTAAATGATCCATCATTATCATTTTTTATTATTTGTTTAACATGAATTATGGCTTGTAATTTAGAAGTTAAATACACATTTTTACATTAGAAATCTATCTTTTTTACGGTAAATTTTAGGTCGAAACAAAATATATCAAAATCATCCTGGAAATAGTTAAATATAAATGATGTCACCACGTAGTTATAAGAGTAAATGATTATTATTCATTTACAATCATTTATAAGTGTAATTGAAAAATCAATCAAACCTTAATCAACTTTTAAGTGTATGCATATAATTCAATACTTTTCCGGAGGAGTCAAATATTTTTTAAAAAATTTGGAGGTTATATGAGTGGATCACGTGTTAGCTCACGTGGTCTGGTCGTGGGTATTTACTCGAACGTAAGTTTCACTCTCATAGATGTATTATATATTCACGTCATTTATCAGTTTTTCCAACTCATTTTAAAGCATTGTCCTTAAAATGAAGTAATCCAAATCTCGAAGTGGATTACACCACAGGAAACAGTCACTGAACGCTCACCATAAAATCTTCTCAAGTCCACTGTCATTTTTATTTGCCACAGTGATAAGGTCGCATTGCTATGGATGAAAGAGAAGACACAAATATCAACTGAAGTTTTTAACGATGGAAGTACAATCGGTCTGTCTGATCGACTTGAGATTTGTATCAGCTTCTTCTTCTTTTTTTTTTTTTTTTTTTCTTTTTACCATGCTATTAAAATGAGCGGAGAAAAAACTGATGGATGGAGTGGATGTACAACACATTCATCAAGGTCGTCCTCGGAAACACCCTCTAAACGTGTTAACCTGAGACAACTAATCCGCTCGCTTTATATGATACTCAGCAGCGCACAGAGTTTGATACGCAGGCACTTAGAAATTGTCCACGCGGCCCGCATTAACTCAAATTGGACTACTAAATCGTGGAACCACAAAATAAGATGTTATAACGATCGTAGCCACTGATTCCTGGACGCTTATTTGTTGAAATCGACACTTGGTTTATTTCTAATCGTCCAACAAAAGTACACCAATCTAATGGTCAGATGTTCAAATAAAATTAACATTTGGTTCATGATGCATCTAAACAAGGATATATAATTTTAACAGATTAATTTAACTTTATTTTATGCCACGTATGCAATTTTCAAGTGCCTGCATATCATGCATCACAATCTGCCAGAGTATCGAACCCTTTCACTTCATCTTATTATTTGAAAGAGAAAATGACCACTGTAGACAAAACCTTTTACCCAGCGGTTTGTATGAAAGACTACAAACTTTAGTTACCAATCTAGACTAGCACGTGCGGACAGAACGTTTGAGGACGAAACTGCCCCTCCTTTTTACTGCCGTGACAGCGACTTTGAGGACAAAAGTACCCCTCTTTTTTACTGCCGGTGCTTTTCCTCTCCCTCCCTTCCCTTGTCCCATTTTCAAAAAACAGAAGGACGAAAACCACCGCACTACATCTGCTGCATGGATCCCACCACGATCTAGTTGGATCCCACCCTATCTATTCAGCAGCGTTACCTCGTTTTGCTGAAAATGGTCCCTCCACGGAAGAAAGTACGTACTACAGGTATAATGTAGTACATTTACCTAAACAGTGTAAATTTTTTGTGGGCCATTGAACCGCTAGATGTAGCTCGAATATTGGTTTTCGATTTATCCATGCAAAAATCATTCAATAAACATGATGGATTACAAGTAAAACATCATTGTGGGGCATAACAAGGTTTCTACGGTGGAACCACTGTTTCCTGTGCTTTGATTCACTTGATATTTCGATACGCCACTATTTTGAGCTAAAACCCTTACTTTAGATGGAAAAACGGATGAACGTCGTGGATAGTTCACATACATTCAAGGCGGGCTGAAATCAGTTTTTGTAATTTTTATATAAAAAAATTATTAGAATTTTTTTTAAAAAAAAATTGGGTTAGCTTGTTAGTACACACCCATGTCAGTACACACACTCCATGTTAGCCACCCCTGCTAGGGATCGATACCAAGACTTCAAGTGTTTGACACGAGGTATCTCCACTCAGTCTGCCAATTGAGCTATAGACCTGGGTGTGCCCAACTCAGTTAACTCAGCACTATAAGTGCGTACTGAGCAAACTATAAATCCAAATTGCGAGAGGTTTTGGTCCATTTGACCTACTTCTCGGGTCACAATTGGTGAAATTCCCCGAGCAATTCATAAATTTGACGGAGATATCATAAAAATATGATGTGGAACTTCCATGGATTCAATTTCTAGATTCCCTCGCTCAATTTGTAGCTTCTCTCGCTAAGCTGAAATCCTAGGTTGTCTCGCTGAATATCTACGTTCCCTCACTAAATTTCTACGTTCCCTCACTCAATTCCTAAGTTCCCTCGCTGAATTTTTACGTTGCCTAGCTCAATTCCTAGGTTTCCTCGCTCAATTTCTAGTTTCCCTCACTCAATTTCTAGCTTTCCTCGCTCAAATCTTAGGTTGCCTCACTCAATTTCCTTCTTCCCTCGCTCAATTTCTACCTTCCCTTACTCAATTCCTAGGTTTACCTCGCTGAATTCCCACGTTGCCTCGCTCAATTCCTAGGTTCCCTCGCTCAATTTTTACCTGCCTTCGCTCAATTCCTAGGTTACCTCGCTGAATTCCTACATTGCCTCGCTAAATTCCTACGTTGCCTCGCTCAATTTCTACCTTCACTCGCTCAATTCCTAGGTTACCTCGCTCAAATTTTAGGTTGCCTTGCTCAACTCTTAGGTTGCCTCGCTCAATTTCTAGCTTCCCTCACTCAATTCCTAGGTTACCTCGCTGAATTCCTACGTTGCTTCGCTTAATTTCGTACGTTGCCTTGCTCAATTTCTAGGTTCCGTCGCTCAATTTCTAAGTTCCCTCGCTCAACTCCTAGGTTGCCTCGCTTAATTTATAGCTTCCTTCGCTCAATTTCTACCTTCCCTCGCTGAATTCTTACGTTGCCTCGCTTAATTCCTACGTTGCCTCGATCCTTCTACCTTCCCTCGCTCAATTCCTACGTTGCCTTGCTCAATTTCCTACGTTGCCTCGCTCGATTTTTAGGTTCCTTCGCTCAATTCGTAGGTTACCTCGCTAAATTCCTACGTTGCCTCGCTCAATTTCTAGGTTCCCTCGCTCAACTCCTAGGTTTCCTCGCTCAATTTTTAGCTTCCCTCGCTCAATTTCTACCTTCCTTCGCTGAATTCCTACGTTGCCTTGTTCAATTCCTACGTTGCCTCGCTCAATTCGTAGGTTACCTTACTAAATTCCTACGTTGCCTCGCTTAATTTCGTACGTTGCCTCGCTAAATTTCCAAGTTCCCTCGCTCAATTTCTAGCTTCCCTCGCTCCATTCCTACGTTGCCTCGCTCAACTTCTAGGATCTTTCTACCTTCCCTTGCTCAATTCCTACATTGCCTCACTCAATTCCTAGGATCTTTTTACCTTCCCTCACTCAATTCCTAGGTTACTTCACTGAATTCCTACGTTGCCTCGCTCAATTTCATACGTTGCCTCGCTCAATTTTTAGGTTCCTTCTCTCAATTCCTAGGTTACCTCGTTGAATTCCTATGTTACCTCGCTGAATTCCTACGTTACCTTGCTCAATTTCCTACGTTGCCTCGTTCAATTTCTAGGTTCTCTCGCTCAACTCCTAGGTTGCCTCGCTCAATTTCTACCTTCCCTCGCTCAATTTCTAGGATCCTTCTACCTTCCCTCGCTCAATTCCTAGGTTACCTCGTTGAATTCCTACGTTGCCTCGCTCAATTTCCTACGTTGCCTCGCTCAATTTCTAGGTTCCTTCACTCAATTCCTATGTTACCTCACTGAATTCCTACGTTGCCTTGCTTAATTTCCTATGTTGCTTCGCTCAATTTCTAGGTTTCCTCGCTCAACTCCTAGGTTGCCTCGCTCAATTTCTACCTTCCCTTGCTGAATTCCTACGTTGCCGCGCTCAATTCCTACGTTGCCTTGCTCAATTTCTAGAATCATTCTACCTTCCCTCGCTCAATTCCTAGGTTACCTCGCTGAATTCCCACGTTGCCTCGCTTAATTTCGTACATTGCCTCACTCAATTTCCAGGTTGCCTCGCTCAATTTCTAGCTTCCCTCGCTCAATTCCTACATTCCCTCGCTCAATTCCTACGTTGCCTCGCTTAATTCCTAAGATCCTTCTACCTTCCCTGGCTCAATTCCTAGGTTACTTCGCTGAATTCCTACGTTGCCTCGCTCAATTTCTAGGTTCCTTCGCTCAATTCCTAGGTTACCTCGCTGAATTCCTACATTACCTCGCTTAATTTCCTACGTTGCCTCGCTCAATTTCTAGGTTCCCTCGCTCAACTCCTAGGTTGCCTCGCTCAACTTCTAGGGTTCCCTCGCTCATTGTCTCAGTTCCGTCGCTGAATTCCTACGTTGCCTCGCTCAATTCCTAGGATCCTTCTACCTTCCCTTGCTCAATTCCTAGTTACCTCATTGAATTCCTACGTTGCCTCGCTCGATTTCTAGGTTCCTTCGCTCAATTCCTAAGTTACCTTGCTGAATTCCTACGTTACATTGCTCAATTTCCTTCGTTTCCTCGCTCAATTTCTAGGTTCTGTCGCTCAATTTCTACCTTCCCTCGCTCAATTTCTACCTTCTCTCGCTGAATTCCTACGTTACCTCGCTCAATTTCTAGGATCCTTCTACCTTCCCTCGCTCAATTCCTAGGTTACCTCGTTGAATTCCTATGTTGCCTCTCTCAATTTCCTACGTTGCCTCGCTCAATTTCTTGGTTCCTTCGCTCAATTCCTAGGTTACCTCGCTGAATTCCTACGTTACCTCGCTTAATTTCCTACGTTGCCTCGCTCAATTTCTAGGTTCCCTCGCTCAACTCCTAGGTTGCCTCGCTCAACTTTTAGGGCCTGTTTGATTTTTAATTCCTCCCAGTAAATACACTGAAATAAGTAATTATTACTTGCTCCGCCTGTTTGAAATTAGCCGTGAATTACGTTTCGAAAATCGGTCCATATAAACCCTTCTATTGCTGATTTAAATTTGTGGACCCCACCATGATGTATGTGAGTTATCCACACCATCCATCCTTTTAAAAATTACATTTTAAGGCATGAGCCCAAAAATGAGGAAAATCAAATGCTCAAGTGGACCACACCTTAGGAAACAATGATCATTAAGACGTCAATGGTTAAGAGTTGTTTTCTCCCCTGGGCCCACATCGATGTTTATTTGTCATCCAACCTGTTCATAAGGTAACACAGTTATGAATAAAGTGGAAACAAAAATATTAGTTTGATCTAAAACTTACAGGGTCCTCAAGAAGCTTTCAATCGTAGGAGTTCAATTCCCATTGTTTCCTGTGGTGTGGTCCACTTGATCTTTGGATTTGCCTCATTTTTCGGTTCATACCATAAAATGAGTTGGCTAAAGGGATGGACGGTGTGGATAAGACAAAAACATCATGGTGGGCCCCACGATCTAATATTTCTCTCCTCGGGTGACGTGAGGAGTGATATAAATGAATGGTGGCGGTCAACATCACCTCGGAAATGCAGCCGGAAATACAAGGGTAAATAATTATTACCCATTTACCCTGAATTACTTCTGTAATTAGAAAATCAAACAGGGCCTTAGGGTTCCCTCGCTGAATTCTTATGTTGCCTCGCTCAATTCCTAGGATCCTTCTACCTTCCCTTGCTCAATTCCTAGTTACCTCGCTGAATTCCTACGTTGCCTCGCTCGATTTCTAGGTTCCTTCGCTCAATTCCTACGTTACCTTGCTCAATTTCCTACGTTACCTCGCTCAATTTCTAGGTTCTGTCGCTCAATTTCTACCTTCCCTCGCTCAATTTCTACCTTCTCTCGCTCAATTTCTACCTTCTCTCGCTGAATTCCTACGTTACCTCGCTCAATTTCTAGGATCCTTCTACCTTCCCTCGCTCAATTCCTAGGTTACCTCGTTGAATTCCTACGTTACCTCGCTCAATTTCTAGGTTCCTTAGCTCAATTCCTAGGTTACCTCGCTGAATTCCTACGTTACCTGGCTTAATTTCCTACGTTGCTTCGCTCAATTTCTAAGTTCCCTCACTCAACTCCTAGGTTGCCTCGCTCAACTTCTAGGGTTCCCTCGCTCATTGTCTCAGTTCCGTCGCTGAATTCCTACATTGCCTCGCTCAATTCCTAGGATCCTTCTACCTTCCCTTGCTCAATTCCTAGTTACCTCGCTGAATTCATATGTTGCCTCGCTCGATTTCTAGGTTCCTTCGCTCAATTCCTAAGTTACGTCACTGAATTCGTACGTTACCTTGCTCAATTTCCTTCGTTACCTCGCTCAATTTCTAGGTTCTCTCGCTCAATTTCTAGGTTCTCTCGCTCAATTTCTACCTTCTCTCGTTGAATTCCTACGTTACCTCGCTCAATTTCTAGGATCCTTCTACCTTCCCTCGCTCAATTCCTAGGTTACCTCGTTGAATTCCTACGTTGCCTCGCTCAATTTCCTACGTTGCCTCGCTCAATTTCTAGGTTCCTTCGCTCAATTCCTAGGTTACCTCGCTGAATTCCTACATTACCTCGCTTAATTTCCTACGTTGCGTTGCTCAATTTCTAGGTTCCCTCACTCAACTCCTAGGTTGTCTCGCTCAACTTCTAGGGTTCCCTCGCTCATTGTCTCAGTTCCGTCGCTGAATTCCTACGTTGCCTCGCTCAATTCCTAGGATCCTTCTACCTTCCCTTGCTCAATTCCTAGTTACCTCGCTAAATTCCTACGTTGCCTCGCTCGATTTCTAGGTTCCTTCGCTCAATTCCTATGTTACCTCGCTGAATTCCTACGTTACCTTGCTCAATTTCCTATGTTCTCTCGCTCAATTTCTACCTTCCCTCGCTCAATTTCTACCTTCTCTCGCTGAATTCCTACGTTACCTCGCTCAATTTCTTGGATCCTTCTACCTTCCCTCGCTCAATTCCTAGGCTACCTCGTTAAATTCCTACGTTGCCTCGCTCAATTTCCTATGTTGCCTCGCTCAATTTCTAGGTTCCTTCGCTCAATTCCTAGGTTACCTCGCTGAATTCCTACGTTACCTCGCTTAATTTCCTACGTTGCCTCGCTCAATTTCTAGGTTCCCTCGCTCAACTCCTAGGTTGCCTTGCTCAACTTCTAGGGTTCCCTCGCTCATTGTCTCAGTTCCGTCGCTGAGTTCCTACGTTGCCTCGCTCAATTCCTAGGATCCTTCTACCTTCCCTTGCTCAATTCCTAGTTACCTCGCTGAATTCCTACGTTGCCTCGCTCGATTTCTAGGTTCCTTTGCTCAATTCCTAAGTTACCTTGCTGAATTCCTACGTTACCTTGCTCAATTTTCTACGTTACCTCGCTCAATTTCTAGGTTCTCTCGCTCAATTTCTACCTTCCCTCGCTCAATTTCTACCTTCTCTCGCTGAATTCCTACGTTACCTCGCTCAATTCCTAGGTTACCTCGTTGAATTCCTACGTTGCCTCGCTCAATTTCCTACGTTGCCTCGCTCAATTTCTAGGTTCCTTCGCTCAATTCCTAGGTTACCTCGCTGAATTCCTACATTACCTCGCTTAATTTCCTACGTTGTCTCGCTCAATTTCTAGGTTCCCTCGCTCAACTCCTAGGTTGCCTCACTCAACTTCTAGGGTTCCCTCGCTCATTGTCTTAGTTCCGTCGCTAAATTCCTACGTTGCCTCGCTCAATTCCTAGGTTACCTCGCTGAATTCCTACATTGCCTCACTCAATTTCTTACGTTGTCTCACTCAATTTGTAGGTTCCTTTGCTCAATTCCTAGGTTACCTCGCTGAATTCCTACGTTACCTCGCTTAATTTTCTACGTTGCCTCGCTCAATTTCTAGGTTCTCTCGCTCAACTCCTAGGTTGCCCTCGCTCAATTTTTACCTTCCCTCGCTCAATTCCTACGTTGCCTCGCTCAATTGCTACGTTGACTTGCTCAATTTCTAGGATCCTTCTACCTTCCCTCGCTCAATTCTTAGGTTACCTCGCTGAATTCCTACATTGCCTCGCTCAATTTCTAGGTTCCTTCGCTCAATTCCTAGGTTACCTCACTGAATTCCTACGTTGCCTCGCTTAATTTCCTACGTTGTCTCGCTCAATTTCTAGGTTCCCTCGCTCAACTCATAGGTTGCCTCGCTCAACTTCTAGGGTTCCCTCGCTCATTGTCTCAGTTCCGTCGCTGAATTTCTTGGTTTGCTCGCTTAATTTTAGGTTTTCCGCTCAATTTTTTAGGTTGCCTAGCCTGGTTTGTACGTTGCCTTGCTAAATTTAATGTTTGCCTTCACAAAGCACTCATTTTGTAATTTGTCTCCCTCAATTTTTAGTTTGCTTCGCTCGATTTCAACTATGTTTAATTTTTTGCGTTATGATTCTTTAAGTAGTGAAATTTGCTTTTAATATATTTTCAATTACATGTTTGTAGGTGACGATTCTTGTTCTCAATTTCCAAACCCATCCTCTAAGTGTTCATTGAGATGGTGGTTCGACACGGTGAAGGGTGGATTAGAGAAGCATGATACTCGGCTAAGCCTATTCAAGCAATCCCCATTTTCGTTCTTGTTGCACCTCTCATCTTTTCGATTTATAGGGGCTCTATTTCACCTTCTTCTTGTAAGATATAAAGGTGATCTTATATTTGAGATACAGGGGACACGGTTGCAATTCACCGAGATAGACTTCGCCCTCATAACAGGGCTTAAGACTGGGGAGCTTACAATACCAGAAAAGCGTCCCATTAGTAGTACATTAAAGGACAAATACTTCAGAGAATATCCAGTTTATAAGAAGCATTTATTAGATGTGTTTAATAAATTAGTTGATACCAATAAGCACGAGGATGTCGTGAAGGTTGCTCTACTTATGTGTGTAGAGTATTTTGTTAGGGGAACCGAATCGAAAACTATGTGTAACATGGATTATATGTACCTAGCAGACTCCATAGAGGATTTTTATAACTATCCTTGGGGTAGTTTGGCCTACAATACAATGTTGCAAGGGGTCGCAGCTGCTGTGATGGCATCAGGTGCGGTTCGCTACAATGTATATGGTTGCGTCTTTCCTCTACAGGTAAGAACTCTTTATTTATTCTACATGATTATATTCAATTGTGGATTTTTATCCTCATGCAATTTCTTTAAAATAGATATGGGCTGTAGAGAGATTACCGGCCCTGCGAGAGTGTGTTATTTCATTTGTTCCCTCGCAAATTCCACGCTTCATTCAATATCGAGGCTGGAAGGGTTGGAGGTACAACAAAATATATGCAATTTTTGAGAGTGAAGCTGTAAGTATATGTATTTCTCCGCCGTTCACTTTGCTTGATTTGACACTTACACTCCGTATATTAACATCAATCTGGGTTCTTTTGCAGACTATCTTAATAAAGAACTTGGAACCCACCTTACGAGAATGGGAAACGGACGCCGTTCGCTTGCTCCGTGATAGTTTTCATGTGAGATATCATGAGCGTTTAATTAAAATGAAATGTTGTTTAATTCACCGTTAAAAGTTTTTCGACTCTTATATGTGCATTGATACATTTTGTAGGTCATCGAAACCCAGGAATTGAGCGATGAGGGTAACGAGAATGATGACGAGGGTGAGGGGGGATCAGCGGAAAGTGATGAAAAAGGCGTACAGGGAAAGGGATTAGGGTGGAATATCGTGAAACCTTCTGTTTTGATGGATGAATTTAGGGTTGGGATAGATGAGTTGAAGAAGGAGAGAGAGGAGTTGAAGAAGGAGAGGGATGACCTGAGGAAAGAGAAGGATGAGTTGAGAAAGAGAGAAGAGAGGCTCGATGAGAGGGAGGCGTTGTTGAAAGAGAAAGAATTGTTGAAGATGGAGAGAGTAGATCTGAACGAGAGAGCGCAATTGAAGAAAGAGAAGGAATTGTTTTTCACCATGAACGAGGAGTTGAATAGGCGGATGTGTGAGTTGTTGAGAGAAACTGAAAACTTAGCGAAAGAGAGGGAGGCCTTGAAGAAGGAGAAGGAATATTTCTATATACAGAGAGGACAGTCTATGAGGGATGAGGACGAGGAGTTGAAGAAGAAAGTGGAAGTTGAGCATATGGAAGAAAACGAACAAGGAAATGTAGATTTGGAGGTGCAATCGTATGGTATGGCGGAGCGTAATCTATTTGATGAAGCACCCGTTTCTCCAGCTGTTTATGTAAGGAGAACTAAAAGGGTACTTAAGCCATCCTATTATATGGTTTCTCCATTCTTGTCCCTGTCTTCGATCAATACAACCCCGAACGTAGTGAGGCGACCTGAGGAAGCCGTAAACTTTCCTACATCTCCGATACCATTTCATTTACAGATGGATCCATTCAGGATGCTATCGACGGATGAACTCAAAGAGGTAGAAAACTACTATGAAGCAAATACGGAGACAAGAGAGGCTTCATGGTTCAAGTCTATATGGGTAGATGACGCGTGGGTTGATAGCATAGTAAGCATTCGTATGAGAGTGTCTATATACATTGACTTTCATATAGTTATATTTTTTAATCATTTATTGCTGAATCATATTATCTTGTGGAGTAGGCTATTGACAAATATGTTGACTTCCTAGAGGAAAGGCAGTCTAATTGTGCAATTGCATATCCCCAAGATTGCAAGTTCTGTCCCACCTATTTTATGGTAAATATTTACTTGGGAGTATCGCTAACCTGTTTTTTTAATTAATTTGTGTTTTTCTACTTGTATTGATCTTTGATTACGTTTGTTATAGCCATGCCTTAAAACTAGTATGCCAACTCTAAGGGCGTATCGGGACTCGAAGTCTGCTTCGGAACGTGCAAAGTTGGTAGGCATGATGAACAATGTCATCGCAATTGCCAAGCAGCGGGGTAAATCACACGCCAAGGAGATTTGGTATAGTGAACGGGTAATTTATTCATCACATAACATCAAAAAAGGTCGTAATGTGTTCTTTGAACATGTTTTTTAACTGATAGCCTACTTCTTAAACATGGACAGGTTTATGTACCCGCCAACCATGATAACTGTCATTGGTTCTTGATGGTCCTATATCCAAGACAACGGGAGATCATTATTATCGATAGCTTAGTGTCAAATGCTCTCCTAAAGTATAAGCAGATGATCGATTTGATGACGGAGGCACTCCCGATTCTTTTCCATGCCACCGGAGACGTCACCGCGCTTGAAGGGAAGACTTGGACAGCCAAATCCAAGAAATCTGTGCCGAAGCAATGCAATGGTTTTGACTGTGGCATATTTGTAATGAAATTCATCGATATACTGTGCAGCGGTCGCACCTTGGAGGGAACAGACATGCAAAAATTCACTATACATTGGAGGAAGTCGATAGCGTATGATTGTTTGTCTGTAACTTGTAAATGATACTTGTTGTAGGCATGAGATGAAAAGGATAATTTTGTGGAATGTTGTATTATATATAGTGTTGTATGTACCCCGCACATTTTGTACTTCAGGAAATTTTATTATGAATTAAATTTCAAAACGTGTAAATGTTTCCGTCACTCAACTTTCATGCTTGTTTTGTTCAACTTCTAGTTTGCCCCGCCTAATTTCAAGTTTCCCTATCTCACCTTATACTTACCCTCACTCAATTCCTATGTTGTCTTGCTCATTAGATTTCAATCGCCTGTGTATAGCTAAGCATTTAATAATAATTATTTTGCTTTTGTTTAGTTGAGCAGTTTGAAATTTTCCATTGCCAACATTTTGCATGATAACTCTGATCTATAAATGTGTGAAATTGAATTTGCAGCTTTAAGTTTATCTTTCAACCAAAACTACTGCTCAGATGGGAAAGGGAAAAAAGAAAAAACAGAAATTTGATATGCCTATAATGCAGTCCCTCTACATGCCAGCACACACGCCAGCACAAAACGAATTCTACATAATTCCAGGTGAGTTCTGTCTTATATCTATATTCCTGCTATCTTTGATCATGATATTTTGCTGGCGAACTCCATCAAATTCCTTGAGTATGCAATCATCTTTTACAAACTTCTCACTTGTTGCAATCATCTACTGTAGAGGTGCAATTGTTGCATTATGTTTCTTTATTTCTTTTGTCTTTTAGCAAGCAAACCTTAATATTAATAACTTCTACAGATTGTGAATTTTTTATCGGGCAAATTTTGGCTTTTAAACACTAAAAGACAACATAAACAAAAGGAAAAAGTGTAATGACACCTTGGCAGCAGATGTTCCTCATCATCATCATTTATCCCTTATCTCATTTAATTGGGGTTGGCTACATAAATCCTGCTCTGCCATTGTTTCAATAAACATAGGTTGCCTCGCTAAATTTGTACGTTGCTTCGCTCAATTGCTAGGTTGCCTCGCTCAATTCCTATGTTCCTTCGCTCAATTCCTAGCTTCCCTCGCTCAATTCCTAGGTTCTCTTGCTCAATTTTTAGGTTGCCTTGCTGAATTTCTAGCTTCCCTCACTCGTTTCCCAAATACAAAGAGCATTGCATCCATGTAAGTCAATGAGGAAAAGGCCTCATGACTCGAAAAAAAAAAAAAAAAAAAAAACAAGAATGAAAAAGAAGAATAAATGGTGCAAGGAAAAAGGGTTAATAAGAAGTTGTTGTTGTATAGGGAAGGAAAGAGGGAATGAGGAAAGAAAAGAAGATTAGAAAGGGAAGGAAGGGAACCATTACTTGTTGAGAAAGATTAGAAGAATAAAACCCAGAAAGTTAAGAGGAAAAGAAGGAAAGAGAGAAGAAGACAGAGAAAAAGTAAGGAAAGAGGGGAACCACCGAGGATTAGTTAAGGAAATACAAAAAATACCAAAAAAAATTGCTTTAATAGAAAAAATCAGCAAACACTAGCTGAGACAACAAAAAATCTGTTTCAACAGAAAAATCCAGCAAACTCTAACCAAGGCAATACAAAAATTTGCTTCAACAGAAAAAATCCAGCAACCCTAGCTAAGGCTACACAAAAATCAGAAAGTCCAAAAAATAAAAAATAAAAATAAAAAATAAAAAAAATCTTCAAGAAAAGAATTGAAGAAGAATATAAAAAAAGTGAGAGGAAAAGAAGAAAAGGGAGAAGAAAAAGAAGAAGAAGAAACCCGAGGAGCACTTAGACTCTAATACCATGTTAAATTGCTACATTGTGCTAATCTTGAGGGCTTTTGAGAAGTTATAATGAGAAGAAGAAAAAGAAAGGAGCAGAAAGATAGAAGAGATGCTTAGGCTGTGCTTTGGCTGTACCGTAGCCTTTTTCAACCATCAACCTTTTAACAATAATCATTTACTATCATTTCCTTTTCTGTAAAATTGCGTTGTTGTAATGTCAGCTACTTAATTTGGTATCTGGATTCTTTAATTTGCATATTTAGGAACAGATGAAAATCTGTAAATTAATGGTTTTAATATTTGTTTTGTTGCACTCATTCAGCAATGTTACATGGTCATGTAAGCAAAAGGAGCTAGTGACTGTTACAACTCAGGGCATTAGCTAACGAAGTAAAACTCTACAACAAACATGCCATCGGCTCTGTATTTGTTCATTTCAACCATTTTAACTAGACATAACAGAGTTAAATATTTCTTACTATAAATATTTTAATTTGATTATTAAATACTGTTTGAGTCAAGTAAAGACTCGGTCGAGTCTTCGAGTCGACCCGACCCGGCTGGAATTTTGAGTCAAGTCGACTTTTCAGGTTTTTGAACTGGGAATCCAACTAGTGACTCATAAGAAGTAAACAACATTTTATGCATCTTATTTATCTGTTAAAAGTTTCTATTAAACATGCCTTTATAATTTCCATACTTTGATTAGTTCAGGCCTCTATTCCTAGATCAAGGAAGGAGTACGTCAGATGGAATAATTTCTTAGATGTATTACCGTATTCCCTTGAACTCTATTAATGGAGATTAGTTTTGGGCTACAATCCATCTCTAGCCAGGTCTATTTCAAGTCTTCTTCAATCACCAAAGATAGGGTATGGTTGGTGAAATGAGGTTTGCAAAGCCGACTTGGAATGACTGGACAAGGCTCCAATGATGATGATCCATTTGTATTTGGGTCAATGATTTGATATTTAAGGTTGGGTATGTATATTGCCATGTGTGTTGTATCTCTATGCATGTGTCCGGTGCATTACAGTGCCACACTATCAACGATTTCTCTTACAAGCTACAATGACCCAACTATAACTGGCTTTCCCTTGATTTGCTGTGAAGAATGTTTACTGGAAAGATGATAAGAGGTCAGCTTTAAGATGCCATATCCATTGGGAGGCTCGAATTCAGAACTCTATCCTTAGCTTTACTTGCCTGAAAAGAGAAGAAATGGCATTTAAGTTATGAAAATTGCATGTAAACTAGGAAGAAGTTGAATTGAAATGAATAGTTAGTATTAAATGACATCTTTCTATTTCCATTTTTCACAAATAAAAAAGTACTAGTAGATAAGTAAGATAGTAAGCAGAAGCTGATGGTAGAGAGAACGCCTCAATGCAAGGAGGCTTGAAAGTGAAGTAAAGGTGAAGGGCTCATTTCTAATCAAAAAGGTAGAATTCCAGCGAATGCCGACATTGTATAGATCCTATTTCAATGAGAACTCAATGAGTCAACCAACCTAAAACATCTTGTTTTTTTTTTTTTTTTTTTTGCTAAGTTGTGAGATACTCCATGTACTTCTTGATGGAAAACAGATAGCAGACTAAGTACTAATAGTGAAATGGGACAAGACTAGTATTTCTTTATTTGGTCAAGCTTGAAAAGCTTTAGTTCTTGAAGCAGCGTTAACGCTGTAGGAATACTAAATGCAAATTGAAATGAACTTCTACCATGAAAAGTTGAGTTCTGTATTTGAGCTAAAAAGAAATGCCTGATTTAAGGTCTGAGAACATTAGGGCCTACTTTGGTGACACCCAAAACCATTTTCTCCCTTCACTTTTGCCCCACAGGTGCTACTGTAGTTAACTGCGCCTGTTGGGAACTCAGATTTCTCTTAAAATTAAGGCCCATGTGATGATTTTTATTTGAAGGACGGCCCACATGATGAATGGACATGCTTAATTTTAGGGCCTAGGTAATTTCATGACATGCTGACCCCAATCAGTTGGGAAAAAGGCTTAGATAATGATGATGGTAATTTCAAAGCATGGCGTATGTAAGGGATGGCCCTAATCCTGCATTAGTGCAAGTGCAGATTGGCAGTCAGATCCCACTGGCCAAAATCATAGGAAAAATTGTGAGATTGTGAGATTGTTTATTGCCAAAATATTGCCTTCCATTGATCCTTTGAAATTTCATGTTTTATATGATTTAGTTTATTGTGAGGTTCTAATTTAGATTGAAATATGATTTTTGTTGTTTATTTGATTTCTTACATTTGTGGGAGGTTAGTATATCTTATACTTTGAATTGCTCTTCAATCCGTTTATAATTTCCTTACATCATATCTAGCCTAGATCAGGCATCCTACATCAGGGTCCTTGACACCCATGTATCTAATTCCTTCCAAGTCTACCACAACATTCTGTAGCTAAGCTTATATTCTTTTAGTTAGCTTTTTGGAATGAGGCTGATCTTTAATAGCTACTGGAATTTGTTTGGGAAGTGTTGAAACACCATACCACATTGACCAGAATGGAGAAAGTTCATCAAACCAGCCCAAGAGCTCAATGTGGCAAATAGATTAATTGAGGACAACAACCATTCTTCTCAATGCAAGTATGGCAACTTCCAAACTCACCCTAATTTATGAAGAATAATCCAGAATCATTTGCTCGTATCATATCCTCAAAAACAAACTAATTTGAAGCTGTCCAGCCAAGTAGAAAGGAAGTTGCTTACCTCTTTCTCCCAATTAGTGCAGAGAGTTATGGTTCCAAGCGACAACCTTGTACAAAAAGCCCGCATACAATCCCCATCCAAGACCCTGCTTGGAACATTTTGAGCATTAAGGATAAACACAATCTCTCACCAACAATACAAATCAAGAACATGACCAACCAACCTTTCCTCCAACATGTAAGATGAAGGCCAAGAGAATAGCAGAAGGGATTCCCACAATGTAATAAGCACCTAGATTAACAAAAGCACCAAGCTTCTGCTATCCACATCCTCGACAAGCACCTAAATTTTTACATTATATGAACATGTGGTCGTGCAAACCATAAGGTATCACATTATAAATGCCCTAGCCCAAAATCATATATGATACGTCAAGTAAATAAATTTGGTTTAGAACATATTCTTGTTAAATGAATAAAGAAAGAAATTATAAAAAGAGAGAAATTTTTTTTTTATATACTTAAATATACATATTTATATAAATATGTATTAGAGAAAAATTTAGTAGGTAAACATAAAGTTCTTTGTGTAAAAAAAAAAAAAAAAAAAAAACTAGCATGGCACTACTGTTGATATTGTGACACTGGCAGGTCGTAATTGCTACGGTTATAATCCGTAGCTATAGAGTGTGCACAGCCTCCACAGACTACCGCGGCACTACCGCAGGTTCGGCGGTACGTGCCGCGGGAAGCATGGCTACGGTAATAGCTACGGTTATAATCCGTAGCTATAGAGAGCCGCAGCAGTGGAATATGTACAGCCTCCACAGACTACCGCGGCACTACCGCAGGTTTGGCGGTACGTGCCGCGGGAAGCATGGCTACGGTCATAGCTACGGTTATTATCCGTAGCTATAGAGAGCCGTAGCAGTGTAGTATGCACAGCCCCCACAGACTACCGCGGTACTACCGCCGGTTTGGCGGTACGTGCCGCGGCAGGCATGCTACGGTAATAGCTACGGTTATAATCCGTAGCCATAGGCAGCCCGGTGCGGTAGTGCCACCCGGTCACTCCCCCCCTTTTTTTTTAAATATTTGGTGGGTCCCATCTAAGGTCCTACAAAATTCATAATATACTCTCCCCACACGCCCAACCCCATATTTCCACACCCTCCCTTTCCCCTTTCTTCATCTTCCTTCACAAAAGCCATCTCTTTTTTCAAGATCTCTCAACTTCCAAATCCTCTCTTTCTCTAATCTTTCAACTTTCAAACCTTCTATCCACATCTTCTACTACCATCATTTCCATCTTCCAACCCACATTGTCCTAACCCTTTCCTCATCTCCCTTCCCCTCTCTTCATCTCCTTCACAAAAACCCTCTCTTTTTCTAATCTCTCAACTTCCAAATCCTCTCTTTCTCTAATCTTTCAACTTTCAAACCCTCTATCCACATTTTCTACAACCTCATTTCCATCTTCCAAACCCACAATATCCTAACCCTTTCCTCATCTCCCTTCCCCTTTCTTCCACTTCCTTCATAAAACACTCTCCTTATCTAATCCTTCTACCATCTCCTCAAGTTACAAACCCTCTCTCTTCATCTTCCACAACCAACTTTTCATATTTCAAAATCCTCTCTCTTCGGTAATGGGGAAGAAGAGGGTGGTTCAAGCGGGTCCATCATCTCCGCAGATGTTAAGAAGCACGAGGCGGGCCGCTGCGGATGAAGCGGGTCCATCATCACCACCCGTTCGAAGAAATGTGAGGACGGGCATTGTTGGTGCAACGAGTTCTTCACCACCACCTCGTGAGAGGAGGTCAATGAGAGCCAACGATCAAATTACACGGACATTGGATGTGGGCCGATATCGCGATCGAGACGTGGTTTTCGAAGTCACGGTGGGGGACCGACTGTTTGGAGAAAATGACGTCTTAGATCGACTCTTACAGCGAGGTTGGGGACCTATTTTTGAAGGTAATTTTCGAGCCAATGCACATGACGTACGTTTTTCTACTCTAAAATTGTTAATGCAAGACTCAACCCACTCGGATTTGACATTTCATATGGAGACGCGGTGCGTCCCATCAGCCTAGGAGATATTGCGAACATACTTGGTGTGCCGCTAGGAACGGTCTATATCCCCATAGACACAAAGAATTTGAACACATCAAACCACAGGAGTGAACTGAGCAGGAGTTTGTGTGGCCACCTCGTGGAATGGAGGAGAGATAGTAGTTTCAGAAATAGAGAAATGATTTCAATTTATAGAATGTTGCACTACGTCTTCATACATAATTTATATCCAAGATGGGGAAATAGCACGGAGGTTTCTGTCTACCATGCAGAGACTATGTACCAGATAGGTCGTGGAGAGAATGTGTGCCTGCCATCCATTATCCTTTACCATATAGTGAAGGCCGTAACGGCAAGAAGGGGCAATCTCTGCCTCCCATTTGGCCGCCTAATTTGCAAGATAGCCCGACATAATGGGTTTACGACATCCGTCGGCCCCTCACATCCAGTAAGAGTGGTAACTGAAGACACCTTAAATCGCATGCAATGTGGCCCTAGACAAGAAGCAAGGCGGTTGGAAGAATTTGGAGACGAGATAGCTGAAGATGAAGAAGAGGAAGAAGGCAGCGAAGAGGGTGATGATACAGGTGACGTGCGCAATGCACGTCTGGTTTTAGATGAGCGTTTAGGGGCGATTGAGGCTAGTATATCTGAGCTTAAAAAGGACCAAGCCTATCTGAAGCGTAAGATGAAGCGTATGCATCGAATGATAAAGACGGTGTTTGTGTTGTGTACAGAAGGAGGGAGTGCCCCCTCCCTCGCCAGACTCGGTATCGCAGTAGGGTCTATGTGATGCATATGGACTCCTTCACTTCTGTTAAGCAATGTTAGTGGTTATGTGCTGTGTTTTACTGTGTAGTAAGAAGTGGATCAATTCCACCTAGTAGTGTAATAGTTAGTAGTGGGGTTGTTTACGTTTTTCACTTGGTTTGGTAAGTATGGGAACAATGTACTAACTGACAATATAAATGAAATTGTTTCCACTCTGATTGTCTAGCAGGCACATTTAGATTGGATAGTGCTTGTGATCCAATGATTGTCTAGCAGGCACATTTAGATGGGAAACTTTTGGATTGGCAACGAACGTCAAGACCGAAATATGACTAATTTCGATGCCAATTTTTGTGGGAAATTGTGTGTGAGTAATATGAAATAGATTAAAAAGAAAAAAAAAAGAAAAAAAGACCAGAAATGGAAGAGCTAGGCACTTTCTAGCTGATGTAGGTTAAGAGAGGTCAAGTGGCTGATTCACACCAGCCTTTCCATATTATTTTTAATAAACTGTTTAACAAGGCGAATAAGGTGTTACAGCTTGTGTTTTTTCTCAGAAGGTGTATCCTTTGTCTATTTCTTTTGTGTGAATTTTGTAACTAGTAGTTGGTTCCCACTGCGTTGGTACGAAAGTAGATTCCACATAAACCTTGGCCCATTTTATTGCTAATTGTTGTCTTTTTTGCTTATCAGGGAAAGAGATACTGACAAAGATGAAAAACTGAACTTCAAGGTGGATCTCACCAATGGATGGTTGAGATTAAGGATTAGATCTTTGTCAATACAATCAATCAAAATCATCCATATCAATGATCATACCTCTTCAAATATGATTAACAAGTATTGTCTAGCCCTGAATCTCCAATGGAAGTATATCTTGAAAGTTGAGAGACATGGGAAAAGGTGGGCCCCATGGAAGGATTGCCAAGATTATCTATTGCAATATTTTTATATGAACCATCAATCAAATGTGGGGTTCATATAAACATGCGTGTGTGTATGTGAAGGTGCCATTTGTTACTATCTTGTGGTGCATGCAGACTTACATGTTTAAGTATGATAGTGTCCATGGGCAATAGAAGATCATGAGCTCAAGGTGAAGGACTCCAAGACCCTTCTCTTTGGTGAGAAACCAGTTACTGTATTTGGTGTCTGGTAATTGAACTTCACATCTTGAGAAAATGTAAGGGTGTAACAATTGACCCCATATCTCGACACGCACCATGCCCAATAGATAAACGACCCCAATGCATCCGATCAACTTGTTTCTGTTCTTCTCCACAGAGCCTTTTGATTTTACTCTTTTGCTTCCTCCGGTCATTGCACCATCCCTGAATTGCATGGAGAAACCTAACCACATGAGAGCCAAGTGGATGACCAGCAGCAGCACTTTTATGGGATATCTTTGGGTTCAAATAGAAGCGGGAACATCAAATAGCAGGACACTGCACCACACAAGAACAGAAAAAGGAAGAAAATGTAAGTGGTCAAATCAGAGGAAGGCAAGTGATAGAAATCATCAAAAAACAAACCGAAGTTTGTCAAAATCCGGATCATATTTGTTAAGATAGTTTTGTACAATGGTGCTGTCAAGCATCTTCATCAATGACAACATTGTGTTAATTTCTTAAACTTTCGTGGTATGTATTATTTGTGATGAATGAATCAAAATAGAAACAAGAGTTTTGGTGTTTTTGTCAATCTTCATTTGGAGTTTCCACATAACAGGTCGATTCTATTACAACTCAAAGATACCTTAGTTATACGTATAAGCATCTAAAGAACTTTCTATTTCTCTAATCTACTTACGATTCCACGTTAACTTTTCTAGATGTTTACTCATGAAAAATTAACCTTTGAAACATTGACCTACCTTACATTTTGATTATGCGTGTTCCTAAAATACCCTCAGGCCTTGTTCAGTTGCTACTTAAAAATGAGTTCATCTCATTTTAGTTAATAGTCATTATGTATTACTTTGGTTAATCTCTAATACATAATTATTGTTACCTAAAATGCGATGAAATCATTTTTAGCTGGGAACCAAATAGGGTCTTAGTTTGTACTTCAGGTTTTAAAAATAACTCTGCATTGGGATGCTTTAAATGAGTGGGAGGCTGGAGCGGATTGGATGCCTCCATGTCATTTAGAATACATGGCACACACGAATGAGATTGAAAATTTTCGAATTTCTCATTGAAAGTCACAACATTTGGATGATTCTAGCCATTTATGTGGCAGCATACAAATGAAGGGGAAAATACAATAGTCAGCAACAGATGCAATTAAGCCCCAGTTTATTTGATGATTAAGATAGTCCAATCAAAGCAAAATTTGGTTAGGGGCCAATCGACAGCTGAGCCTACATGATGCCTGATTAGGATCTTTTCAAACACATATACCATGTGTGTGGTACACAATCTGCAGGAGCGAAAATTCCGTGCCTCCAAAGGTAGGTAATCTGCCCCCTGCATGAGTAACATGTCCCTGGTGGTATAAGGAGAATGTCTGCCACTTTATTTGCCTAATTTTGGGATAAACTTCTCAGTATATCAGATATTTCTAACATTCTTCATTTCATATTGTACCAACATCCCAAAATTAATTTATCCAACAGGATATTTCATGCTACCTAAAATCCTAAAATGTTGTGTGAAATGAATTCAATCATACCTTCCCAAAAAACAAAAAAGAATTTGTTCAATCATAAATCCTAAGACACTATTTGCCAAATCACCAACTCACAAAATTCCAATAATTTAGAACCTCTGCAATTTTACCATATTAAAGTGATTTTTTGTGACACTTGTGCTTCCCATTTTCCAGTAGATATGTAACAATGCGTTTCGATGCACCAAATATCATGAAATTTCATGATTAATCAGTCTAATTTGCCATGATATTTGGTACAACCGGACACACCCTAAATGAGTATTATAAATGGTAGAATCAAATATTTTTAGCAATTTCAAGTTTCTTTTTAGAAGCAACTGATTCTACCTTTCTTTCTTTATCTTTGTGATGCAATGCGAGAGCAGTAGAGCATGTCTTACATTTATGAACATGCACGTACCTTTCTAAGATTTGAGATTTTCTCCAAGTGTCCTAAGCAGTTTGGACTCCCTAGTTCAAGTGTCTGAGCAACAGATGTTGTGGGGTTCTTTTTATGAATTTTAGAAATTGGCAACAGGATTTCAGATTTTTCAAGAAAACAGCCAAACCATAGACAAACACATGAGCATACCCAAATGAGTAATACCAAATCTTGCACAACAGAACCTATTTTCTTAAAATTGAAACCTCCCATCTAGCAATAATATGCACATAATATAGTGTTGAAATGGCAAGCCGATGCTTGAAGAAGTACCGATCCAAAGCCAGTTCTCAAGATCAGGTGTGTTGGTATGTTCACTGAAAACAGATCAAACCATGGAACTTCCCAAAATCAAGAGAAAGTTTGTCCATACCATTTGGAAGCTCTTTTTTAATATTTGAAATGCATATGTGAAAGACAACCAAGTTGTTGAGATCTCTATTGTTTTACCAATTGTATGGAACGCTGAAGAGATTCAATGGGCTGAGACTAGCGCCACATTATGTTGTGGTGTGAACTAAGAGTGTTATTGAGGAGGCTGGGAGGCTGAGGAACATGTATAGGGAAAGGTGAGATGTTTGGTTTTGATTTTTGAGAAGATTCTTATTCCATCTTTTGTCGAGTCCAGACGATATCAGATTCCATGTTTTGTTATGCAAAGTTTCATATGAAGTTTCTGTTTTCCACATGTACAAACAGGGAAAGAGGCTATTTACAGAATGTAGATACCATTATAGCTCATCTTATTGGATTGGTTTCCTACCCACACATGATGGTAATATTAGAAGCTGTTTTATATTGAGAAAAGCTAGCAAAACTTGTATTTTTCTTTGATTTTATATCCAAGTTTCTAATTCATCTTTTTTTCTTTTTTTGTATTTGTATGGTACAATTCACTATTCTTTTGCTGGCAAGACATATTGTTTCTATACTTGTTGGTGGAACAGACCATTATGCATTCACACTTCTCACTGATTTACTTTTTTTTTTTTTTTTTGTTGATTTTGTCTATTTTCTGAATAGTTGTTGAATAGCCTTGGAATTCTTTTTTTGATGCCTTACGAAATAATACCGCTGGTTCTCTTTGGGAGTTTGTTAGTTAGTTTTCTTCTATCGTACTTCCAGGAGTGAGCCATTACTGGCAGATTTTTCTCTAGGTTTTCTTCACATTGAGCCCACCCGATGCACATGTCAGACTTCACATGCAAGTGGTAGGCCCAGTAGTGTGGCCTTCTATGTGGTTCATGTGGGCTTAATTAACAAGCTGCTTTATTAGTAGCTTCTTTTTTCTTTTATTTGAAAGTTGCCAATTACAGGCACTTTAATCTCTCTTTATATTTTCAGTTTTACCACTCTTGGTTCCCTTTCCATTTTCAAAATTTCATCACTTGACTAATGCTATGGATTTTGATTCTTAATAAATAAGGTATGTATGAATCATCTGCAGGTGTTTTGAACTTGTTGTACTTCTATGGAATGTGTGGTGTAGTGAATGATTGCTTGCTTCAATGGTACGTTTGTTAGCAATGTATGAACGCTGTTTGGAGCATTACATGTATAGATTACATGTATAGACTGTCTAATTGGGTGCCAGGTTGGCAAGGATGACAGGGTTTGGTGTCCCATCTGCAAGCAAGAGAGTCGAGAGAGAATCATTATCTTATTTACTGTACTTGTTGCAAGCTTCAAATCGATGTCCAAAGCGATAAGGTGCTGTCCCAATTCACTGCTCAGATCTTACACTTTCGAGTATTGAATTCTCATGTCTAAGCATGCTAATTTCACACAGGAGGGGATTTTTGAACATGTCCCCTATTTAAAAGGTTCTGAAATCGTCAGATTTTGTAAACATGAATCTCCCAAAAGTTCCCCATGGTTTCTAGAGGAGAGAGGTTTGCTAATGCGACATGTGCATAGTTGCACGGAGAGGCACATGCTTATGTGTGTCGTGTGTTTCTGCTCATCATGAGAATTATGGGATTTGAGGGTGTTATTATTGTGTATCTGAAAGGGAGATATTTTGTGGGTAGGACATCAAATTACAAAAGATTTGGTAGATTGTAGTTGAATTTCAGCTTCATTGATGATTTCGTGAAGTGACGGAAAAAAGGGACTGGTATATTGAAACTAAAATGGTTTGTTGATGTTGTTTGTTCTGCTAATGCTTGGACTGCATTCTGATCTAATGGATGCCATGTTTCTTGTAATTGCGGAAGTTTCTCCAAGAAGAAAACCAGGAGCTTGGATGAATTAGCCTAAATCCGGTGGTTCTAGAGAAAGAGAAGATGTTTCCATCCATAGTCCATCCATGATGTGATAAATACCTGGTTGCAATTGCAAGAATCTAGTTTGAATAATAAAATCTGGCTTTTGTCTAACAATTATAATTCAGCTGTAGAAAGCCATGGCATGTAGCCCATCAAGTCCTTTTTAAAATAAAAATAAAAATTCATAATAAATGGAGTATATCTTGAATGTATTTTTATCTTCCAACTATTCAATGGTAATTATTCAAATTTCCTCTATTTATGTGAATGCATTGCCACTGCTACATATCTCAACGAATTTGGATATAAACATGAAAAGGTATACATAGTATTCTACCAGTTTTGATGCTCTGTCTTATCTTTGCAGAATGGTATATGCAAGATTATGCAAGTAGCTAGAACTTTTAAGCCACTGAATATTTACTTATGTTCAGACATTTTTAGTTTTTTAATTTTTGTAATAAATTTGACAAAAGAGGGT